>JAWWEW010000078.1:26496696-26552618 GCA_035583185.1 Anabacerthia variegaticeps
TATGGGTACCTAACCTAAGTGGCATGGAGTTTGGGTTTGCTGAGTGTAGCAAAAGTTTGTTACTGTAGCAATGCTTGCTAGTCCCGGTAATCTGCTGTAATGCTTTCATGAAGTTGCATGTTTATCTCTGCAAAACCCTTTTTGCCAAAATGCCTATATTTCCACCAAATTTAAAAAAAAATCTCTTGGAGAAAAATGTGTAGTTATTCTCCAGATATTAATTCAGGGTACCAAAGAACCAATGGTTTTCCAAGGGTTTGTGTGAGGAAAATCTCTTGGATCCTGGAATTAAGATGTACATCCAGTAAAGGTTGGGCCCTTGAGACAGGGGTGTAGCAGCTGCTCTCTTTAAATAGGAATTCTCTAGCTCAGTGTAAATTATATTTTTTCATCACTATTTGTTCTTTTTTTCTTTCTGGTTACTTAGCTCTGAGATCACAACATCGAAGCACTCTGAGGGTCCATATGAAGAGTTGTACTGCATTACTGCACGCATTTGACCTGGAAACAATCATTATTTCGATGTATTCATGTAAAGCAGAACCAGGGAAAAAACCCTGAATGTGTTAGTGAGAATAATATCAATCATGTCTCGTGAAAGAAAGGGAGACACTTGAGATTTGAAAAGGTTGTTCATAAAAAACAGCACAGCTAAAATAGTAGTTTTATAACACCCTCCAAGTGACAAATTGACCAGATGTTCTGTAAAAAAAGGCCAAACAGGAACTGAAAAATGCCAGAGAGAAATACACTTTTAATTCCATGCTTACTACACTTAATGTATTCTCTTACTGCTCTAACTTAAGAGGTAGCACCAAAATTCCTATGAAGATGAGCACAGCTATAGGGGGAGGGAGACTTCAAATAGACCTCATTAGAACAATTTTTTAAAGATTTTAGAAACTAACAGTGCCATCTTGAAATTCTTCTACTGTTTTATGAGCAGCCAATTTAGAGAATGCTGGCAGGAGGTTGTGGTATCACGGTTGTTCATACAAAGAAATGAACATGTTTCTGCATTCCAAGAATCTGCAGGGAACAGAAAAGCCTGCATAAGCTATTAGAGAATTACAGTAAACAGGCCTTTTGATTACAAGGGCACATATTGCTGTTGCAAGGTTAACCACCACAGAAATAGTCAAGGTGTTTGTTGTTTGTTTGTTTGTTTTTAAATTGGGTGGAAATGGTTTTGTTTTTTTCTACTGGAACTGATGCATTGTTATCCATGACAGCAGTTTGTTTCTAAACAACACAGTTGACTTCAGTGGTTTGGAGTTTTTTTCTCCCCTCAAAAACTAAATTGCTGGTTTTGCTAACTAAATTAAAGGGAAGAAATTAAAAATTTGCTTGCCCAATCACTCAAAGGCTAAACTCAGTGGCTCTATGGGCACAACGAGTTCGGTGCAGAGTACTTTCAACATCGCATTTTTTTCCTGTTGTAGCTGTTTTCACAGGTGCCAAGGGTGATACGCTCACGTGTGGCTCATTATGAACAGATAATTCTGTCATCAACAGTAAATATTTCATTATAAGTGTAGTCATAGATAGTGGGTTTTTTTACAGTCCTGGTGTCTAAAGCTGTGTGAAGGTTCAAGATTTTACTTTCTTAGAGAAACAGTCTAAAATGGCCTTTGCATGTCTTGTGGCTACAAGGAAGAACTTCACAATCCAAAGGTTCAAAAAAAACCCAACAAATACTGGAAAAAAAAAAAAAAGGTGTGGATTTTTATCCTTATTTTTATCTATTCTTATTTTTTTAAAACTTGGGATTTGGCTATGCTACTAATGTGTCAACACAGAAAAGTTTGCAATTACTATCCAAAAGGTACCAACAGGAAATAGAAGTCCAGGCAGTTCACTGGAGTTTTTCAGGTTTTCACAGAAAGCTGTAGTCTGACTCTAAATCTGAGTTTTCCAGGCCACAAACCAATCACTTATTCATGCGACTATCTTTACAATTTGGGTAATGTTTATAAAAAACCAGTGTCTTGAAACCAAAGCTTCTGAGAATATTTATTTTAGATTAAAAATACTTACAGACACATATGCAGTGAAATACAGAGTCAGTAATAAGCAGTTAATCCCCAATATTAACAAAGGAAATTTGGAGAAGATCAGTAACATTTCCCAAGATTTTATTTAATTTTAAAATCTGAATTATTTATCTTCCTTCACTCCCAAAGTGAAACAAAGTGCTTTCCATTTTTTAAAATTTATTTACTCAGAAGGCAGATAGAAAAAGGATCATATTAAAACAAAGTTTAATTTTTTTTATTTATTTTTTTTTTAATTTCTGTGAGCTTTCCACTGCTAACATCTACATTGAAAGACAGGGTACTTAGGGGAAAATCAGTGTACAGAGCATGGCATGAAAATGTAATTTGCAATATTACCTACAGAAAACAAAATGTAGTGTAGCAAGAGGCAGACAAACTTGCAGAGATTATGTGAAAGTATTGAAAGTCCCTATGCTAATGAACATTTGCTAAGCCCTCTTTTAATATTTTCTACCTTAACATCTTCACAAGGAGTTGTCTTTCCTGACTACTACTACAACAGCTACTACTGTGGGTAAATTGGTGAAAGGTGTATTATATACAGAGAGTATGGAAAGGACTGAGTTCGGGAATAAAAAGAAGTTTACATATCATGTACTCAGGATTTATAGCACAATTGTCTTTTCAAGAGAGGGTCACTTTGCAATGCAATAATTGTTTCATTCATCTTGTCCTGAGTTACAATAGAGAACAGACTCAAAGTTGATTAAAAATTAAAATGCACTTTATTCAACATAATGGTAAAGTGATGCTGCATAAATGGAATGGACTTTTGCATTTCTCTCATCATAGCCTGCTCTCTGGTTTCTATTCACATGCTGATGTTCTTAAATGCCAGATATTTTTTGCAAATTTAAATGTTAGGGATTAAAAGAGATAATTTCTCCTAGAGCTAATGGCCATTATTACCTGGAGCATGACTGGAACATTCTTCTGCTTCATTTGGTTCTCGATATTCCCTACCTGTACAGTCAGGAGGTCACCTGCTGTCCTCTTATGTTGTAGAAATACAATGAAAGTATTTCTTGCTCCAGAAATTTCATAGAAATATATAATAAAAAATATTTGTATTGCACAGAAATATGTTGGGTCTTAGCACATGAAAATTTCCAGAGGTGGACTTCATATGAATCCATCCTTAAAGCTAGCCATAATTTTATTTGTTACTAAAGAAAACCTCCACTTTTTTTCACCTCGGATTAATTCTTAGCATTTCATGCTGTAACCAGAGATACACAAGGCACAGCAAGTCATAGACAATTAATGACTATTAAGACTACTTTATGACAGGATTAGGTAACCAGCATAATTTCTCAAATGTAAACTTCTCAAAAGTCCAGGCAATTTTTCAGTCCTATTCTTACATTTGAGTTCTTTGAAAGTCCTATTCATTGTAGGTGAGTAAAGCACTTAGCTGCTATTTTCACCCAGGACACACGTAAATATCTGTCTTCAGAGATGTCTTCTATTACATACTATGACTGCATTATCTTGATGTCCTGGTTACAGCCATGACAGGGTTAATTTTTGCTGTGGTCAGGATGGGAGGTGTTTAGGAGCCAGAGGTTATTCTGTATCACCTCATATCATTTTCCAGGAACAGTGGAAGGGGTTTCTTTCCCGGTCAGAGTCAGGGTAGTGTGGCGGTGGTCGGATATTGTTGGGCACCACATGGTATAGTGGCGAGCATTCACATGTGAATCACTCACTTCTCTTGTGCACTTTTGTTATTAATATTGTTGGTTTTACTGTTTGTTTTCTTATTTCATTGCTGTTTCCAGTAAATTGTTCTTATCTCAACCCACGATCTTCACCTTTTGTGCCTCCAATTCTCCTCTCCAGCCCACCATGACAAGGGGATAGGGAGTGGGGAGTGAGCAAGCAGCACGTGGTTTCACAGAATCACAGAGTCGCAGATTATTCTGAGTTGGAGGATACCCACAGGGATCATCGAGTCCAGCTCTTGAGTGCATGGCCTATGCAGGGATAGAATCCATGACCGTGGTGTTTGGAGTGTTTCCGTGAGAATGCTAAATTAGGGAATACCATTCCTAAACCACAACATGTGAATATGACTTAAGTTTTTTCCTTCTCCCAATTTTCCTAAACTGTTCTTAAATATTATCATTAGATCTACTGCCCATCATCTTCTGATGAAAAGAAAATTCCTCTCATTGACAAATTTCATGTGCCTTTGGTTTTTTGATCATTACTATTTTTCATAGTGTGATATCTACTTCCTACCTTCAGAATCTTCTTACTAAGCATAATTAACATCACACCATTTTGAGTCTTCTACTTTACGCACTTACTAGTTTTTTATATATTGTATGGAAAACAAAGCTGTTAATTGATATTGATTAGTAGTTAATATTTATTTCTATATAAAACCAAAAGATAGTGTTAAGTTCTTTTATTGCTTTCCTGTGAGACTCTTTATTAGTACAAATCATGTCATGAAACACAGCAATTTCCAGACAAAAAGAGAACTACTTGAAATAGATTATATTATCTTACTCTAAGGTCATGGAATATTCATAGTTAACTCTCTTTCTACTTCCTCCTTACCAAGTCCTCTGATTTCAGGTCAGCCATGCAACAGTTTTTAAGGTCAAAAAATTTGTTAGCTTATTAAGTGGAACCAGCTTCAACGTGGAAAGACCTGTAAATCATCTTTTTTCAACATAGCCTCTGTTAAAAGTCAGAACTTTATAACAGAGTGGTAGAGGAGAGAGGAAGAATTATATGTGGCAGGTCCCAGAATCCTCACTTAACGTGTGTGATAACACAGTTCATCAGCATCCACAAGCATGAGTAACTGTAAGTATCAGAAAAGAATAAAATTAGTCTTGAGTCTAGTTAGAGTCAGTGGAAAATGTAGATGACAAGAAAACAAGCAAAAAACCCAAACCCAACACTGTGGCTCTTACACATTCTTGAACTTCTCATGTTAACATTATTTCATGTGATTCTCTTTCACGTTACAGAGCTGTTCAAACTCTTTACCCTGAAGTTCATTTTCCATACATTTTTTCTTACTTCCCCATGCAGCTTTCTGTATGTACAATGAATTATGTTTTGTATCAACCTACCTTTTTCTTGCCTCTGGGATTGTCTTGGGTGGGCTTGTTCTGCACCATGCTTGGGCTTCTTGGTCACTTTCACCTGTTTCTTTTAAAACTTATCAGCCTGTGCTGTTTGAAAGAACCTCTCTTGTTTATTTGGAGGTATCTGCATGGAAATAAAGTAGAACATAGAAAACCATTTATTATTACATTTTTGTATATTTTCAAAATTTTGCATGTGTGCCATGGCTCTCACATCCATCTGCCTAACGATTCCCTTATATCAGAGGCTTCAAATAAGGGAGTATTTCATTGTTTTATCCTCATGTTTAGGATCACATTATTTATTAGGTCTTCGGCACTTTCTATTGTGACTGTGCAGAATTTGTGCTGTTCATTTATCAGCAATTTGACTTTTGTCCTCCTTTTGAACCATAATATCTTGGTTTCTTTTCCTACATCTCTTTTTCCCCCCTTGAATTGTTCAGTGAAACAGTTCAGTTCTTAATTTCACCTTTGAAAACCAAATTAAAAATCCATCTTTCTTAGTGACCATTCTATATGATCCTCTGAATGCTCTTGATTTCATCCCAAAAATCCTCTTCATTAATTCTTTTGTATGACGCGGCCAAGGCTGCACAGTCACTGAGCATCTACCCCCAGCAAACTCTGTTATCACTGGGTAAGAGCTGCCTTGTTTTATGTTTGGCCTCACAGGTGAACATGAATTCAGACCACTGTGGGTACAACAGTGTGGAGGCATTAGATAACACATAGCCACAGGATGGATAGTGATATACAATACAGGTGTTCACATCATGGAGCTGCTATTGGGCACAAGTGCTGAGGTCTGCCTAACAGGAGACCAGGGAACGGTAAAGAACTGAGACAGGACAAGGAGGAAAAGGAGAACAGCAAAAAGAAGATATGAAAGAAAAAAAGAAGGTATTGTGGAAAGAGTCAAAATACCTAGATTAGACAAGACAGACCTCTTGGTACTTAAGTTCCCAAAAAAGGAGAATGGGTTTCTCAAAGACAGACTTCAGGGTGGAGCATCTCAGTTCTGTTCACTGAATACTGATGGCTGACTATTGTGAAACTATTCTAAACAAAATAAGAACTTATTTTTAAGCTTTCCAAACCCACATGAACGTTCCCATGTTAATAATCATATGTTGTCTTATAAAAGCTTTCTAAATAGTTCTCTGCCCTGGATAGCTTCATCTACAGCACTATAAAATGGAATTTATAAAGAGATCTGTGAATAGAAATAATAGTGGATAGCAATGTATACTGCATGGAGTGCTGCCATCTTTTGGTTATAACAAATTAGTGATTGTTTCAAGAGAGCTCTGAATATGTCTAAGCAAGATGAATACAGTCTGAAAACATAATATTAATAAGTATTATTAAATAAAATCACTGTTGTTACTAAAATAACTAAACTTTGTATTAAAGACTCACTCTGAATTGTAAGATTGTGGCTTAAAATAATATTTCATTTAAACTATTATTTTAACCTTTTATTCTTTCAAAGATCTGGAGAAGCAGACCAATGAAATATTTTTTTTCTCCTCTTGTTGCAGAGGGAGTTGAAACAGCATTTAGAGCACATAAGAAATTACATCAGTTAATAATTTCTGCAAGTCCGTCTATTTAAACCAGCAGTATGAGAGATAATTTTGTAGTATCCAGAGATAGGCATCATTTTACTCAGATAATGTTTTGCAATTGTTTTCAAATTTTTCTTTAGAAAAAAAGAACCTTTCCTTAAAATATGGCATATGTTTTGTTGTTATCTTTTAGAGATAGCATACATTTCCATAGTCCCATACCAGAACAGTAGGAAGCCATCTCCAGCTATTTTTATGGTAACCAATAGTGATTGCATTTGTTAATAGTAATCAATAAAGAATTAACCATCTTTTTGAGGGACATTTCCATCAGTTTGTTTTTGCATTTTTCTTTCCATATAAGGATACAATCTTTTTCTTTTCGTGCAAAATTCATTTGAATTAGTCATGTACCCAAATTCTATCCTCATCTGTGCAAATGGGTCATATTGTTCCTTTTCTTTTATATAATTTCGACAGATGAAAAAACTGTACACACAGAGAATTTATTTAGCTTTAGTAGAGTTCAGAAGTGGATGGGGTTGTTTTGACTTGAAGGAAGTGAGCCACTGGACCTTGAGCAGAGGATTCTTATTTTGATTTTTCCTTCAAATTTTCAATGTTTTTTTTTACAGTTAAGTTGATTTAAGTTTCTGGATTCATGGCTAATAGTAAAAACTTGAAAATGTTATTTGAAAGGCAGGAAAGTCAATCACCAAAATCAGAGTTAAATCCAGATTATTTTCTCTGGAGACTTTTGAATACTCACATTTATAAATTTAAGATTTTAATCAATCTGGAAATGTACATATTTGCCCTCAGATTTATTTAAATCTTCGCATCTACAATGGCAAAGCAAACAAAATAAATGCAATTGAGAAACATCCCCCAAACCTATTATCTGCTGTAGTGCCTTTTCTGTGGTTGTTTTCTGTGGAAAGCAGGTGTTTACTGTGCCTAATAATGATATTCCTCACTTGTTCATTGTTTTGTTTACTTAATAAGAGGACCAGTAGAACATTTTCTTGATTAAGGCTGTTTCTTTGATTTCCTTTACAAGATTCCAACTGATTAAGGTTTCTTTTTCTTACACGAGTGTGTTTTCTTGGTGCAAAGACATTGGTATTCACTATCGCGCGTTGCGTATGTTTTGTCGTTTTCTGGTTCTGCTGATGCAGTGATATGTTTTCTGTCAAAGGCGGTTTACAGGCACATTACCCTGCTTGACAGAAACAGCGAGCTACAAGGATTTCCTGAGGAGAAACTTCCAGATGCGGTGTGTGAGATTTCTCATCTCCCAACTACATTAATTATATTATCTCCCTGAAACAACATTCTAAATGAAATCATTCACTGAAAGTCCTACACACAGTCCAGCTGTCTGGACTTCTCTAATGCTTCTGTCATCTATAAATAATTCACAGAAAGCCAACTGGGAGACTGCATACTCATTTTCTGCTCTCTCAATATCTGCCAGTCATGGGTAAGAAAAGATTTTCAACCTGGCAGCTGTGGGAAGATAGTTTACCAATTTCAAATCTTAAAAAGTCTCCAGTCTGGTTTTAATAGGAAATGGAACTGACTTTTAAAAATAAAAGTATTTTAAAATAGATTTTTCAAGTATCTTAGCTCCTTTTATTTATTTTGAAGTTCGCTGAGGTCCTGTTTCTCAAGCTTTATTATAACCAAGAGGACAAGAATTTTACTTGAAAGCAAAAAAGAAAAAAAGTGATTTCAACATAGTCCCTCATCTGTGGAAGCTGAGGATTTCAGAAAAAAAAATTAAAAATCCACGAGAGCTGGAATAAAATCATGAGCATTAACAACACTGATACCAAAAGGTCCTTAATTTGAAAAGGTGGTGCAATCTATTAGTACAGAACAATTCAATTGCTTTCATAGGCAAAAAGATCATATATATTGCTGCACTCAGTTGTTAAATAACATGGGCGAAATGTGATACACACAAACCCTGACGCTATATCTAACAGGACTGGTTATTTTGTTTTGCATCTGTTTTCTTTGCACATTAATGTGTGGGGGGGAGGGGGAGGGGGATGAATTATGTCATTATTAAAAATTCTAGTCAAAAGATGAGGAGGCTAATCTCAGATATGGTGTAATTGAATTTGTACTTACTTTCACCAGTTACAGATATTGTTCATTATTTCTATTTTCATGTTGTGTCAAGTGGCAAAAATACTTTTTGACCTTGTGATGAAAGGGAAAAATGCTTGCAATTTGCCCTTGAAAGGCAAACAGGACACGCAGCTCTCTGAGTCATCCTTTTTTATAGATACATCCTACAAACTTTTATTATAGTAATGGGAATTTTGCCTGAAGATTATAGTATTGAACCAATCATAAACCTAATTTAGCTCAAAATTCATGCAACTCCATTGAAAGCAAGTGGTTGTATCTGTTTACACCCAAACTGGTTTTGAATCTGTTCTTTTGAGAGACTGTATTTCCCTTTAGCTATTAGAAACTTGTCTACCAAAGGTAGAGACATTATCCTATTATTTGCACTAAGGAACAACATCAAATATGCATACAAAAGAATGGAAAATTAAGTTTTGAAGGAGCTGCATCTTTCTTTCTGTAAGGATTTTGTGGAAGAAAGTATACAAGTGTGACCTTATATTCCAGTAGTCCCTATGGGATACCCCATGGAATGAGCAGATTCCAGTTTTCACATTTTCACTCTCCTTACTCTAGTCAGCTAACATCTCTCCACAAATCCTCTCTTAGAGCAGAGTTGGTAGTGCCTGTAATGATAGTAGTATTTGGACATGTTCTTAAAATTGCTTCAGAAAAAAAAAATCTTGGTGACTTTTGGAAAAAACACAGTATTTGCTGTAACTGTCGTGTCATGGTAGGTATTTTTCTGCATCCTGAGGTTGTGTTGGGATTTTTTTCTCTCTTCTTCCTTGTTGCAGGTATTGTTTTCCTGTTCCCTCTAGAGCTGAAATGAATAAAATGTACAAAAGAGAGATGGTTAATGAGAGTAAAAGTGAGAATGCAGCAATAATAGGAGTAATGAAAGTTGAATTTCAGTCCAGAGAAACAAGAAGTATCTCTTTGTAGTATTCTTGAGAATAGAACTGAAGTGCAGTCTACAACTTCCTCATGATGGGGAGAAGAGGGGCAGGCACTGACCTCTTCTCTGTGATGACCAGTGACAGGTTTAGGTTGGATAATAGAAAAAGTTTCTTCACCCAGAGGTGTTTGGGCACTGGAACAGGCTCCCCAGGGAAGTGGTCACAGCACCAAGTCTGCCAGAGTTCAAGAAGCACTTGGACAATGCTCTCAGGCACATGGTGTGACTCTTGAGGATGGTCCTGTGCAGGGCTAAGTGTTGGACTTAGTGATCATTGTGGGTCCCTTCCAGCTCAGTGTGTTCTGTGATTCTGTGAAACAGGACTCATTCAGAGGGTTGACAGGATTAATCTGCTAACAACTATCACCTTTTAGTGCCTCAATGCTTTTATGATATAGTCTAAGAACCAGCAATTTGGTGCATGAATCAGTGATCAGTTTCTGCATTTACAGCAGTATTATTACTCCTTTGGACACTTGCATGGAAAAGTCTCACAATCCAATTAAAGTTAAGACTTAAACTTCTTAAATTATGAAACTTGCATACAGACACAATATGCTGTTAATATGCCCCCAAATATTCTTTGATGGAGCTTGGTACTCTATGGTGCATCCCCTTTAGAATATGAGGTCAGATTTTCATGTTTTCTCTCTCCTGAAAGCAAGAGTTACTGCCTCAGAAGTAATATATATGTTCATCAGATGTCTGAAGAATGAAGGCCTGAGATTCTTCATCAAATATTTTTAAAGGATATTTTCAAATGTTTTGTTAGGTTTTAAAAAGGTGAGTTTTTTTCTTAAGGAGGATGGGGAAAAGGAAACTAATTAATGTGACTATCTATAGCTTTAATATGTATTTTAGGTATTGTTGCATTTCGTAGTATAAAGAATATTTCAAGTAGAGGCTATTTATCTACTCTTTCAAACAATTTCTTTGTCTTCCTTTCTAAAAGGTGACCATACGGAAAAGCAATTTTCCTAAGACACTGAGCTCAGGATCTCAGTGCTAGGCTGGTCAATCAGCTAGAGAAAATGAACTGTTTTTAGAAGAAATAACCATGTCTTTTATTGTCTCTTAACCACTTGCTTTTTAGGGTACAGTTGCATTTACTGTAGAAGGGTTCAACACACCAAATGTAGGCTTTTCTATTTAAAGGACTCCTAAAGTAGCTACCTAAAATAAATACAGAAAAATCCGTCGTGATCATTTGTCCATAATTAAGACTGAAATTTGCAGAGTTGAATAAAAGGGATAATAAGGGTACCACAAAATTCCTATCTCCAAAAGTGCCATAGACATGCTTACATTTTAAGCATTTTTAATTTAAAGCAGTTAGAAAGATTTTGATGAGTGGTGTCCTCAGTGGTCAGTATTGGGACTGACACATTTTAACATCTTTGTTGGTGACACGAACAGTGGGACTGACAACACCAAGATGTGTGGTGCTGGCAAAACACTGGAGGGAAGAGATACCATCCAGAGAGAGCTCGACAGGTTTGAGAGGTGGACCTATATGAACTCATAAAGGTCGACAAGAACACGTACAAGGTCCTGAAGATGGGTAAGTGCAAGTACAGGCTGCACAGAAAATGGATTGAGACTGGCCCTGCGAAGAAAGACTTGTGTTTGTGGACAAAAACCTCAACATAACTCGTCAATGCTCCCTTAGAGCCCAGAAAGCCAACTGTATCCTGGCCTGCACCAAATCCAGCATGGCTAGCAGTCAAGGGAGGCAACTCTCCCCTTTTTACTCTGCTCTTCTGATACTGCACCTGCAGTACTGCATCCAGCTCTGAGGCCAACAACACAAGACACGAACCTGTTGGATTGAGTCCAGAGTAGGGTCACTGAGCTGATCACAGGGCTGGACACCCCCATGACAAAAGGCTGAGAGAGAGTTCTGTTCATCCTGGAGAAGAGAAGACTTTGGGAAGACCTTAGAGAAGCCTTTCAGAACCTAAAGGACTCTTAAAAGAAGGCTGGGGAGTGACTTTTCACAGTGGCGTATGGTAGGACAATTGGGAATGGCTGTAAACTGACAGAGGTTAGGTCTAAATTAGATAGTAGGAAGAAATTCTTTACTGTGAGGGTGATGAGGCCCTGAAACAGGTTGTCTAGAGAAGTTGTGGGTGCCCCACCCATGTTTAAGACCAGGCTGGATGGAGCTCTGAGCAACCTCGTCTAGTGGAAGCTCTCCCTGCCCATGGCAGGGGAATTGGAACTAGATTGGACTTAATTGGACTTAAGGTCCCTTCCAACCCAATCATTCTATGATCATATAATTTTGGATGGGAAATAAATTTTATTTCCTTCAAGTATTCTGAATGACTAAACAAAACATGGCTTCAATCAAAAAATCCACATAAGTACTACCTATTAAAATCCACTAGATCATAAGCAGTATTGTGCCACTTGATTGACAGATTCACTCTTAAACATTTGATTTTTCTCATAGAATCTCTCAAAAAACAGGTTTTCAGAATGTGCTCTTAAGCACTTGTCAAAATGTCACAGGTTCTACATACAGTATTTTCTTTAAAGAATGTAAGTTTTGGGCTTAGGGAGGCAATAAAGATTTCTCTCTTAGTACTGACTCATTTGTGTCATATGAGATTAATTGTAGCATTCTTCCTTTCTCTGTCAGCATTTAGGGATCTCTTCTTGCTTCTTTTTCCTCTGTTTCTGGTAAAATTCTAAAGATCTATAATCAGTTCCTGAGACGAGTATTTTCCCCTTTATATATAAATATATAGATATATATGCTGTGTATTTAGGCCATCTAGAACATGATGCGCTGTGGTGTCACATACAGAAAATAATAGCAATCCTAAATATTTCCATAGAAATTATACCAAGCAAGACTAGCACAGTTGTTGAACATAAAACCTCTTTCCTCTTGCTGTCTCATTCTTTCTTTCCTTATCTTTAAGAAAAATTTCTTCACAGAAAGGGTTGTCAGGCATTGGAACAGGCTGCCCGGGGAAGTTATTGAGTCACCATACCTGGAGGTATTTTAAAAACATGTAGATATGTCACTTAGGTTCATGTTTTAGTGGCGGATGTGGCAGTTCTGAGTTAATGGTTAGACTCAATCATCTTGCAAATATTTTCCTCCCTAAATGATGTTGTAATTCTATTCTATCATACTTATATATCTAAATCTGGACAATCTGATCAAGTCTATGAGATGCAAAGTAACAAGACACTGGATGAAGTTTTTTTAACTTATGAAATCTGCAATCTAAAATTAAGACTTTGACACTGAAAAATAGTCATGATGCACCTCTTGCACCATATGCCAAAATTATTTTTCTAAAACTTGTAACACGTTTCCATCTCAATGGATCCACAAATCTCACTAAGCAACTGATCAGATTAGAAAGTTGTCTGGAAAGTAGAATTCTATTTTTACACTTGCTTTTAATTGTTCTATTGTGGGCATCTAGATCCCTTCAAAAAGTCAAAGCTGGAAGCTGCACAGAAAGGCAACGAAGTACTCAGAGGTTTCAAGCCAATAGAAATATTTAAGGGAAACCACCATATAGTGGGTAACACCAATGACAAAACATAATAGTAGTTGAGCTTTTGGCTAAAATACTAAAGAAAAGACAGTAAGAAAGCAGACAATTCTTTTGTTAGCAGACATTATCAATGGAGTTAATAATGTCCCTGTGCTGTTCAGCAGATTCATAAATTATGCAGAAAATTGTGAACACAAAACGAGTTTGATGATGACATAATAAACAAACAAACAAAAAACCTTCCAGGGGAGAATAGTCACTGACAGTGGCAACTATTCATATGCTCTTGCTTTCTGTGAAAAATTTTCCATATGAAATCTGAAATACAATTTTTTTTCAAGTTAAGCCATTTGAGTAGCATCAGGCCCAAAATCTTCCTTCAAGATTTTGAAGACTTAATGGACCTAAATACTATTGTCTCCACTGTTGCAGTATTCAACTCTTTATTGAATATTATCTGTCCGTAATTTAGATCCAAGAAAATCTAGATCCAGAAAATATATACAATGTATAATCTATATTTTTCTCTTTTACTTCATCACTGACCTATTAGATAGATCCTTGCCTTTTATTTCCCATGCCTTCTTTTCCTTTGTTTCTAGCTTTGGATGTTGTGAATGGCTATGCAATTTCCTTTGCTATATGAAAACTTGCCTTTTTTTTCCCCTTAGTGCAGCACAACCAAACAAAGGACAGTACAAGGACATAGAAGCCATCATGAAATGCCTTTCATTTCACAGCTCTTTTCATCTGCTTAACAAATAACAGAAACCATGGTTAATCATTGCATACTTCTGGTTCCCTGGGCACTCATGGAGCTCTCCATATGGTCTGTTCAAAATGGAGGCACTTGCATACATCAGATTGAAATTATGCAAAAAAATATGATCATATAGTGGAACAGGGTAATAATAGAAAAGATACCTGCTCAAGAAAAACAGAAACCTAGCTAATAATCACTCTACATTTTCAACCCCCAGGGTAGGAGAACATTGTACTAAATACATAAATCCCCATTCTGACATTAATTTCATAATATTTAAAACACATTCACTCTTGAGCTTTAAATATTGTTCCTTTGTGCAAGAAACCAAATAGCGCAATGAATAATTATTTTGTTTTCTTCATTCCTCTCCTCTTTTTGACTTTTTTTTTCACCTTGCTCTTGATACAACCAAGGTCCTCTAAGTCCTTTTTTTTCTATTTACCATTTATTTTGCTTTCCATTCTTATTATTATTTTCTTCATCCTTTACTTTTTTACCACTGTTTTTCAATGAGCACGCCCTAAGATAAGCAAGGTTTCTAAGCCAATAGAATATATGATTATTTCCTATAAAAAGTTGAAATTAATTTTATTCAAGTGCTATTGGCCTTGCATTGAACAACGTGTGGAGAAGGTTACAGATACACATTACTGGTGAGCAAAAGAGGTTATGACTAAAGCTTTTTGCTACAACTTTTCTTCATTTCAGCAGGTTTTGAGATGGTACACTACTATTATGAACCAAGGGTACTATTAAGCAAAGAAGGCAGGCAAGACCGAATAAATGAGTCCATTCCTAGTTGGCTGAAGTAGGCCAGACTCTCAGCTGGGGTAAAAGAGCATCAGTAAAGTCACTCACAATGCAGCTACGGTTGGGTACTAGGTACTGTTATCAAGGGCAACTGACAGATGCAATCACTGCTGTAGATTAGTCCATTCAGGTGAAAGGAAATGACTCAAAAAAAGAACGTAAAAGAAAATTCTGCCTGAAAACTCAGGTATCAAGAAACACCCAAAATTTTCCTGTTACTTGAACATGCATGTGCTGTGGGCCTAAGGCTTAGCCTGGTTAGTGTCAGTGTCTGACTCCGCTGGAGGACACTTAGCAGACTGAAAAGGTGTGCAGGAAAATTATACGTGCCTTAATTTGAAAACTAGCATAGATGGTATTTTACATCTGACAAGGAGTAAATAAGGAAATCACTGTTGAATATGTAGTAGATCTGAGCCCCTGTATTGGCTAGTACCTATATTTAGGACAGACCCAGGCAATTTTTTTTCTTAGATATCTTTTAATGAGAAACTTTTCTTGGTATTACCACATAAAAATGTACCTAATTGCTCACATGAATGCATTGGTTTATGTGCTGATGGGGACTCACGACTTCAGAGAGGTAGAATAATCTCTGAGACTTAATTTTCACAGTATCCCCTCCCTGAAAAGAGAGTGGAAGAAAGACCTATCCTCCTTTTATATTAGATAAATCCTGCAGTTCCGCCTCTTACTGGAAAACTCTATAGCCTTACAATGTAGATTCATTCCACTGGAACATACTTCCATCAGCTACACCTGTTTAATGAGTCCAAATAATTTTGAACATATTTGATTTTAAGCTTAAATGTCATTGGCACTAAGCACAGGTAAGTCAATTCAGCTAAAACTTTAAAAAAGCAGGTCTAAACATGGAAGGGACTTAAACTGTGGAGGTTTTGTCTGGATTTGGTTCTTCGGCATTCCAATGAAGTTTTGAATTTAATGTCCTCTGCTTGGTACAATGTATCTTTCCCTCCCAGGGAAGTTCAGGTTAACTCAATTAGACAAAAAAACGTATTTTCATGAACACTAAAGTAATGTTGTCACATTTTTCCAGTCCAAAGAGAGACATATGAAGAAAAAGCCTTCCTTCTTGTACTGCTGGTTCTACCAGCTCTACTATTAGTAGAGTCCACTAAATGCAATTATTTTTGTGGGACAAGGGATTGTCACATGGCTTAGCCAGGAGCTAGCCCTTTGCCTTCAAAACTGTCTAAATTAACTGTATCCAGTACTTTGTAAGTTGTTTTCCCTACTATTTTCCTTATGTACAACTATCACAGTTTGTTCAGTGTGCAGTGGAACCATACTTCCATGAGCGTCCATGGAGCTGAAGCCCTCTTAAAACACTATCTTTCCTCTCATCTTCTTCCTTTGCCACTTGCAAATCTCTGTCTGTTTTATCTCTCTGAGGTTGTTCTGAACCATTTTTGGAAATCACTTTTTTTTGCCTTTTTCAAAAACTTCCTATGAGGATGTTCCTCTGCCCCAATATGGTTACCAAGTGGATATTGTTTTCCACACATTTTTAAGCCTGTGACTTTCTTTTAGGGCACCAGATGTTTCTCTGCATGAAAATAGTCTCAGGAAGTCATTGATTTCCTAATTACTATGTGCGTTCTGTTTCAAAGTTCTGAACTGGACATGGCAATACTCAAGAATCAGCATGGAGCAGAATTCATTAGACATGTGCTGATATATATTGACTAGGACTGCAAATTGCTGCATGACAACTGAGCATACATTTTAGCCACAAATTTACTTAGAAGGTGGTTTAAAATATTTCTTAATATTTTCTTTATTACCAGGAGGAAATGCACTTTATTAGCAAAAGGAAGATAAGTGTAAGGTTCTCAAATATGAGTTTTAACAAAGGCTGTGGTTAGGAGGAGAGAAAACACAGAGAACTAATTCAAGGTGAAAAAACTCAGGCATATGGAGCCATATGGACGATGGCCTAGATAAGAACAAGAGAAAAATTCAAAGCAATTAGTTGTGAAGCTCTGGGAGGACAGCATGGATATGAATTTATGAATGTTGCTTGTCTCAATCTCAATTTTAATTCAATTTATCCCTTATCCCCTTCTCTTCTTACTTGCTTTAGTAGTGCAGAATAATAAAAAGAAATAAATCTTCCCACTCTCTTTCTATTTTGAATAGGAATTAATCAAATCGACTGGTTGTTCTGCATAATACATTTTGTTGTGACTATTTTCGCCAACACATGCAGATTTGATGCATTGTGTGATTACTGTTTCTGCAAATCTCAGACACCTAATCATTTCTTTTGTTAAATATAGTGGAAACAGATAAGATTCAACCAGAGTCCTAAGAAAAGTATGTGAATTTGTGCATATTTGGTGCAATGCTTCAGCATTATACATACAGATCCTATACCTATAGTGAGCTTCTTCACTGGAAAAGGGACATGAAACTTGTTGTATTGTTAAACTAATGTCAGAGAAATCAGTTAAATTTGAGAGAAGTGTCAAAACTTATCTATGGGTTATCAAAATATTGTACTGAAATGATATATATCCTAAGATTGAATTTTTTTATAGTGGCTTAACAAACCAAATACTGCTGGAGGAGGGAGGGGAGAAAGAAAATATATACAGATTTACATTAAAACAATGACATCACTTTAAATTCATGATCTTCACAATTTCTATGAGTCTGACAAGCTCTAACTCTAACCACAACAAAAACCAGGATAAAGGAAGTGGATTACTGACAAGTAGAGTAAAAGTTCAATTTCCACATATGTTAAAAACTGACTGTGTGGTCTCAAAAGTGTGCAGAACTACATGATACTTTCTCAGTCAGTCCTCTGTTATCCCAGGTAGCTGTGTCATTTTGTGCCTCTCACAAAGACGATGATCATTTCTGCTTCTGGTATGATCTGGATAACTATGTCTACAAACATGGTAAAAGGTTTAAATAAAATTTGAAAATGTTTTAAGGTCCACAGATTACAGATACTAAGGAAGTCCATAACATTTAGGAGTTGTAATAGTGTTGTATATATCAGTGTTTTTCTCTTGTACTTTGATCTTCACAGTTATTTTCCATTTCAAAGCAATAAAATACTGAACAATTCCCTCAGATGTGGTTTCTGCATAAGAATTCTCAGTTCTTTCTGAGACACCCTGCATGACAGCACTGGGATTAAAAAAGGGCATATGGCTGAATTGCAAAGAATCAGAACTGCATAAATGAAATTAAAAATATGGTATCTGAATTCCCTATTTGCTGTGGATAAAGTCCCAGTTAAACAAACAGTTTGCATTTCTCCTTACCCAAAATGGGATTTGACACGGGGTATAAAGCTAAAAGTCTGCTTAATTGCTCGGCTATGCAAGACCTTAGGTATATAGCACAATAAAGGACAATAAAGCTGTACAAGAACATGCCTACATTTCCCTTTGTATTTATTAGCCACCATATAAGCTTACAATTTATCAAAGACCTTTTGTTTTTAATTCCCAGGAAACGGTTTTGAGGAATTGACTAAAAGACCAATTGTCACTCATTGTTATTACCTGTGTGGCTCCATCAATTTAAACGGACCTGCTTGCATATGTCAGTTGATAAGCATTTGGCCCATAAACTGCATACTTTCAGTACTATAAATCCTTAATTTTCCAGGAGTGGGTCTGCTAACACACAGAAAAAAAGAGAGTTGTATTCAGATCTAATATTCGCATACTATGTAATATATTTGTATATGCTCATTTTTAGCTGCATAGATAGCAAAAATGAAGATGCATGTTGTCATAACAGTGGCGGTATTGGAATGTTTCTCCAGCCCACTCCAATGTCTATATTAAAATGCAGAGGAGAAATGTCATAAGTACACTTCTTGAAATAGAATAGCACATCAGTAACAGTGTTTAAAGAGACTCTGTTCCAGAAATGAAATGTTCATTTCATTTACACTGAATCTGAGGTGGGTTTTCTTTGTTAGGAGGGAGGGGGAGAGGAAAGGGAATGTTGCCAAATGAGCGAAGATGGGGAGAGTTGCAAAGAAACATTTAGTCAGTAAAACACCATGCTTTCTCATAATGTCATGCATCTCACTCACAATAATTCTTTCTTATTAACTGCTTGGGAACAATTTATTTTCCTCTCAGGCTATGAAGGCAAGTGCAAGTGTAGCAGACTCTGGTTGGAGCTGATAAGCCACCCTATAGAAGCAACACTGCTGGCATGATGAGATTTGTTAAGAGGACAATATCCCATTGGCTCAGACAAACTATGCTGTATATCAAACCTATCAACAATAATATCTGCAAAATAATGCCTTTATGTATCTGCCAACTGCCTCAGAAAGCTCTCCGGTGTTCCTTTGGAAATGTGGTTTGATTTTTTTAATTTTTACTTTGTTTGTGTCTTTGACATTTACAACAGCTGAAGTCTCACTTAAATTTTACAGTATTTTAAAACTCAGCTTCTAAAAACACTTAAGCAGAAAACTGCCCTAAATAAAAGAGAATATGATCAGTCGCTGCTGTAAAATAAAAATCAGTATTTTCTGAAAGAAACATAAACAAAATAAAACCAACACATTTGCATTGTTGAATTATTGTTATATCACTGTTTAGAATGCTTTTACTGAGCTGTATGACCTTAAAAGAGCATAAATAAAGCAAAAAACTTCTAATACCATGATTAAAACTGTATCTCTATTATCATCATCATTGCTTTTGAAATACCAGTTTTTCTTTACAAGTGATTCTGGTTGCTATTTATAAAGCTGTTTCAGATGTCATACATTCAAACACTGAGGGATAAGCCCTGCTTAGTTTTTTCTTTATATTAAAAAGCATTCTCAACTCTTTCTAAGGAAAATTCGTGTTGGTCAAGGTCAGCAGGGAAATACAGTTTTATTTTGGAAAAAGTGCTATCGAAGACAATAGAAGTTTGATCATAGGAAGTAAATTTGCATCTCAAAGAGTTATAAAAGACAAAAAATAAATTTGAAAGTTATTTGATGTTACAAGCTGAAGCTTCCTTTTATGTACTTAATATTCACATTCTTTCAAGAAGAATGAAGGTCTCATAAAATTCCTGGGTGAGTATTTCCTGTCAAATCTGTTGATAAGTCTCAAGTTGAACAGTTCAATAATTGTTTGAGTGGCAATATCATGAACAATTCAGACAGAAATTCTATTTCTCTCTCCACTCATTTCATTACAAATATTTCTGGGAAATCAGTACTTATTTGAGTGGACTGCTCAGCTTAGATCATAAATGCCTGACTCTCTGAAGAGCATAAATTCCTTGCTGCAAATTTTGCAAGTATCTCACTTTCCAGTGCAAAGTGCAAATTTTATATCTATAAAATGGGAACATGAGTATTTTTGCATTGAAGGATAGGAAGGATGGATGTGAGAATGCATGTACTGGATATAGGAAGGGTTCCTTTCATTATTCACCAGAGCAGTGTAAGACCAATATGCAGGCAGATAGACAAGCAGACAGGCACCTCCTGTTGAAATGAAAATTAACTTAATATTGCATTCTTTTTCAGGCACTCTTTTCCAGGGGTGGGATGAAAGTGTCTGTTATGACAATACCGAAACCCTTACTACTGTACTGCAGCCTCTCTCGTTTTTCCAGATGCCCCCTAATAAAACTGATCAATCAGAGTGAAGCTGCAACCTCTTGGATCTATGTAAACAGGATGGGGAGGCTGGGATTAATGAAGAAGTAGGACTAAACCCACTCCTCAGCCAAAATCCCATGTTGCTGGCACAACTATATCATGTCACCATTCACATATGGAACTATCTCTGCTCCTGTTCTTCATCACTGCATCACTGTGAAGTCAGCCACACTGACTCAACTATACCAGGGCTCAGAGACTGTGTATGCAAGCTGCTCCTGTGCCTTGTATCGAGAATGCACGTGCACAGGAGTGGAATATGGATTAACTCCAGGGGACAGGCACTGCAGCAATTTTCCTGAAAGATAAATACATTTTTCTTTCCTTTTTTTTACTTAAAAACTGGTAGGCATCTCCATGGTTACAGTTCACTGTCAGTCATCTGCCTTCACCATATTGATGCAAATCCCTTCAAACGCTGGAAGTCCACTGGTGCTTTCCTCTTGCTTTTCCTCCTGCTCAACATAAGCAGCACTGTTTTATGCGTGGAAGAGCAGCAGACATGTATATCATTGTCTCAGCCTTGCGGAATATGATGATAGCTGCTTCTATGGAGCTCTCATGCCCACAAACCCAAGCAAAATAAAGTCTCTTCTTTCCAGGGGTCCCAGACAACAAGTTTTGACCCTGGGCTCAAATGGATATGATCCGTTTAATCATGACTGACAAGGTGTGAGACTCTCAACTACAGCCCCATAATGTGAAAAAGAAAAAGGAAGAAACAATATCCCATGAAGTTCAACAGTTAGGCTGCTGGTTCAAGAGCTGTTTTGCCCTGTTTCTTCACAGATATCCAAAACCCAATACATAATGGAGCATTAGGCAGCTCCACCTCATCCTAGTGAGATCTACTTGTTGGAAACATTTATTAAGAAGCTTTTAGCTCCCCTCAATATTTGGGCTGTGATCTGTCATCCTCTTTGTATGGGCCGCTCAGAGGGATGAGGGGTTTTTTATTTAACTTAATAAATGAGTGCAGCCTTTTCCAAAATGAAGCTTAGCTACTAATTAGCACTTTTTGATTAATGCAAGCAATTTATGAAGATTATACTCACAGTGTTCAATTCAACAAAACACTTAAACTCATGCCAAACTTCAAATTCATCTCTAGTAAAACATCTTAAGAACATAATTTTCTTCCTGTAGCAGAGCTGATACCAAGAGGCAAAAACAAAACTCTCTCTTTTAAAGGATTCTTCGCACTACAGAAATACTATCAAGAGGAAGCAAACAGTTCATGAGCAGACTGACATTTATCTGTATAAAGAGATAACAAAAATGCTACCTAGCGTTATGGTTTTTTTAACAATCACAGCTTGATATCACTCAGTGCACTGCGGCTTAAGTTCTCAGCTACACAAAATGGCATTGAGAGCTGGCCTGGAATATTTGTAGCTGAAATCATGTATTGAATTCCTTTCATAAAAGAATATCCTCTGGATCTTCTGAAGAATATATTCTGAATATTCCTGGACCTCAAAGATTGTGTTTCACATTGTTTGCAGTCTTATTGTTTCATCCTGTCTACAAAATGCAAACTGTCCTTCTGAGAGCTGCTGCTCCTGAAATCTTTCTTCGTTTTCTCTACTTGTCTATCACATCTTTGGCATTTATGTCAGTAAGCAAAAATCCCAAGAGGCGGTCATTGACATCTTCATACCATCATCCGAGCAGACTCCTGCAGATCCTGCAGAAGAGATTATAATTGTGATGCTCAAGCATACAGCACTGCTAACCGGCATACTGCCATAGGGACAGATGGGCATGAGTTTAAGCAGCCAAGAGATGAGATATGATCTCTAATGTGCATTTCAGTTGTTGCTTTCCCAGACAGGATTATCACATCTGCAGCTTGTTTCCAGTGCTTACACCTATGGCTAAGGGCATAAAGCTAGCACTAGGTCAGTTCTGAGATATATTCATTCAGAAAAATAATGTCTTTTGTTCCTGGCATAAGATATGGTTTCAGAGATTTAGGGTTAGCTTTGTCTTTGAGTCTCTATCAATGGCTTCCATTGAATTGTCTGGTAAAACCCATGGTGTGTAAACAGAGAGTGTGAGGAAGGTGTCCAGAAGTATTAACAAGATAAAACTGCATTTTGAAGCAATTGTTATTACTGATCCAAAGCTCCGAATGAATAGTGCAATGCAAAATCCTTAATATGCCACCAAATCATAGGGAATGACACAGAACCTTTTAGGTTTGAAGGGACCTCTTGAGATCATTTAGTTCAACCTCTATGCTTAAGCAGAGTCAACTACAGAAGGTAGCCCAAGACTATGTTCAGGCAGCTTCTATCCCTATACCCTGTCTGGGCAAACTGTTCCAGTGTTTGTCCACTCTAACAGTAAAATATTTTTTCTTGTGTTCAGGTGAATTTTCATGTTTCTAAGTTTTGTCCATTGCTTCTTGTCCTGTCACTGGGTACTACTGAGAGGAATCTGGCTTCCTCTTCTTCATTGTCTTATATCAGTTATTTTGCACACTGATAATATCCTTGAGCCTTCTTCTCTCTAGGCTAAACAGTTCCAACTCCCTCACCCTTCTCTCTCAGTGCACATGCTCCAGTTCTCTCATCAACTTTGTGGCATTTCACTGGATTCCCTGCAGTGTCCTTGTCTTTCTTACACTGGGGAGACCGGAACAGGAACCAGAAATTCATGTATTTTTTTTTGCCAGAACTGAGTGGCGGGGAAGGATCACTTCTGTCAAACACCTGGCCACACTCCTACTAATGCAGCCTGGGATGCTGTTGTCTTTCTTTGTCACAAATATGGGCTGCTGGCTCATGAACAGCTAGTTGTCCACCATGATCCCATGGTCCTTTTCTACAGAGCTGCTTTCTGCTTTCAAGCTAAGTGGTCCCAGTGATGATCCTTGTGGGTCCCTTCCAAATGGGAATATTTTCTGCCTCTGTAACGGAGCACACAGTGGTACGCATTCTTCCACAGATGCAGGAATTGGCATTTCTCTCTTTTGAACTTCAAAAGTCTCCTGTCAACCCAGTTCTCCAGCCTTTTCAGATCCCTCCAGATCACAGCACAACCCTCTGCTGCATCATCCACTCCTCCCAGATTTGTATTATCCACTAATAATAACGTGATGAAGGTTCACTCTGTCCGATCCTCCGAATCATTAATGAAGGTGTCAAACACCACTGGTGCCAGTACCAATCCCAGTGGTACACCACTAGTGACTGGCCTCCCATGCCTGACCATTCAGCCAGTTTTCACATCTAACACTTGTTCATTTCCAGTTAAGGTTTTAGAAGCAGGTTCCTACAGTCTACATAGAATTTTGTATAGCTGTTTTTTTTTTTTTTTCTGGCTGCAGGATATATATCACCAGAATTTAAGCTTTACTACTAAGTCCGAGAAATGCATAACAACATGATGGTGCCAAGACGTATCCTTCCAGAAATAATTCATTTAATTTCTAGGTTGCAGTTATGCTAATTCTGGTCTTTCTTTTCATATGCAATTGTGCCAAAGTAAGTGGTAACTGGGTGTGATTTAACTTTTCAGCCACATATGAGAGTAAACCAGAGCAACCAGTTTCATTCTGGAGAATTTGGATTCAGCTGCCAAACACAAGCAGAAAATTGTGAAATGTGAACTGCTAAAACAATTTCAGTAGCAAAAAATTAATTACATGCAAAATGAAAGGTCTAATGGCTCCCGCTAATTAAGTCTCAAACAAAGTGTTATTGTAGCTCCCATTAACTTGCCATCTTTCTCTTTCAAATCTAAACTGAAGTAGATCATTTATGTGAATTTTAAGAAAAAACAGATTTTTGTGTTCCAGGTGAATAACAGTTTAATTATAAAGATAATATGTTCTCAGTAATGCTTCCATACATATCACTAATTTTTAAGTGAAGCATCAAAATGTAAAGTTTAATGTTGCTATTCTATCCTGTGGCCATGGGTTGGTTTTTTTGGATTCTTTTTTTCTAAAGCTGAATTCATGAATGCTCTCTGAAACAGCACTGTTTGTTTTTGACTCTCTGCAGCTCTGGATCACTAGTTTAATACTCTGCACTGCTTTAATAGGAATACACATCAAAGTGGTAAGCTTCCTTCTGCTGCACCAGACAATAGAGTTGCTAAACGTTAACAATGCCCCCTGGGAAGGAAGGGAAAACACATTCCTAAACTCTTGTAAGTCAGAGAAAAATTGTAACATTCTCTGTATTTGAAGGCAGAATAACATCAAGAAAAACTGTTGGAATGGGACTTTTCAGATACCAAACACAAAATGCAAGTTATCAGGATCACAAAAAGTTTTATTTCTGTTTGTTACAATTTTAAAGTAAATAGCTCCACAGGGTTAAGAAAAGCAGTAACTTTTATGTGGGAGAAGAAGCCCTTGCATCTGGCAAGTGAGTGTAATTTTTTTTTTTTACATTATATCCTGTAATCCATTTGTATACACAGCAAAATAAGCACATCGATTTGTCAAATTGTATATATCGAAGCAGTCAAAATAGTCCTCCACATAGGTTTATAAAATGATAGTACATTGTAGAGTTATAATATTTACTAAATGTAGCAAAAGTCACTTTTCTGTATTTTTTCTCTGCTGTACTTTTTGCTGAATGAACAGCTCATAATAAGAGGAAAGCCTTACAGAAGAAAAAGCTACAAGAAAAGTCATAGATTCCAATAACCCTTTGTCCATCTCTAAGCTTTCAACCCTCTATTTCTTTTATTTCTCAGATGAAATGAAAGTCATCGAACCCAGTTCAGTTTCTACCTTTTAAAATACCGAAGGTGAAAAACAGAGAAGGTGGATAATGTGGTAAGCAAAAAAAAGCTCTGTGAGAATGGAATCTTTGTTCTGTATCAGCCATTGTCAGAAAAGAGAAGCAGCTGTTCAAAAAGAGAAATAAGAGGCTACATTTTCTTTTTAAATATAAGGGACAATAAGGTCTACAAAAGTATATGTGTGATATGTAGATCTCCAGTGAAAAAAGTATTGTAACAGAAGCAGGGAATAGGGCTGGTGATGGTTATGGTGACAGAACAAAGGCAAAAATATTGCTCAAGGATACACACATGAGTGTCAGTTGATTAGGCAGGACCAGAAAATTACTTAGAAATGACATCTGAGGACAAAAAAGAATGACTATTTCACTAAGCACTTAGCAAAACTTAAATTTTTGCTAAGAACAGCTCTTCTGTGTTTGGCTGCTATACTCACATTTATTTCCTGTCTCGAGGAAGCTCCCTGACCCGAGAAGCTTTTCTGTGTGAACCAGGACATTTGGAGCAGCCCTCTCCCTCAGCCTAACCTTTTTTAATGCTGGTTATTCACATTCACTGCTTTTAGATACTGCCCTGCTCCCCATACTTCTCTTCAGGGGACATGGGTTCAATTACCATAGCAAGACCCTGAAGGCAGCACTTATCTAAACTCTCTTCATTACTCCAGCTGAGGTGGGTTCTGCCTTTTTGGTCTATGTCTTTGCATAGACTTCCCATCACTTCTTACTAGAACAATGTCTCTCCCTATTGACTTACTGGACATAAAAAATTAAGTCCCTTTTTTTTTCATGTTTCTGTCTGTACTTTTTTTCCTTACCAAAATGACCAAGTCCCATTCATATGAAATAGCTGGTCTGGTATAACTGAAAGAGGGCCTTTCTTAATAATTAAATAGAGATATAATTCTCCACAGGTAAACAGGAGAGGACTTCTAGCTCTTTATCCATGATTAAACTTCCTTCCTTACCAATTCTTATTAGTAATTAATAGTCCTATATAGAAAATTATCTCAGTATTGAAAATTAGGGTTATGATTGTCATAAAAAAAACCAGAAATGCTGCTTCTCTCTTTTGCAGATTATTTTTTTTTTTTTTGAGCCAAAGATACACAACTCTGGCAACATAATAATTTTATTACAAGCTTATAAATTAGTTTTTTGCATTTCACAAGTCATTGCATGGATATATCTTGTGCTGGAATTCAGATTAATTTTACATGATATGACATATTGCCTTTCTAGGATGAATTGGTCAATGTAAAAGGACCTCAGAGGTAGGCTGTTACTGAGCATAAATAAGTATGGAATACCTTCCTACTTCTTGCATATTATCTTCCCTTTTTCAAACCAGTATATAGCCACTTCTTTTTGAAAAGTCCTCTGATTTATTTTCAAACCTCAAAAAAAAAAAAAAAAACAGAATGAATATATAGAGAGTTAGTTTGACTGCTTCCTTTCTGTGTTTAATACTTCAGTGAAATTCAGTGGATGATACCAGAAACTTTGTTGTTTGAACACTCCTGATGTCTCTTGGAACTTGTCAAAGTACAGTTCCTCGACAGTGAGCTCAGCCAATGGTTGTTCACCCTTAGTGAGCTCTTAATTAAAATACTCATCAAAATATCACACCATATATCTATAACAGGATTCTGTGTAGACGTGTATTCTATTCATGTGATAATTCTATTTTTGTCCTCTATCAAGCTTTTTTATTGTTAATAGTCTTTCCTCCATACAGTAACATCCTTGTAGAATGACCTCCCCTTATTAATATTTCTATACTGTTCCATCTGCTTTACCAAGCTAGGCAAGTATTGTCATTTGCATTGTTTTATCAGTCTCTTGACATTTGTTTTATCTTGATCATATTCCTCAGCAGGAATCTGACTCCCATCCGAACACATGCTGTTCTTACACTGCTGGCAAACAGTGTACATAATTAACCTTTTTGCCATTCAGTTTTGTCCACAAAAACAGCTTCAGAAGGCCTTTACTCTGCCTTCCTTTAATTTGCCCAGAGCACAGAAATTACAGCCTGGGTCTCTCTGTTGACCTTATTATTGCACAGTGATACCAGCCCCACTGGAACTAACCAGAATTTCATCCATCAGCCTGATGACAGAGTAGAAGTTACATGGGTTTCATGAGGGACCAGAATCCAGACAATGGCTGGTTTGAGTTTTATCCCCTTTTCTATTCTCAAATTTTAAAAAGAGAAACAGCTGACTTATTTTTGGCCAACTGTACTTTTCACAGGTATCCTTCTGTTTAACTACAGTACAGTGTAGAGTAGGCAATAAGCCCTTCATCTGCTCAGACATAGATCTATTAAGTAACACACTTTTCTCTTCTTTCTAAGCATTTCCAGGTAATTAGGTTCGGGAAGCAAGGATGCAACATGGCTTTCCCTAAATAGAATGTGATCTTCACATGGGATATTAAAGCATGTTCTGCTGACATCACTTGTATCAGCTGAGGATCTGCTCCACTCATTCTTTATTGAGACATCAGTATAATCAGTACCATTAATATCATGCCAAAAAGCATTAAACCTTCTTTTACAGCTTATTGTTTTTTGTAATTTTTTCAATTGTCAACTGCTGATTGAAAGAGGATGCTTGCATTACTGATTTCAATAAGGCTTAGAGGAACAAGAATGCAAAAAACAGGCTTGCATGTGAAGACACTTCTGAATTTACAGTATATTTATTGGTTCATCTAAACTACATTTTGGAGGGTGAATTGGTGTGTAATTTGTGTCAATTCTATGAGCCATTTTGTGCCATGCATAATTTTACCAGCAGAAAAAATTGTTCTGTATAAAAGTAGAAAGCCCCACCCTCTGCTCCACTCATCTAATTTAACAGGTAAAAGTAGGCAAAAAGGGAAAAATGCAAATGAAATAATGTCTTTTGAACAGACATGGATTATTCAATAAACAAGCTAGCAGATGAACATTATCTAAGCACAAATGTTGTAGGGCAAGAGAAGGATGCTGCTAAATAAAAAATAATTGTTTTACAGAGACAGTTGTTTTCTGTGTTGTTCTGCAGTCCCGTGTTTTTAATTTTCTCCCTTTTCCTTCCCACCTCTAATCTGACTTTCCCTCTGTAGGGGGTGGATAAGTCCCTCATTGCATTTTTCTTCTTTCTTTTTTTTACTTTTTCTTTTCTTCTAACTACAATTCAATTTATCTTTATTATGTTATCAGTTTTCAACTGTAAGCACATTTTTAATGCCTGCTTTGTATCAGTATAGAGGCATTTTCAGTCTTGAACAAATGAGGTTGCAGTTGCACTACATGGCTTTTGTGTGGAGTAGGAAACCAAAGATGACAAGTCCTAAGAGCAAGACAGGAAATCTTGCAGGCTTTCACAGAATCAGTTAGCCTCAGAAGTGGGGAAATTGCTGAATTTACTGAGTTGTTATAAAAACGAGGTCTCTGAGCATGCATATTTTCCTTCCAATATCCTACAGCACCCATGTGTAGAAAACACGGGACACATTTCTAATGTAATGACAGATAATGTTCCCACTAACAAGGTCAACAGTTTCAACCAGTGTGAGCTCTGGATGTCCCAGATTGCATCCGTGATGTGCAGACTGCCAGCCAAAATCCGGAAATATTTTTTTCCCTATGGAGGACTGGAATAGGATTTTTAGTCTTCCTCAGCTCGTATTTAAGTTATACATAGTAATATCCAGCACAAACCCGCTGTCTGTCACTGGGTTCCTTATTAAGGTAGTAAGAAAAGCAATGTGTTACCTAGTCCACTTTCTTGAGGAGTGCCATGAATTCCTGGGGAAGCCAGTGAGGACCTTCACTAGCATTTAATTAACTTCTCAGTTTGGTGGAATGTGGCAAAAGGTCAACAATTCAGCTGTAATACCTTTGGTGGCTGCAAAGGGTGACACATGGGACACTTAGATTAATCCACAATTAATAGGTTTCTTCCCAGTTGGTGTGGTGCTGTGTGCGTCCAGCTCTGAAACTGGAGAATACATCCATCACCTTTGGGTATGGCTGAATTTTTTATTCCCAGCAGCATCCTGACAGTAGAACATTAGATGAATTCTGTTGAAACAGGTTTTCACAGAGATTCAGTGGGACTCTGAAGAAAGAAAGATTATTGCATATTACCAGTTGAGGCCCACTGAGAAAGCAGCTACCTAGATACTAGCCAAACCAAAAAATCAACCCTCTATAAAATGTCCTGACTATTTTTATAGCCTGATTAAAATGAGAAAAACAATAAGAACCAGAGTTTAAACTGCCACTTTAATTTATTTTTTTTTTATGTCTTTCCCTAGAAGTTTGGAAAGCACTAGAGGAATGGAAATAAACTGATGACGTGGGATGTGAATATGACCACCATTTTCTTGGGGGGTGAAAAAAATAAAAGAAAAACCAGAACCAAAACCAAAACCAAACCAACCAACCAAACAAAAAACCAAACAAAAACCAAAACAGCAACAAAAAACAGAAACAAAAGACAACCAAACCAAACCCCAAAAACAAACAAACAAAACAAGAAACAAAAAAGTGGCATTTTATGGCAAGACAGCAGAGACATTTCGGGGTATTTCAGTGAGGCGTTGATAATGCTGAGTTTTTTTACTTAGGGACAGAATGGTAGGATCTGCAATATATTTTCAATATGTCATTACCAATTGAGAGAGCTATCAATTTGTCTCAGATGTTTACAATGTAAAATGGTGGAGTTTTTTGAAATTATATATACGAATACGTAAGACACAATAAACAACACCTGCCTAATTCAGCTTCTACAATGCTTTGCTAGGAACACTGTGCCTTTCTCCTTTGATTTAATGGAAATTTGTTACATTCAGTGAAGTACAGTGAAGTGAAGACACCGGGTTCTTTCTTAAATGGGGGAAAATATGAGCCCCGTTACCTTTACATTTTATGAGTTCGTTGCTCTTTAGTGTTTGGCAAGACAAATAGAATTACATACTGTGAGTGACTCAGAACAGAACTTCACTATCAATCACCTGCCTGACTCTGCACAAATTCTGTAGGGCATTCAGGACATTTTGCTGCCTATGAATATTTTAGACAAGATGAATCCCTAACAGCTTCCTGATGGATTAATTCTAGAAAGTAGGACTTTTTTTAGTTTTACAGATGTTTGTCAAAATACTATTGCCACTACTGCTCTGCAGTATCATGTCTCTTTAAAGGAAGGGGCAATCCCAGGGGAATTTCACTGGCTGCCTTCATCACAAGTCATTTGAAAGAAATTATATATAATATGTTAATATTGTATGAACTGCAACAGCAGAAAATTGAGAGTTTTATTAGCTTCTAAGCCTTTAATATGACACTAATGAAAGTGAACTACTGCAGTTGCTTTCATAAAGCCACACCACCAGGCAGAGTCATCCAAAGGTGCAGGTTGTGGGCCTGGGCCTGTTGTAAATCTCCAAAGGATCCCCAATGAATGCTATGGGAGGAGAGTCCCCACTGCTCTAAAGACTGCTCTAACCTCAATAAAACTGTGTGGTTGTTGACTGTCTTTTCATATGACAAGCCACCTTTCACTGCCAGAAACTTTGGAAAGAGACTATTCTATACAGAGAAATGACTGATAACTCCGGCATACGTTGCTCATCACTTCCGAATGCATATGATGAAGAATTGCTCTGTGAACACATTTACCTGCCCAAAGGCCTCCAGTCTCCACTGCAAACAAGGCCTCCAAAATGCTAAAGATACCTCTATCACAAAGGATCTTATGAAAGGAAATTACCTGATTTAGATTTTATTCATGACCATTAAAACGACAGCTTTGTTTTAAATTAATTTTGATCCTGCTTCCCCACACATCCTCAAGAGGCTGTTCCAAAACTAGTGGAACAATTTTGTTCTGAGTTGTGCTGCTTTTCTCACATGAGAGAAATCAGAAGTAGCATGTAAAAGCTTCATTTTTATCAAAATACAATTTTGTTTGCATCTGATTAATTTAATTAATTATCTGTCCATCTAAGTACATAGAAGAAAACCATCAGTGAAGTTTCTATTTCTGTAATCAATCTACAATGAAGTACAGTTATCATAAGCCAGGCATACGAAATCATGATATAGTCAACAGAGTATTTACCATAATACCCATCCCTCAACTAACCTTCCATTCTATACTTTTACTACCAAAATTTCTTCTTGATTTTATCTCATCTACAGCCTTAACCTGTACTTCCACCCCCTTTTAAGCAGCTGCTACGTGCCAGTCCAAGGACAGCTGCATTTCAATTCATGTGAAAAATACCTTTATCTGCCATGACTACGTCTCCTGGTTGTTGTTAGTATTAATTAAATTTTGCAGAAGGCTTCAAGATATTTGGATGCCAAAAAGTGCTATTAATTACAACCTCATGCTAAAACAGATATCTTCAGACTTACACAAGTCGCAAATAAAGTCATATATGCCAAAGCATTCTTGAACTTGCAGGAATATTCACAAAAAGACATGAAATTTGGAGGTCAGGTTTACTTTCAGTCAGAACATGAGCCTTTGGAGAGGAGGAAGAAAACAGACCAACTTTTCTCATTTAAGACTTTGTCAAATGACAGAATATTTTTCTTTATTAGCACAAATATTAAACATGATCTGACTAGTATCATTGCAGTACATCTGTTGTAGTAATGGATATGAATTTGCCAAGCTATTCTCTCATTTTGTTGTAGTAAGAATAAAAAGCCCAGCCCATTAACAGGAACAGGGTAAATGATCTCACTTCATCATTTTCAAAGGGACTGATGGAATATGAAATGAGTTTCATGGCAGTAAAGCATCATAGTATTACAGAAATTGTTTGAAATTACTTAGAAAAATGGACAGATAGCTGCAAACCAGTCTCCTGAATATTTGCGTGTATATATGTTTATATACATCTGCGTGTGTATACAAATACCCATTTATATTTACATTTCACTATGAAACACGATAATATTGTTTAAATTTGATTATTTATACTTGTGACACTGAATATATCCTTACCAAAGACACATGCATCCTGTGACTAATCAAGTTCATATGACTGTTGTTACCGTCAGCTGAGGAGCTATCACTGCATGTGTGCATGTAAGTATGTATGTATATAAATGTATGCAACTATAGATATATGTACCAACAAACATCACAAGGACACTTTGAATAAGAGCAGCTTATCTTTTTACAGTATAAAATATTCTATGCCCTTTTTATGTCTTCTGCCTTCTTGGGTGCAACAGCCAAATATCAAGAAAGCAGAGAAAATCTTTGAGAAAAAAAATAAATGGCTTTGAAATAGCATTAATGTTTTGCTGGGCCTGTTAATTTATTTATTAAATATGGTAAAAATCATGGTTTTCTCTACAATGGCTGGATTCCTCATAAAAGTTTTGGCCGTCTTCCCAACAAATGTTCCAGAATTGGTTCCCTCATGATATGTTATACCAGAGATGGCATGAACTACTGGAGGTTGTATAGTGTTCCTGGACACAAACCCAGGCTTGCTAGCCTTTCAGAAAAAAAAGGAAAGAAAAAAATAAAAAGACCATTTTATTTATATATAATGTGATAAAAGGTTCCTATTAAGGTTCTGGGCATGCTAACATATTTCTTACAAAATACAGTGAAATGCCAACTTTCCCTTGGCACATGGTTAAAATGCTGAAACTCAGCACAAATAGGTCACAGGTTGCAAGGTCACAGCCAAAAGAGGAAAAATGGGATTGTGGAGTTCTTTGCAGTCTTTCCTCTAAGAAAACTAAGACTTTAAGGCCTACTGTAAACAATGGAGGATTAGTTTTCAAAATCAGAGTTTCATGTTTAAGAAGTGCTAAATGTGCACTTTCTTCTCTTTATGTAAAAACCTTATGATGGCTTAATTGATTATACATTACTTTTACATAATACTTTCTTCCATGCACAACTTCCTCACACAGGGAAGGGGAATGTGGCTTGCACAACCAACTATGTAGCTCAGTGCATCCCAATGTCCAGGAACATGACGTTGCAATCTAAATAAGTTTTTGATTTTTTTTCCCCCATGGTCTTATATGTTCCACAGCATAAACAGCTCTCACATCATGACTTGCTTCCTGTCCCTCAGGGAGCAGCCAGCCCTTGCTGTGCTGTGGCAGAAAGATATTGATAGCTGTGAATCTGGGATGGCTGCCTCTGGCAAAAACCCATGCTGAGCTATAAAGGTCATCAAAGAAGAATTACAGTCAGATTCTCTTATTTGATAATCAGGCAAAAATACTTTGCATTTAAGCAACAGAAGTATTTGACAGTTAAATCTGTTTTCTTTGTTCAATTCAGATTCCCATGGAATTCAACAAAAATATGGAGATGTTCAAGAAACATGGCCAAAAGAAGGAAAACAAAAAAAAAGTGTTATTAATAACAAATATAATTAACACTTTAACATTAAAATAAGAAACCTAGTAAACATCTTCAGACAAATAGAAAATAGTGTTAATATTTTAGACATGTATGCATCAATTTTCAAGATGCGGACTATAATCTGCCAGGTGTAAATGTGAAATGATCCCCTATTTCCTAAGAATCCTAGCTATTCATTGCAACATTTCATGCCATGTAATATATTTTCGCATATTTTGTAAAATAAATGTATGAATACGTATCCCAAGGTGTAGTGTTGGAGGTGTGAAATTAGTTCTCTCCTTACACGTGGTTTTGATTGTTGGGGATTTAGAACATCCTGAAGCTTAGCTTGAAAAAAATTGATACAGTTGAATACATTATTGTTGAAGCAATACTTCAACTAAAGTTGAAGTAATCCATACAAAACAAGAATAAAATAAGAATAGATTTTTTTACAAAATCTACCATGTACAACTAAACAGTACTTTTTTCTTTTAATACTGTTCTGGGGATTCAATGGATTTTAAAGAAACTTTTCTTTTAGGCACTAAACATGGTAGCGTGTTTCATTTCCCATAGCCTCTGAGCCTCTTTCACATTGCGATTATCACAAATTCTCTATAATAACAAGATCATTTTGTTTACAAAACCATAATATTGCAAAACATTTGCATCACTAATGTAATTAAGTACTTGTGCACATGCTAATGTGTTCTACCTAATCTTAGGTTTGCAAATTTTCAATTCTGTGTAAGGGATAGAATTATAATTTTTTCCTTTTAGTAAATGCTTTAGGATTTAATGACAAAAATTAACTGGATAGCATTAGTATATTCCAAGAGACAAAGACAACTAGGCTGCAGGAAATTATCCTATCACCAACAAACAAAAATTTTTTCCATGTAAATTTTACATGGCTAATGCTAAGCATGCACTGAGCTTTTAAGCAATTAAAATGCTGTGCTATGTTGAACCATCATTTCATGCCTCAAAAGCAGATAAGGAGAATAACTGTTGATCAAATATCCTAATCCAAAACTCATTGATGTCAGTTGGGGATGTACTTATCTGGCATCCTATGAAAGTGTAAGCAGCTCTCTAGATGCATAGGGAGCTAACATGTAACTGCATTTGAAATGCTCTTATTGAGCATAGGTGCTGTCTGTTAAAGAAAATTACTTTTAGTCATCTGTCCTACACCCTAAGGTGGAATACCTACTTGTTGTATTAAAAACTCATGATTCCTAAATAGACCTTTCATTAATTACTGCCTGAGAAAACAATTGGCCTGAGCCAGAGAAAATGCAGATTAATTATCACTGCTCAGTCACTTGCAGGACTGAATCCTCAATATGGCTATATAATACATGGCTAATTAGGCTTCATTAGAAAGCACCTTCTCAGTCTAAATAATTCCTGTACTCACATTTATTACAAAATAAAACCATGTTTGTTTGGTGTTCAGGGTAAGTCTTTTCCATGTTTTTACCTATGACAGTCCCAAATCTGCCTGCTTATTTCTCCACATTAGTTTACATGTAACATTTAAAATAGCTGTCATTTACCACATAGAGTCATTAAGAAAAAATTGGTTACTTGGCCATATCTTCCTTGTCTTACAAGATTTTCCAGAGTAGGGACAGCAGTCATATAACTAAAACATGATAAACTTACTAGCAGAAAGTAGCAGAAAGCAGAAGTCTCAACTCTTCCATTACGGCCAAGCTCTAATCCTTGCAGGGAGTGAAGAAACAGGATTCAAAGGACAAAAAACACAACTTCAGGCCACCTCTAGCATTTCTTATTTAACAACCTAATCAGAAATATGTCCCATCTAGATTCCTTCCCTAATGCTCAGTCCAGCTGGGCTGGATCTCAAACAATTGAGTTTACATCTCAAGGTGCTCAGAGCATTCAAGTAGCCAGAAGGTAACTCAGAAATCCTATTGTCTTTTATTCATGAAGTTACAGGGACAATTACTGCTGCACTGAAAAATTTTAGGGTCAGGTCCTAGGCAAGGGAGTTCCCACTGATTTAATGCTTCTGAAGATAAGAAGGTTATCTAATAGTTAGATTTAGAGGTTAAATATTAAAAAGCCATACTCATAAGAATTTGTGAAGATTCTGAATGTCCTGAACATAATATTGCTCTTTCATTACTCGCTAAAAGTGAACACTTTTTGAACTCTTTCTTCTGCCAGTGTGTTTTCTTGCTTTTGGTACAAAGCACCAGAACTACATTCAGATGTCATTTATGAACTAGGATAATCTCCTAATTACTGAATAGTCATTACCTGAACCTGTTTTGTTTCTTCTGTTTAAAATATTACCTAATTCAGGTGCAAAACCACCATCATGTTAGTTGACAGATCAACTAAACTTCAAGAATGAATATTAACAGTGGATGTGACTGAACCATGTTCAGTTTATTACTAATTTTAATTTCCAGAGACTGTTGAAGCAATAGGTCACAACATCACTGCTCAGAGAAGCACAGCACGTGTTAGAAAAGGGGACAACTCCATTCCGTAATAAATGACTAACAGCAGAAGCGGTGATAAATCCTGCTGCACACTAGAATGTCTAGTTTCAAACACTTGGCTTTATACCCTTAGCATTGTTGTCTTAGCATATTTTTTGTTTCTGTAGAGTTTTATAATGAAGATATTTACTGAATATTTAGAGCTCATCATATCCACTTAGAGTGTACTTAGGTATACTTCAGGCCACAGTGAAGTTATATTCATCACACTCTAGAAGTGGAAGACAAGTACTTAGTAATCAGTAAAAGTAAAGCATTATAAAACTGCCACTTTTAAGAAGTCCACAGGAAAGGAAAAAAAAATCAATATAATTTATATCTTAATAAAAGCTACTCTAATAAAATATGTATCTATATTTATGAGTGTCATTTTAATAAAAATATATTATGTAATAAAATAATTTAATACTAAAATAGAAAAATAACCCTCAAATAAGACCCCAAAAATATAGTACTATAACATCCACATCAACATTTCACTGTTGTAAAAACCATGGGTTCAATTTCCCACACAGTGACATAAATAAAGATCAGATTTGTGTTCATAGAGAGAAGTTCAATGTTTCTTTAGTTTCTCTGATGCATGCACTTACTAATCAGTGCCAAATTAAGATAAACTTCCAACCCTTTTTTTTTCCATTGTTTGCTGGGAACCAAGTCTCACTGCTATTTTTTACTGCTCCAGAGTATTCACCATGCCAGAAATTTTCCTATGTGCATCTTCACAAAAGCCATACCAGAAGAAATGATCTGCTGTTTCCAAAATGAGACTCCAGTGCCCAAGTTTGTATTGGCTCTCCTCGCTCCTGCAGTTCTTGTTTAAACTCTTCTCCATCCCTCAAGACTTTGGCAAGTTGGTCTATATGATCTCCCCTCTCCAGGTTTCTGCCATACCCCTTGGAAAAGATTTCATTCTCCTGCATAAAGGAAGCCTAGAGCAGAGAAAACAAGCAGGTTCATACTGGGTCCTGGGCAAGGAGAGAGCAATAGAGAGAAAGTGAAAGGCTGTGTAGGAAAGCACTTGCACAAACACAGAGCAGGAGACGTGTGGAGACTGAGTGTGGCCAGTGTGCACTGACCCCACACCAAGCCTGGGCAATGTGCTTGCATCTGGCACTAAACACCAACACAATGGGTTGTTAACAATGGGTTTTAAAATTACAAATACCACAAATTAATGTCATTTGTTTGTATATTTTTTGAGAGCAGAAGCGTGTTAAGGATACTCAGAGCACTTCCTTTACACCTCTGCTATTACGTATGGCTTTCATTATTCTCTGCAGCTTGAAGTCCCCATGTCAGTCTTTTCAGGGTCATCTCCTTCTTTCAGAGCAAAGAAAAAGCAATACAAGTTATTAAAAAAACCACCCTGGTTATTCAGACACCCATGCAGAAGCTGATTTATTTTTAATAGAACTGCTGTACTTTAGGTTTAAATCATATTAATGTAAAAGCATGTTTCCTAGCCCATTAAAGCTTAAATTGTGCAGATTAATATACTACATCTACTGCTCTCCTGTTTTGGAAAGCAACCAAATTGAAAATGCAGTTCAGTCTGAAGCAAACATATTTTTATTATTATCTTTGATATAACTGGTCTTGTTACGAACAGTATATATTGCCAGTGTAATTTGAGGCAATTGAAACAAATGAGGGTATAGTTATGCTAGATAAAATATAAGACCATTTCATTTCCTCTGTGAAATGTCAGAGTTTATGATTCTGATATCTAGGATAGAATAGAGTTGAGATAACCACAACTCCCACACCAGTTTCATTTGTGGCTTGTAGACACTCCTTGATCTGTGCCTATAGATTACAGTAGTATGTTTTTAAAGAGCTCATCATTTATATAAGAAGACAAGAGTTGAAATGAAAATGTGTAGGGGAAAACAGCCCTCATAAAGTGAAAGAAGCCCAAGATAGCTGTAAGGTGACATAACATCTATCAGTGAAATGAAACAGCTGTCTCAGGCAAGACAGATAAAAAGCAAATGACTTCAAAGCGGAGGAGGAAAGTCAGGACCAACCCTGGATTCCACAATCTAAAGGGATGTCCATAATGGAGAAAGTGGTTTGAACACTAAACACAGGGTTTTAAAACTTCTCCATATTCGGCAGCTGCTGGACAAGCATTAGAGCAGACGGTGAATTACATGGATTCAATATGGTAATTTTTCTCATTCTTTGTGGTTTTGGTATACATACGAAAAATGAGATTTATTAGAGACAATATTGAAATTTTTGAAAGCATCACTCAATCACATTTCAAATATTTTTGAAAATACTTACCCCACAAAAAAACCCCCACCTTTTAAAGACAGAACAATATGAAAAAAATATTGTCTGTCTTAAACAAAAAAAGGCATTATCAAAATTTGAAAACTACTGCTGAAAGTTGAAAGGTTGAAGTACTACAGCATTGTAAATATTGGCATTCCAATTAAATGAAAATTAGTGCCTGCTTCCTTAAAATTTCCCTTGAAATTAAGCAAGTGAACAAGAACTAATGTAGTCTAGCATGGAAAGAAATATAATTTTTAATACCCTGCAGCAGATCAAGCAAAATATTCCTACTTCAAACATCATGTCATTACAGTTGATTGGGATGATTTGTTTTTATTGTGCAAGAAATAGCCTAACACCATAGTTAATTATCTGTTCAGATGGAATAATGGAGGGAGCTTTGAAATTATTGTTGGGTGTTGGGTAGTATTTTTATAGTAAGTGAAAACTGTGCACTTATAACCATGTTTTATGTTCCTCATTATCTGAACTCTGCTTTCCTACATTTACATGTGAACTTAAATTTCTGGCACACTTCTAAACTTCTACTGGTGAACAAGTCCAGCACAGCATGTATAAATAAAAGTGAAGGCACTTTAACTCTCCATAAAGCTGAGAAAGATACAATTAGATCTGCCCAGGAGGAGTCTGATTGACTGTGAGGTAACAACACTAGTCTTTTTCTTGTCAACAATCCACCAGATCACTGGAAACAGTAAAGATGAAAGATTTTGTTTATTCTACTCTTTTCTTACATTTGTGCTGGAGGTAGGTTTTGCCAATTAAATTGGCAAAATTCATAAATACAAATGTAATTTACAATGTTCAAGCACTGTGATATACTCATATAAAGGAAATTTACTAAAATAATAAAATAATTTTAAAAAATCCTTTACAGACAAATATAAAAACAATTATTAGCTGCAGTAGTAGCATATCCCATTTTGCTAAATACTGAAGAAAAAGAAGTCTTGTGTATGAAGAAATTATTATTTAAGAAAAGACAAGAGCAGTAGAAAACTGTCTACAAACCAAACAGGCTCACAGTTTATGAACTAGTTCATGCCAATGCTGTGACATTGCCAGTGAGGTCCAAGGGGCTTCATCTATAAGACTGGCACCAGACAATTACTGCTTTTTTCCAGTCTCCACCCTTGACTGACTTGATTGGACCCTCACTCGTCTGAGGAAGATAGTGATGATGATGGTGATGATGATGATGATGATGATGATGATGATGATTAAAATGTAACTGTTCAAAAAGAGACGGCAAGAAAGCTCACTGTGAAAGGTTTACTTCAGGCAGTATGTTTCATAGACCAAACAGCTGCTCTGCCTCCACACAGCCAGCTTTCAAAAATCCTGTTGACAGTGTACTGATGCTCCTCCAGCCTTACCATCTTCTGTGAGGAATACTGTTCCCATCAGATAAAAGACTGTATATTTGCTGTCATGTTTGCTAATGTCTTTGATATCCTGAAGGACAATTCATTGTTTTAATGCATGATGTAGTGCAATTCATCATGCAGCAAGAACAATGCTAATCCCCCTTCTTGTTTGCACCAGCCATCACTCTTCAGGCCCTATTGTATCTGAATCAATCTGAGCTCGTTTATATTAATCATGAGTTGTTTATAGAGAAAAAAGCCAGTTGCAAATTGTATGCATTGGTGCCATACAGATGAGAGAGAGTACTAGAAAAGATAAAAAGAGGAAATGAAAAGAGTGTTTTATTTTCTTAGCATTATAAAGCAAATTAAAAATGTAAATAAACAGCATATAAAAAAAATGCTACAGATGATTACGATTCATACTCATGAAGAGCAGCAATATGAACACTATGCAACGTTGCATATATGTTTTCAACGGGGTGGTCTCTAAGATACCAAGTTCAGCTTTTGCACTGAGATTTATCAGTCTCTCCTAAGACTGCAAGCTGGACATTTATTTATTGTCATTTCCATTATTAAGGGTTTCTTATATTATGCATCAGTTACTGGGATGAATGCAGTATTCCGTTGCTTGTAAAAAAAAAAGGTTAGCTTTGACTCTTCAGTTTTACAAACCTAAATATCAATGCTTATTGCATGCATTTGTTACAAAATGTATATGCCTAATTTTAAATAAAAAAATAATTTTATATCCAAAATAGTAACATTGAAGTTAAGTGTACCATAAGAATTGAACTATATTCTTAAATAATTCCTTGATTCATGGCTATTATAGCTTTGCATGGGCATAATATGTCACAAACCGGTGTATTTTAAAGTTGACAGTACAAAATAACCCTACATCATATTTCATAAGAATATTTCTCAAGGCAAAGTATAACACCTGGATGTGCTATATAATTTAAAATTAACTGACCCAGAATAATTATTTTTCTTTTTACCTTTTAATATTTATTAACCTGTCAACTTGGCTGCAAGCCAAAGCTGATTTCCATATTTCTACTCATGTCTAAGAAATTTTCTTTTCTAACCTTAAATTTTATAATTGAACAGCTCATAGAGAGCAGTTTCAGACAAAAATAGGAGTAACCTACATTCAGCTACAGCCATACTTTTTATATTATCAATCCCACTCCAAAGGATCAGTTGCCCCAGAGTATCCATAAAATCCCTTGTAAGGTTAATGCCCATGAGATATTAGGAAATCAGTGGGAGAATATAAAAAGTCTTGATCTCAAGGTGGTATTTATCATTAATCTAGTCTAATGCATAGAAGAACATTAGCATTAAAATAATCACTGGGAAGAGAAGAAAGAAAATGCACTGTTTTGAGTGAAGAGACTGGCTGACATTTTGTAACCACATCTGGCAATGGTATCACTCTCAGTGTCATGAATATGCCTTGATTCTTTTGGGAGGGTTTTGTTCACCAAATAGTCACAAGATCCAGCTGCTTCGAAGATATTCCAGTCTTAAATTTCTACCTGCTAGTGTTCAAACATATGATGCAAGTAAGACAAGAATTCAGACTGGTAAACACCAGAACACATTCAAAATAAAAAATTGCTAGTACTGTAAAGATTGTATTTTTGTGTAAACTACTCCATGAATTTTTCATGGAGTTTTATTTGGTTGGTTGGTTTTTTTCTCTGGTTTTCGGTGGTTCTTAATAAAGAAAGAAAATAAGAGGCTGAGCCATAACTCTAATATGTGAGAAGCTGAAGAACGTACATGTTGAATTGGTAGCTGTCCTCCAAACGAGATAAATAAAGGTGGTATCACTCCAACATTTTGGTTACACAGGACTTGATCTGAGACTGAAAGTTTCAGGAGAACAATAATAAAGAAATGTAAGGCACAGCAATGTTCTCATCTACAGGTTTCAGGCATGACTCACGACATGAGAACACTGTAAAGACTGTTAGTACAACAAAATTTCATGGAGTTTCAGGTGAAAAAGGCTGGTTCTGAGAGGCATCGATATTGATAGGAATTATTGAATAGACAGGAAAACCATTAGATTATTGCAAGATACAATAAAGTCTTTAAAGGATTCGTCCATCTGAAACAGGATCCAAAAAATATTGCTGAAGACATTCTTTTTGGGCTGGATATGTGTTCTGCAATGTGATTTATGAAACAAGAATTCCATCATCCTCTTTATTGTTTTGCTAGCTAAAGAAAAAAATACTATGAAATGGCAGTTTTCTTCTAAAATTAAGATTTATTGAAGACATAATCAGAAAGATTAGACTTGTCAATGTCTGCTAGATGTATGGTCTAAACAACTCATTTTTCATTTTGCTAAACAATGCTTTAAGCTTATAAAATGTTTCCTAAAAAGCACCCTTCTTTGCGTGAAGCCTTATTTCAGTAACTTTTTCTAAGAGAGTAATTAAGGAACTCCCAAGTTGCTAAGCCATCAGAAGCAAGTCAAGACCCCTAAGCATTCTTATGTTGTTTCCAGGTTTATAAGATGAAAACTTTTGTAAATATATCTAGAAGAAGCCTTGATAAAATCACTTTCTATTTCTCCAGCAGAATAAAATTCTACTGGTATCCTTATTGCTTCATTCATTATATTAAAAAATAAATCTTGTCACATAGTACCACCCCTGGAACACAAGGAAGTAAATTTCTCATTCTTATTAGTGGCAGGGTATTTACATATTTGTCCAAATTTTTCTCACATCTACAAATATATTAGTAATTTACATTATTCTTTTAGTTTACAACTTGCACATAGTGTTTCTGCCTGAATATCAGATTAAAGCTTAAAGAAAGGCTTGGTGTTTCAAAGGAAAATGCTTTTCTCACTTAGCAACCATTCATCATCTAAGCCTAGGGTTTCCTGAAAGCTGCTGCAAAGAAAAGAGTGGATGTTCTGTTTTTTTCACTTGTTTTCTGGCTGTCATATATTTTATTAGCAGCACTACAGGGGACCAATTATAACAAGAATAAACAAGATATCTCTTTGGGTTTTTCATTATTTGACTGCTGCAGTTCCTCTTCCTCCATCAGAGCTTTTCAGCTGAAAACACCCCTTGGTTTTGCCTATACACAGGATTCTGGAAGCATACTTAGAGTAATAGTAACCACTGGTGCAGAAGAAACTCAAACATAACGTTAAAATGAAGGGTCTGGGTTTGTTTTTGCACAATTACAAGCTTCAGTGTGAATTTAAGTCTGGCTGCACCTTACCCTACCTTTCAAAGAATAATAGCAATGCTGCCTTGTTTCAAAGACTTTGCCAGAAAAGAACAGCTTTAGCTAGTTAGAGCATTCAGGAGATGTACTTGAGTTAAATAATAGCTGCGCCCATGTGTCTAGGTCAACACTGTCAAATTTACAACCTCTGCCAAAGGCAAGGCCAAGTCTTGCCTTTGTTGGCCCATATGACTTACAACAAACCTTGTATATCCTTATGGCTTACAGAATTTGTCCACCTATAATAACCTTGGAGAAAAAGAAAAGCTCACGTTTCATTCAGTCAAAGAAAGGAGTTTATACCACATCAAGTCACTGGCTAGTCAGAGGCAAGAAAGTTTGGAGAATGGACCATAAAAATGAATCAAGTTATTTGTTCCCTTGATACTCCAAACATAGGCTGGATGCAATCCCAAGGTTTGCCCTTCCCAGACCTATTTTTGATGATTGAGATTCCAGGCATAATTTTCTACTAAAGCCCAAATATTTACTACCATACAGACAAGAACTCAAACTGAGGGCAACTATTCACACAACTATTCACACTAATTAACACTTATGAGATCTGTGGAAACCTTTGAGTAAAACTTTACATTCTTACTTTCATCTTTCCTTTTATTTTTCTATTATGTTTTCCTGCCTTTAATGCTTATATGCTTAATTTATCTCACAGCTGCATTATGTATCACTGAGTCAGTGAAATACCTTCCTTGCCACTATATGTAGACTTGTTTTTAAGACCAAAAAACCACCAGCCTACTTAACATCTGAGTATTAAAAAAAAAAAAAAGACACTCATATTAACTATTAATAATCATGTGAACAGTAGGATAAGGTACTGCTTTTGTTAAAGGTAATTTCTTATCCCTCATATGTATTTTCTACAGATTATAAATCTTCTGGGCAAGAACCCTTCCTCTGTCTGAAAAAGGATTAGCTGCATGTTTTGGATAAATGTAAGGCAAGGATAACAATGAGGATGGTGCTGTGAATGTGGTCTGCACATCACATTTTTTGAGGGTAAAAAAATGATGGTTTTGTGAAGCCGTGTATATCTGCAGGTCACATGCATACACAGTTTTACCAATTTAGGTTGCCAGAATCTGTGCTGAAAATTTTTATGGAAACGTAATTGCCTTGGTATATTTCAGCATATTTAGCTACTATTTAACTTTTCACTTCCTTGAAAATAGTTGTTTCTTTCCCACTTAGTATAGACTAATAAAAATACTATTTCTTCATAGAAGCTTCAATACAAATAAGCATTTCCACATTACTTATTTTTGTTAAATACGGTTCCCATTTATATTGCCCAAGCTTGCTCTACACTTAACGAAAAGTATGAAGTACAATTATTGTGTTTCAAATCCATTTGAAATTCAATCCAGCATTGAATTTCACCCAATATCATTTAATGAGTTTATGAGTGTGCTTAGGGAGTTAAAAACAGCCTGATTGTGGTATTACCACACAATTTTGTGAAGCCCTCTCCACAATTACCCAAAAGGAGGGTAGGTGTCCCATTCCAGATTTAAATTGCACTTTTCCCAAATGTTTTTCGTTATTTCTGGAAAGAATAAGGAAGTCAGGAGGACTGAGCTGCTGTGAGAATGACATTCTGCCCTTGTGCATCTTGAAAGACGCCACAATGGGTATGTTTTACACTGTACTTAAAGTGGAGACCTTTGTACAAAAAATTAATAGATAAGTTCCCTGAACAAAAAAAACCAACAAATCTCTATTTGTAGTTTGGGCACAGACTAAACACTGATATTTTGGCAAAGGAATTAAAGTAATCAAAATATCAATTATTTCAGCACTACTTTGACATGGAATAGAGCATTTGGTCACAATGATCCATCAGAAGTAAGGACCATTTTTCTTACATAGGAAGTATTTTTCTCTGACATAACTCTTCAAAATTTGTTCATCTGATGACTCCCATATGGCAGCAATTATAATCAGGGGTCTCCAGGAAAACAGCTACTAGACTATGAGCACTATAATGCTACACCAAATCCTGAAAGCTGAATGAATGACATGATTCCAAGTAAAGGTCCACTGGGGCACAAACTCTGTGAAACATTGAGTCATCCTCCAGTAAAGCAAATTTCATACAGCAATAGGTTTACTATTCCCACTTTAGAATCCAAATCTAGTAGACTCTCCCCACTGCTGAAAAATATTTTGATATGTTTACAGTGCCTAAGGAGTACCAACATGATTGATTAAACTTATCTATCTGGCAATTGATTGTGCTTTCCTTTCTGATCAACTTTTGAAAGAAAATTAAGGTTTCTTATGCACGTAAATTAAGACTTTGTTTCTATATCTGTCCATCTCTTCTTTCCTACCAACACGTAAATCTGTTGATCTACTTTTACAAGACAGTCGACAGTGGTGTAAGTTTCTACAATGATCAGGTTACTACAGCCTTCATGAATATTGCTAGCTGGAAGGAGGAGATCCATTGATCCATCTCTGATGTGAGGGAGACAGAAATTCAGACAGAAAGAGACAGTTACTGACTGCAGTTGGAAAGTGACAGAAAGCCTTGCAAGCATGCAGCTAGCACCATGGCTAGACACAGCACATGTTTCCGGTGGATGTCATGAGATGATGGAAAACTTGTGCTTTATTTTTTTGGAAGAGTTAGTGTACAACATTAAAATCTATAGGAAATTAATTGTTAATAATTCAATAACTACCACTTTCTTCCTAATGTGTTCCAGTACAATCATCCTCATGATGAGGATCTCTGACGTAACTGCTAAACTTCCAAGGACTTGCTTGAGACTTAGAAACCCTGCTCTCATTGACTTTAACAAGATTAGTGGAACCATTACACATTAATTACTACAATGGTTAGTCTCAAATAAATTAAAACAATTGAACTGATATTACCGTAGTGCATGACCAGAACTCTGTGATTGTTTCTCGTAAAATAAAGAATTTAATTTTGTCCTTTCTTCAAATATTCCCTTTTGATATCTCCTGTCAGACATGACAAATACTTTGCACAGTAGTATTGTTTACTCTATTGGTGTTGTTGAAATGCGTAGGCACTCTTTTGTTTTCTGTTATTTATAGAGAATTGCAAGTATTTTAGAGCTCTCATAAGTTATTGCTTAAGTATTTGTCATTGTGGTACTACAGTCAGTTCCAGAGTGTATATATATATATATGCATATATATATATATGTATACACATATATATATACGTATATATATGTGTATACATATATATATATACACACACACACACAGCTTGAACTTTGAGGAAATAGAAAAACAATGAAGGAAAAATGAAAATTGGTGAACTAGTTCTGAAAATATAGTATTCGTCTTAATGTTAAAATGCATTTTAGGGATGGGATTGGGAAAATTGGTGGAGAAAGAGTATTAATTTTTTTAAGAACAGAAAATAATTACAAAAATAATAAATCTGGGGGGATAGGGGGAAGTCCCAGTGTACAAAAATTGAAAAATAAATGTCAGCATTTACTGTGATAATTGAGAGAAGAGAGGACCACAGTCACTAAAAAGTCTGGAATGAGATATTTTATATTCAGGGGAATGGCAATTCTGCAGCAAGATGCACACATTTGACTGCATCATGGAAGAAAGTCATGTGGACCCCAGCACACGGAGCTAGTGAGGAAAGCATAGAAACAGAGGAAGTGTCCATCCTCTTTTCTGTCCATGTCTGCCTGCTCTTGTCCATAACATCTATTAGGCCATCCCTGGACACTTCCTGAGAAACCTGTAGTTATCTGCTGGAAGTCTTCAGAAGTGGAGAACAGGATGTTGATTCCTCAGTGGAAGAGGGGTGTGTATGGCATTGAGAAAACCCCAAATACAGAAGAAGACCATGACTGCTATGTTGTTGTTTGCTCAGGTGCTCTGCTGTCTGCTGAAAGCACCATGAGCTTCAAAGTGTTGCTCCTCCAGAAAGCTTTGCACAGAAGAGGACTGACTTGTCGGGGATATCAAAGCAACCCAAGCAAGCACAGCTTCATATGCCACTGAATGACAGGACTGTGAATTTTACATGTGAAGCAGTTGAAAGAGATTGCAGCCAAAGTAAATTTTCTTGATCAACAGTTCAGACATCTGGAAGCAGAAAAAAAAATGGTTGTTGCATTATAACCCAAATAAATCCTGTAGCCTTTGTTTTCCGAGCTTTCCTTAGAAGACATCTTATTAACACCAGCTTTTAAAATGGCTGTAGCGTGTGACACAGATAAACCACTTAAAGTCCATATCTCCTGAATGGTACAACGATCAGCAATTAGAGAAATGAGTAGCAAGAGTGAGTTCCAACCATTTCAATGTTTCCATACTCAATAACCATGTTCCCTAACCTGTAATTCATCACAAATTTCTACAAATACTTGGGGCACTGCTGATTTGCTGCTAGGATTTATAGAGTGAATGATGAGATTCAGAGGCTACAGAGTCTTTCATGGTAAAAGATTTTTTTTCAAGTAGTCACATTAAATTTGTAATCAAAACTAGTAGTACTGCACAGTAGTGACACTTAAAGGGTTTGATCCTGTGGAAACATACCCAGGCAAATAACTTGCCTGTTGATTAAGGGGTGTAAATTTTAATTTCAGAGAGACTAATCATATGAGCAAAGCTGTGCATGATGTTTTACACATATTAATTTGGATCACATCATAATATCTTAGTTATTTCTCTCCTCATGTAATACAGTTAATATTCTTGAACAGTCCTCCAGGTTATACAGGCAAAAATAATAAAATAATAAAATAAAATAAATAAAAGTCAATGTAGACAATAAAGCTTTCCACATATATTTTGTAATTCACCTAATTTTAAAGTAGCTGACTTCCCTCCCCCTTTTTGTTGTTTGTCATTTAAATAAGTAAACAAACTAACAAACGGGAAGTTTTGCTTCTCGACTTCATGTTTTTCTGTCCTTTTTCATCATCTAACAAAAGTGCTGATGTAGTTTTGTAAGAGCATTGGTATAAAGATGCGCTGAATGGTGCAGAGATGACTACAAAATGATCAGTTTAGCTCCACAGCCATCACTAAACAAAGGAGTTTATACATAAACGATAGTGTTTCATTCTGACATTTATTTCCATTGTACTTATTTTGTTTCTAACTGATTAAATTATTTCCCAAATCACCTTGTTTTTTCTATCATTCCTTATAGTTAAGCACTACTACAAAATTGCTTTTGCTCAATTTACATAGTAAATGCAGTAAAATGTGTTACCACACAAGTACATGCCTCAGAATGTGACAACCCGAAAACATATAATTTTCTGTGTTAAAGTGGGTTCAAAAACTGTGAAATGTTTCTTTTTTTCAATTGTGCTAGGCAGCTGAATTTGCTCTATTTCTAGCCTGCCCCGGTCAGTTCTTAAAGTAATTTCCAAGCATTTAGCTCACAATAAATGTTTCATTTTATGTAAGTTTTTCAGTCAGAAGCTGAACATCTTGGCCTAATTAGGTGGTCATTCAAAATATTCTGAGGTTAAGTCAAACCTAAGAGCACTGGTGAAATTGCACTGAAGACAAAGCAACTCTATTTTCATTGAGTCAGAGAAGTAGGTGAGAACTATAACCTAAACTGTTGGAGATCACCGGGCTCTGTAGGTCACTCATCACTCCATTTTTAAGCTCCTCATTCTCAGTCCTTCTCTGCTTCATGCCAGAAGGATGTGCCTTCTCCCATTTGGTTATAAACTGCTATATAGGAGCCTCAGAACCTTTAACACTGCCCCTTCATGGTACACCCGTTCCTCCGGATCTGTGCTAAGATAAGAAAAGGAAGTTCTGAGCCTATCTGGGCAGCATGGGCATTTTCTGCGGTTGACAGGGAAAAGAAATTGCACCAAGACAGAATCAAGATGCAGAAGGATGGCAAATTGTGTTATCAAAAGTATGAAAGTTAGAAAAGGAAAAAATAATATTTTCTATTAAATAGTTGCCAACTTGTTTAAGTTAAGGACATGCTAAAGCTTTAGACAACAAGCTGACTCTGTCCATTTCTAGAACAAATGCTCACCTGAACCTCAGCTAACTGCTCTTATCCCAGATTTTGTAAATACACTGTGTTCATCAATGGCAAGATATCTTTTAACATTTTCTATAGAACATTCTAAATAGAAAGTTATCAGAATACCTTCGTCATTTTCATAAATTCTATTCCTAGTTATCAGAAGAGAAATTAATAGGGTTAATTCCTTTTGCTGATTCTACTGACCTTGGAGGTATTTAGCAGATAAGCAAGTTTCAAAATTTTGAGCCAAGTAACACTTTATTGAGACACACAGAACTGTGTAAGTATATAGTGAATGGAATGGTGCTAATGCATACAAACAAAAATTAACCCAGACAGATAAGGTTTACAGTATATTCATATGGTCAAGTAATAAATATCAACAAGTGCCAGAAACTAAAAAGAATCAAAATTATTGAGTTCCTTAATACAATGATTTACAATAATTGGCTACAATTTATTGCAACTACTATTAAAAAGCACAATTATTTTTAGTATCTAACTATTTTGGTTTGAATCCCATTTACAAAAATACATTTCTGACAATTTTGTAAGTTTGCTTGCTAAGGTTATCTCAGTTCCTGTTTTGTCTTATGCATAGTATAAAAAGTGGTGCTTCAAAATACCAAAATAAATTATCAAATATTTCAGTTTTATATACCCTTAAGTTTATCAGGAAGCAGCATAACTAAAAGAACTGCTTAATTAAAAACCAGTGTACAATTCCTTGGAGTTTCACTTAAAAGAGTAAAAACTTACCAGAAGCTTTCAGTGTTTTCATTTCTCTCACAAAGAGAAAGAGTCATTGAACAAAAATTTATTGCATTTTACTCTTTCCCACCTTGGCAGCCACAGGAGATGGAAAGCAAGCCCTTGAGCCTGGCCAGGTATCCAACAGCACTGCTTATCATGCAGTTTTCTCCTCAGTTCCTCCTTCCAACAATGGATAAGGGCAAAGACTATCTGCATGCAATTACAATCTTCAGGATGTCTTACAATGACTTTGGTTTTATGCACCTTGATTAAGGTACATAAGGCTAATGGAAAAATAATCAACTTCCTATTTCTGCTGAACCCTTGACAAATGATTCCTAGCTTTTCCCACAATTTATTAGCTACTCCAGTTTGTACCTAGTAAAGGGTATAAATGCTAAAAGAAATATTTTGAATATTTTTTTTTTTTACCCAGAAGACTTTTATATAACTTCACGTTCAAGGATTATGGTTTTTTATTTTTTCTGCAAGAGTTACCTGGGTTGCTCTGTAATGTAACAATGCAGTTCTTGTGAGTGCCTGGACATTTTGTGTTCAACTACATATAACAGTTTTCTTTTTCCTCACAGTAGGAGTTGCTTAGGATAGGAAATAACACAACATTGGAAAAGTAGGTGTATATGAGCTTTGGGGGTAAACATTTATGTAGACATATATGAAATGATGGCTCTATGGTCAGATATCTCTGGCTAACAAAATGATTGCTGTGATTTGACCTTCCATTTGTTAGGCAAATTTTAATTTATTTTACAAAGTACTCAGTTTTGGTTTACCTCACTATTACCACCACAAGGAGTTGATTCCAATTAATGAGACAAGAGCACAAGGACTTTAGGTACATAGAATAGAATCACGCAAACTTTTCTCTTGAATTATGTGCTTTCTACATGCAAATCTTCCCCTTGTAATTAAGCTTCAGTTTGAGAGACAATGACACCTTTGCAGAGATGCCCATGTATTATTCCATACTCTTCAGCATTTTCAGGGGAATGGCCATTTGGAGTGTAGGTAAATTCTTAAAGAAATTAAATGAGCCATTCTTACTAAAATTTGATTATGCTACAAAGAATCCGAAAAACACGAAGGGGGTCATGTCTGGAGTATTTGAATTTTGCATTAGGGCTACCCTACTGGACATGGATCTTATGATATATGTGTACTGGGGTTGATGTATATGACACACAGCAGACAGAACATATCACCGGGTATGGTTTGTACTGACTATAGCCTTCATGTGAAAGTTCTCTTTGCAGTCCTAGTTTCTTAATAGAATCCCTTTTTATTCTTCTGCTGCTCTAGAAACCTTTTTCAACATCTCTGCTATTGGCTGGATTTTGGTTGTTTGGTAATTCCGAAACTGTTTAAGCACAAAACTTTTTTTTCCCTTCCCCCTCCCTCCCCTTTCCTTTCACTCCATTTGTCTCTCTATATAATCAATTTAATATATCTTTCCTACTCTTTTTATTCCCAGTGTGGGCACAATGCTGAGTTTAGGGTTGATGTAATTTTACAAATTTTATCTGTTCCAATGTTAAAAATAAATTGGACCAACTTCGTGTTTTTAGCTCTCAGAGTTCAAAAGTGAGAATTATAACCATCCATGCTGGAAACCAGAGATTCGGTGAACTCTAAGCTTTTCTTCAGGCAGAGGAAGCTACACTCATGCTTGTCAAGGAGATTAACGAGAAATCTGATTGAGTCTGGAAGACTATTGCTGCAGTGGATTACAAGTTTGATCTTCTCTTTTCTCAGGGATAAACAACCTCAAGGGCTAGGACACTGGCACAGAAAAGCAGATAATATCACTAGCTGTGAAGAAAAACTGTGGCCATATGGCAGGCCCAATAAATGAAAGTAAATGAAAGTGAAGCAATCTATTCAATAAAAGAATAGTTGTGTGCTCTTGTACAAAATAGTCACTTTTACTTTTGTATTTTTAGATTAATGTGCACTCTTTCTCCAGCTCCTTTCTATCTTATTTATTCAGACTGTATACTTTTTGGGAATGGCCCAATCTAGTATTAGGAGTATGCATTCGATACTGGAGCTCTCATAGAGCAAATTTTTAAAATTGAGTCTTTGAATAATCAGATTAGAATAAACACAGGCATAAAGAATTATAGCTGCTGGTGGAGTGTGGAATTTCTAAAACTGCATAGTACATTACATAAAAAGGAGGGAAACTCAGGAGAACTTAGCCGCTGACAAAAGAGACATGTCCTCTAACTCTTTGATATCAAGGACTGTAAGAGTATTCAGAGAATACTTACCAAATGAAATATTCATACAAAAAAATGAGATTGTCAGAACCCTCTAGGCTGCATGTTTCTTATGCAGGTCTGATTTGTGAATATAAAAACAAACAAAAAATCCACCAACAAAAAAAAGATAATAATAAAAAAGCAGGATTTCAAAGTCCTCTTTTGTAATATTTATTGTATTTAAAAACTATTGCAAGACGAAACAGCACACATATGTATTATACACACTTATTGACAAAAATAGGGCTATCCCAGAATATAAAACACAGTAACATCCAATAACATTAATTTAGGTGATAGCACATCTGCACAAAATCAGGTTTCTCACTTCTCAGTGAATGCTTTCCGAGTAAGATCAAGAAAAGATTCTGATGGGTTTAACTCTGTCCTAAAGCAAGATGATCACTGAATCAGATAAACGACTAATCTGTTTAAAGCTTGTTACTCCTATTTTGCCAAGGCTGAGATGCTTTGCAGCAAAAAGCAGCCAGCACACTTTCTGCCAAGAACCAGACATCTCATGCATGTTTCATAAATATGTTTCTTCACTGAAAACACAAGGATTAAGCAAACACTAGTTCTGTTTGTGAAAGCTTCTACTAATGATTTTTAAATAAGTACAGAAGAAATCTTGGCTCTATTTAAAGCAACAGTAAATTTTACCTCTGATTATATGAGAATAAAAATAAGTCACACCAGTGTACTGAATAAGATGGTACCTATTTTTGCTACACTTGTTCAACTCCTAAATACCTAAATAGATGCCTTTATACTATTAAGTAAAATTTCCTTAAAATTTGGATAGGTAGATTAAGCCAAGATTATGCCTGCATTGAACATTCATAGAAAATATTCACTGAAAGAAAAAAAGACTTCATAATAAAACTACCATTTATAACATAACATCACCTCACACCAAAATTTCATGTGGAATAACTCTGTTCTGAAGGAAGCACCTTTGAAAGCCAGATTAAAAACATTTCAACAGAGTAACAATGCTTGATAATGCTGATAAGGAGTCCTCCTTTACTCAGAAAATCATAAACTTTATGCAAGAATGGAGAAATAAATATAAACATCATCAAGATTTGTTTTTCAAATATGCTGGGGTGCCAACATGAAATATTAAAACACATTAAGAAATAGGCTTATTGCTTGATGTACATTATTAGCGTAATCACTACCATAGCACCTCACACACCTGGGAACTCAGTTGAGAGAAGATAAAGAGAAATTTTTCTTTCAAGGCAGTAAAATGGCAAGAGAGCTGCTCACAAGCAGCCACTGGGTGACTGCAGTAGCCTTCTCTGCCCTAATGATGCACAGATGTAGGTGCAGCTGGAAGGGCTTGGAGGGCTGGCACAGTGCATTGCTCAGTGGACCATTTCCAGCCCCAGCAACATAGAACTCAGCCCTAGAAATTCTGCCTGCTGCTTCCCATGACACGAGAGCCTCTCTTTTAAGAACTGATGTCCCCATAAAATTCAGCTGCAAAAGGACACACCATGCTCATGAAGGAAAGCATATGTGCCATTGAAATGTCACAGGAGATGAGCGCTCTATAGTGGCTGCACACATCACCGTACTAACATGGAACGTACCACCTATAGTGCAAATGTTAAAAAATATTTCATGTGTACACAAGGCAAGCATTATGTGTGCACATATGTGCACACTTCAGTAGAAAATATTTTATACTCACAGTTGTACAAAGATCACTAATTTGCAATGTGCATTCTTTGTCCTGTTTGCATTTTGTAGTGTGCAAACACAAAACAAAGAACTCCCATGGTTATTTTTTTCATGAAACATTCTAAATCCTTCAGCCTTGCCCTTTAAAATTATTGAATATGTTTCAGACCACATAAATTCACAAGGCAGAGGGCAGTGCTGCACAGGAATAATTGAGATGGCTCTTAACAAGCTGGCCTGGAGACCTGCAGCCGTGGCCTTACGGCAGCGCTATGTACCTCTGCTGGCAGATGTCATGTGCTATGGTTGTGTGGTTAGACTGCTACTAGTCTGCAAAACCAGGCTTGTTTGCCCAAAGTCGTGCTGCTGCAGAGCACAGCATTTTGCTGAACAGGTTTCCTTAAGGCTTAGGGTGTGCTTGAAAAGAGCCATATGTCCCTTAACTGACGGTGTTGGCCAGAACATTTAAGTACACCTCTCACCAGAAATCAGAAGCTAATTTTTCGTCTCTGTTGGAAACTGCATGTGTTAATTAGTCCTAAGGAAATGAATATAGTCAAAATGTCTTAAAAAAAGCAAAGTCTATTTGTCTTTGAAAACAGAGATAAAATGCAAAATACTATACATTCTACAGAATTAACGTCATTGAGTCAAAAAATTATGTGAAAACTGACCTTGCTAAAGTTAAATGTATTTGTGTGCATATACAAAATAGTAAATATATGATATAGCTCTAAAAGTCATCTCTGACACTTCGCATTTGTAAAGCTGCTTTTGTGAACCATCTCTACCTGTCATGGTTTAACCCCAGCCAGCAACCAACCCCAACACAGCTGCTCTCTTGCGCTTGCTCAGTGGGTTGGGGGTGGGAACCAGTTGGGTAAAAATGAGAAAACGCATGGGTTGAGATACAGACAGTTTAACAGGTAAAAGAAAAATCACAAAGAAGGAATTCGTTCACTATTTCCCATGGGCAGGCAGGTGTTCAAGCATCCTCAGGAAAGCAGGGATCCATCATGCATACCCACTACTTGGGAAGACAAACCCATCACTCCAAACATCCCCCACCCCTGCTTCTTAGCCCAGCTTTACATGCTGGGCATGATGCCATATAGCGTGGAATATTCCTTTGTTCATTTGGGGTCAGCTGTCCATGTTGTGCCCCCTGTGGACTCCTTGGGCAGCTCCAGCTCACTGGTGGGATGAGGAGCAGAAAAGGCCTTGACTATCAAAGCGTTGCTCAGCCATAGCTAAAGCATCTCTGTGTTATTGCTTCCAGCACAGATCCAAAACACAGCCCCATACTAGCTACTTTGAAGAAAATTGACTGTATCCCCTGCCAAATTCAGCACACTACCCTACTGAAAATCCAGTCCTAAACAGAAATGTTGATCTCATTCAAAGCAGTCACAAACCTCCATTTGACTACAGTGACATGAAAATTTCCTGCATATTTCCTTACTCTGCATATTTCCCCTTCCTCCCTGAACCTAAAATAGTCAACAGGGTCTTAATACAAAGCCTGCTGTAGCTGATGGGGAGCTCTCTTTCAATTTCAACAGGTACTGCTGCTAGTACAATAACAAAAAATCTGGTTTGAAGGAGGTAGCATTGTATGTGTCACTTTTGGACCTACAAAGTTGACTACTTGGTGTTAACAGTCTTTCAATAGAAAACAAAACAATACAGGATACAAATATCTTAGCGTCCTTTACAGTTGCACTTTTAAGTTCAATGTACTTTATCATATTCTTTGTGTATATGGCACTAACTTTATTTAGTTTTATGGTACCAAATCACTTACTCATGCAATCTTGAAAGAGTTTCGTTTCTATTCTATTCTATTCTATTCTATTCTATTCTATTCTATTCTATTCTATTCTATTCTATTCTATTCTATTCTATT
>JAWWEW010000078.1:26552718-26584777 GCA_035583185.1 Anabacerthia variegaticeps
CTATTCTATTCTATTCTATTCTATTCTATTCTATTCTATTCTATTCTATTCTATTCTATTCTATTCTATTCCTATTCTAGCTATTTAATGTACAGTGATATTGTTTTGCCCAGGACATGATATCCCTTCCTTTTTAGAGAGAACAGACTTCCACCACTGATCCTCAGTTTGATGGTAGACATTCTGGTATTGCAAATTCTAGAAACTTTTAGTTGGATAACTTAACTTTCCTGCTTACTCAGAAGGCTGGTGACATGGCTGTAATGAGATGTTGGTGGGAAAAGATGCTATTTCTTTTTAACACGATAGTGGCCAGTGATTCTAGCATGTCAGGAAATGGAATAGCCTAAGAGAAGGAAAGCTCCTGACAAGAAGAAGATATATGAGTGAAGTGGATTTCTCAGGCTAGTAAGCAGAAATTCTGGCTATCTAGCTGAACAAAGGATGAGAGAATAAAGACTGAAGACAAGAAAAATGGAGACTTTAAGCAACATATCTATACACATTTATATACTGCCATCACTGAGCTTTTTTCATTTTCAATAAATGCAACATAAAAACAAACAGAAAATCCATCCAATTTTCTGTGTCAGAATTCATGTACAAAAACATTTCCCTGTGACAATAATTCGTAATGGAGGAATTCATTACACTTCCACTGCACATTTTACATCTTCTGCTTTCCTATGCCTGAGTGAGTAGGCCGCTTGTTTCTGTCTACCCATTCTCCTCGCTTTGGATGTAAAAATTTCTCTTTCTGAGCTCTCAAAAAGCTCATTCTTCTTTCACATAAAAGCTCTCTGACTGAGAAACACAGTAAAATACGTCCACGTAGAATTTCAGATGCACTACTGGACTGTTTATTTTGCATTTGATGTGCACACAGGTAGATAACAAAATATTAAGCTTCATCCAGAAGAGCTCCACTGTTTCTGAAGTATACTGTTTAAGCTCCATGAGCCAGTAAATGCAGCTACATGACTCATTCGACTACTGGGGCAAGCTCCTAGACTGCAGGATTAGGAGGTCTATTGCTACATACGATATAAATCATGTCTACCTACCTGACCACTGCATACTGTGCTCTGTGGTGAAAACAGTTATTTGGCAAGATACTTTAAATTTGGGGATCTCATTTTAATTTTGCCCACGGTTCTCTATTCATTATGAGCTCAAGCAGAGGTTAATAAATTGTAGAATTTGTAAAAACTCAACTAATCTTTACTCTGGCTACCCGGCCAGCTGTGAAAGATTTGCTTTGCTACTGGAAACAGGCAAGGTTTGAATCTTAGGCAAGGGTTGAGTCATCTTTTTTATCCTCACTGTGTAAACACTGCATGGGCAGTCTAAATCCCTTTTAAGCACTCCGCTGTTGTAATCTGGGCCATTAGTCAACTCCTGACCTTATTCCCCTCTGCCAGCGGTTGACAAAAGCAAGCAATCGCCAGGATAAAAAGCAGGTCGGGTGATAGTTCTTCACAACCCATTCATCCATCCATCCATCCATGAAGAAAGTTCCTCCACCAGCATAAAACAGCTCCTGGAAATTGTGTCTCTCCTTATTTTTGGAAGATTCATATCCAAATGCATACTTGGTACATTTTGTTGGAGAAAAACTGACTTCTTCTCTGATACTGAGAAACAATTTGACGAGCATCTCTTTCTGGTGATGCAAGTGTTTAATTTTCATACTTAAAATAAAATTAGATATAAGATGGAAGATCTTCTGAAACCTTTTTTTCTGTTTGGAGGCATATGACAAGTTTTGTCCAGGAACAATAATGTAGAGTGAGATATAAAATACTATGATCTTTAATATAAACAGTTAATGATTAAGAGAAAGCGTATTGGATTAAAATACATACAGTTCAGATACAATTCACTTGTACTTTCTACATTGTTTGAATGTTTTAAAAATTGTGCTATTATGAGGCTATGAAGAAAGAAGAAATTCTATTTTAATAATTAATGATAAATTTGTCTTTATTTTTAGTTCACACTATGGCACTAATACCAACTTGTCATTAGTAATCTAAAGTCAGAAGAGGATGCACCAGACCTTCTTCGGCAGTTATTCTGCTACTGCTTTTTTATTTGGAGCAACAATTTAAACCCATTGGAATATCATGCTTTTGTTTTTACTCTCAGCCTAATTCTCACTGCATCCTAATAGGCCAAGCAGTCATGGTAGGTGTAACTAACAACTTCTGCATTGCCAAATACATGTAGAAATTGAAGGCTATAAACAAGGAAAGCTCCTGCACTAAAACCATGCACTTACTGTAATTGATATACAAAGTAATGCAGCTCCATCTGCCTAACCCATCACATGTATATTGCTTCTTTTTTTTTTTCTTTTTTTTTCTGGAATAATTCCTGAATTTACCTGGGCTCTTACAAAGGGGATTGAGGGAGATAATTTGCACATGCCAAAAAACCACTTCAAGGATCCCTGGTCATTTTTAGCACATTATCTTTATTGCAAGGCTGAATTTTCCTCCCCTAAGCTTCCAAAAAGCTAAGAAGTTAAGTTTGTTTGACACAATATGAAGATAAGAACACCTGAAGAAATTATCCCCTTAACACTCTACCAAAATTCTACAGACTATCCTAAGGTGTAAGTGGTACTAGTGTAGGAAGTTTGAAACTGGGATGAAATTCCATTTTCTTGCTGTTGATAATGAGTTCTGCTATCTTCCTGCTTATAGTTTAGCAGGAAAAAAAAAAAAAAAAGCTATCAGTACAGAGGAAATCTTATTAGATTCAACCCTATTTTTAAACAGCTAGGATCAAAATCTTCATTCAGACACACTGGTGCCACCCCATTAAATTCCAGCAGTGGCACCACTGGTAGAGAAAGAATGGCACTTAGATTTTTCACCATTAAGTAATCTGTTTTCATTACCTTCTCAGCAGTTTGTTTCATTTGCCTGCAGTAGGAAAACTAAAATTAGAAAACATTTCATGTTCATAGTTAGTTTGCTTCCAATGTGAAAAAAACGAGTCTATAAATTTGTCTATTGGGTTATGGCTTGTGCAGTTCTCTTGTAAAGTTGTCTTTACATTAAAGTGATGAACTGTAAATGGCATAGTGCATTATTTTTTCTGAAGTAATTCAAATTAATGACCCTAGAAATATTATTTTAGGTGTCTGCTATAAAGCATTGATAATACCCATGAATATTACCAGCAGAATTCCTGTTCTTCTTTGTAATGTATGCATTGCCATGTGTTAATAAACTATTCTCTGATTATCTTCAGAACTTCAAGCTGTCTCTTGCAGGAGTTCCACTTGCCAGTCTTGTGTCAGTTCTAATAGCAAATGAATGTCAGGTAGCTGACAGTAAACTATCAAAAGTTTCAATTCATTTTTCTTGCCTTGACATGCATACTTAAGTTCACATTTCACATTACCTAAAGTATTACTGATTCCGACTAATAACAGAAAAAAACAACAACCTGAGAGCAATCGTGGTGATCACATAGGCTCCTCACCTTGTAACTCTGAGAATAACATTCACTTAGGAAGTCTAAAAATTACTTTATCATTCCATTTACGTGAAGCTTTTAAAAAGGAGAAAAAGAAAAAACGACAAATATTTTTCTGGTTTACATCAGTGTTACTCTGGATGCTAAAAATACATTTGCTTCTCAAGAATGAAATAGGTCTGTATTTTCTTGCACTGTAGTGGCTCTTACTGTTCTCACTAGGAAAGTGTTAAGCCTGACCAACCATAGATAATAACACTTTGAAATTATTGGGGGGGGGGGAGGGGGGGAACAAAACCAAAAAACCCCCCAAACCAATTTAATTCAAAACATATGGCACCAGAATTAGCACACATTTGGGAAATACGCCATCATAGTTGTGTCCAGAGACACTCTTAAGAAGCTTAAAGATCAGAGGAAGAGATGAAATTATCTGAGTTTCACGGGAACTTCTCATGACTAAATATTGATGTCAAGATTACTTCTAAGAAAGAGTGGATGGATCATGAAATCACAACAGCATGCAGTCTACTGACTTCCGGATTTCAAAAGAGAGGACTGAAGAGTAAGTTCTCTATGAAGTAACATAAAACAAATCTACTGTGGCAATGATGCAAGTGAACACCTATTTTCTGTAGTTACCACAGACCTGTTGTGCTTCACTTTGTCCTGGAAAAATGGTTCTCCAGCTCATTCAGTTGCTTTCACAGTAAGGCTAGTCAACGAGTAGAAACAGTAACTTTATCTGTACTTGCACATCTCTAATTTTTTTCAATAACTCATTTGGAATACATTTTTAAAATCCCTGTAATAACTTTCCAACCTTTCTTTCTGACAAAGTATTAGTCCAATCAGCATTAAATACACATTTGCTTAGTTTTAAAGGTCATTCAGTAGTCACACACCAAACTATCTTTAAAAGTAAAGAACTTAAACACAGATCTGAAATGTATTTCCTCAGATGACATTTCGGTAGAAATCCTACACAAAATGTAAATTATTCTTTTAATATCAGGCACATCCTTCTAACTTCTTAGAGGCAGCTAGATATTTTATACCCACAAGGAGCTTTCAACATGCTGCATGGAGTATGTGTTCATGTGTCCAAATTATGGAAACCTGTAAGTCTTTCTATCCTAGATGGGCAGAATTAATTCCAGATTTAATCATCCTGCTGCATATCAGGACCACTGAGAAGGAGGCACACAATAACTGTGCTAATAGAAATCTGACACTTGCAGGCACAATGTTGTACCATAAAAATAAGAGATGAATCTTCTGTGCATGGCTCATGAACAGGTCCAGCCCACTCTGATCGCTAACAAAGAAAATCTGCCACAAACTGAAATTTAGCAGTTGTATCCACCTCAGTTGAAACATAAGACAAGCAGAATATCAGTCTCTCTCAGATAACAGAACACCTGCTCAGGCAAAATGACATGCCACAGTGTGAATAAAGGATTTCACTTTTCCTACTAATGATGAGATTTCATTGTTTCATAAAAGTTAATAGCCAAAGATAAACATAAGAAGCTGGAATCCTAAGAATCCAAACTGCACTAATTTCTTCATGCTGTCTTCAGGGAACACCACCTTCAGCTTCATGAAGAAGAGGTAGATGATGGTTTTAAAGAAGAAGCTTTAAAGATCCTTGAATATTTTGATAGAATATTGCCAGTCTGCAAAACTGATTCTATTTCAACAGAGAAATGTGCTGGATCTGACACTACCAAGCAGGCAAACTAGGGCCAAGCAGGCATTTTGGTTTTGAATAGAATAAATTGTTCCTCTGTCCCTAAGGAAAACTCGCAATGAAAGAAAAATAAACAGGAATTTATGGCCTTGCAGGATTGCAATTTTCAGAACAAAAATAATACACAAAATAACAAAACAAAAAGGAAACCAGACTAACAAAGTGTATTTCTAAGTTTAAAAAAAAAAACAAAACAAACCCCATAAAAACGCCCAAACTAATGAGGAAATAATAAGATCACAGAACTGAATTACTAGCATAAACTATCAACCTTTATTATGAAATATCAAAAATTGTGGAACTTTTCCTTTAGGAATTTGAAGAACACACACTGTACTGTCACCAGTGAAGTTGGTGGGGTTTTTCTTAATGCTTAACTACTGCCCACAGAGTAACTTTAGACAGACTTGCAGTAAGTAGCACAGCCTAAAGCCTTATAGGTGTGAAGATTCAACAATAGCTGCAGCATACAGCAGAGTATGTGTGTATGAAAATAGTTATTGGTTGAGCTGCTCACACAAAATATGCAGCATTCTTCATTTGACGCCATTTCCTAAAAGAAACCATGTAACAGGAAGGAAGGGAGAGGGAGAGAGAGGGAGGAGAGAGAGGGAGAGAAAGAAAAATATATAAATTTATCTTAAGTGCCTTTATTAAGAAAAACATGAGCATATACCCTCTTCAGCCGTGCCCAAAAGGAACAACCTTGTCTCACCTTATTTCCTGGATATTGTCCAGAGAAAAGTTAGAAAAAACACTTCTCATTTTTACATGACATACTTTTAAAACTGAATTAAAAATATTGCAGCAGAATCTTTCACTTCCTAAAAATATTTGGATTCAGATAGCAACCAGTCCCCAAGGATGCCTACAGACTTTGCCCACCACTGTAAATGTCGTGTCTCTCACAACACTCATTTTCTTCTTCAGACTCCATGAGAGCCTCTCAAACAAGCAAACAAAAACTGTGAGTAAATCCGCCATTTTGGTATATAAGGCAAAGATAATCTGAACTGCTACCACATAAACCACATCAACTTACCTGCAGGATTTTTTCGTATTAAGTCTTTGCAAATATTTGTCATTTTGCAATTACCACAGAATAGTCTTTCTTCTCCGATGAACATTCGTGATGCTTGATTTCTTTAACTCTATCCTTATGTAACAGCTCCTGTGGTTATCTACATTCTTAGAGTCTACTTCAAGTGAAGTGTTTCAAGACACGAACAGCTGTACTCTGCCAGATAGTCCAGAATTATATCCCTTATCCAAGGAAATCCCATATGTTCATAGAAAAGTAGAGAGAATCTGTTAGTTACAGACTTACCAAGGTATTTTCCTTTAGTCTTCCTATAGCGAGACAGCTAAGTACTGAAGTATAATATTTTGTTCTTGCTAAAAGGTATTTTAGTTTACATCAATGGCTAATTATTTCTCAAATGCTATTTCTCGAATGTGCTTCCCTTCCTTAAAACTGTGATCCACAGGAAATCTTGAGTATGTTCGTAGAATTTTATTTTTAAATATTAAAAGTTGTCTTCCTGTTTATTAAAAAAACTAATTGTCTTGAAAAAAACAAAGGAAAAGAAACAAAACCTTTAGGAAAGAGCTTGGCTATTTTTTTCCATATGGCAAAATCTGTTGCCTCCTGCTGGATAATGACTTGTTGGCTTTGACTTTTCTGCTATCAAAATTTCTTAAAGTGGCAAGTAGATAGTCAGGTGCAATCAAAAAAAATAAATTTTATATATATATAGACAAAGAGACATATAAATATGTACTTTCAAGTTCTTGTATGAACATGCAACTATATCTCTGAAGTCAACAGACTGAGTATAAAGCCCATCCAGACAACTTTGCTTTCTTTTTGAGGAACCATGAATTAGCTTTTGTTTACCACCTGACACACCATATAGCAGAAACTGCTCGTAGGAGGATATTACCATTTTGCAAAATGAAAGAAAGAGCAGACACTTCAAGTTTCAAACATTTATTAAGCCTCATCAAAACAGTTTCAAACACATGACCTAGTGCTGCGTGAGGCAAGTTTGACTATTTCCTGGATGATTAAGCATGACAATTGTGCGGACGGCTTCCGGAAGACCTTTCTGTGCAGCTTATGGACATGCGTGTGTTTTCAGAAGTCAGGACGGTCCTTTTTCAGTTTACTGTAGTCGACATTTACTGAGTAGAACTAGGAAACAGAGCGGGAAAAAAATTAGTTAAGAAGCTCAACTATCCATCTTCCCTGATATTTACTAAAACTATGCATCATTTGAACTTGTGTCAGGAAACTGAAATCATATTTTGAGTCTGTGAGTACAAACTTTTCATGACCAGTAACTTTTTAATATTAATCCTGCATTCAGTATTAGAAGCTCTGCATTTAAAATGAGGCAGTGCTCATGCCTTTAATTAGAGAAAACCCACAGTGTTTCTTCCTTAATATCCAGAATTAGGCCATTCAGAAGAACTTCTTACAGTACTGCTGTAAGTGAACAGACTGTCACAAGGGAACATTTAGAGCCAACTCTGCAAAAGCCGAGTTTAGCTTAAGTAGCTGTATCTAGAACTGCAAAGGATGACAAGGAGGAATGAAAACAAGAACAGATCACATGTTTAATTTACATTAATATAAGTGGATCTTACTACAAGCAATTCAAAACAACCCAAAAAGCCACTGACAACAATAAATTTACAGACTAAGAGCCTGTTTTGGAATCTCTGCATGACTTAATATTCAGCATGTGATGCTATAGTTTTTCTTAAAAAAAAAAAGAAAAACAAATACTTAACCATTAGCTTGATTATTTTTCGCTATGCACAATTTTAAATTTCTTTAACTTTTTGAAAGAAAATAAGACAGCCTACAGCACATTCAGATTATGGCTTCCTTTGGAACTCCTACAGTAATGATCAGGTCTTCAACTGTTTCATTTGAGAAGAGTGAGAAATTTAATGCAACAAAGTGAAGTTTACAACAGAAAAACAATCTCATGAAAAGCTAAAATGTTTTATACCAGAATGCTTTTACTACACAGTCATCCTCAAATTAGTGCATCTGTCTTTTTCATTTCCCACAGCGCAGATTTGGAAAAAAAAAAAAATCCCCAATGATACACACACCCAAATATGGCAAACCCCAAGGCCGTGTTTGCATGCCAAGGCAGAAGGGGAATGCTCCACAAGGCATGCACTCTTATTTAAAAGAATTTGTGCTGCACACTATGTTGAATTTGCATAGTTTAGATATTTAAGAAACAGCAACATTCCAGAAGCAGCAATGAAAACAAAGTATTATGTTCTTCCTGGACTTTTTAAGGGAACCGCAACATATTTTATTATGCAGTATGGGGGTTTTTTTTGCTTATTTCAATGATTGGAATAGTAAGATACGGTACCAGACACTAGCTTTGGAAACATAGTAGCTTTGACTTTTAAGTAGCTTGAGAATAATCTTAAACTATTCTCAGCAGCAATCTACTAAAATAGCACTCCTGTAAAACAGGACTGAAACATAGCAATGAAGCTGGTGAAGTGTCTAGAGAGTAAGCCATATGAGGAGTGGCTGAGGGAGCTGGGGTTGTTCAGCCTGAAGAAAATGAGGCCCAGAGGTGACCTTATCACTCTCTAAAACTACCTGAAATGAGGGAGTAGGCAAGGTGGCAGTTGGGCTCTTCTCACAGACAACTAGTGACAGGATGAGAGAACATGGCCTCAAGCTGTGCCAGGGGAGGTTCAGGTTGGACATCAGGAAGAATTTCTTCTCTGGAAGGACTGTCAAGCATTGGAATGGGCTGTTCAGGAAGGTGGTAGAGTCTCCATGTCTGAACGTGTTCAAGAAACAACTGGACATGGCACTCAGTACCATGGTCTAGCTGAGACGGTGGTGTTTGGTCAAAGATTGGACTCAATGGTCTTAGAGGTATTTTCCAAACTAAATGATTCTGTGGTTCTGTGATTGCTGTAAACTACCAAATGTTTTACATATCTTTGCATGCTTCTTCATTAATTCAATGAAACAAACTGAATATCAGTTAAAGAGCATTTCTATTGCATCCAGTTACTTCAAGACAATTGTGTTGTTTTCAAACAATCAACTGGAGAACTGAATTAGCATCTCTGTTAAACACCGACACCTTCCTGCTGTACTTCTCATGAGTTTAAAGCTTAGAAAGCTTTAGGTCATGACTTCTGAAGCTTTGTCCTTTTCCCTGTAGCATATTTCTTAATATTATGAGTTAGGATATTTTTCCTCTTGCATATAGCTTTTTTTTTAATTATAGTACTATATATACATATATATAAAACTGCTTTTATACAGACTCCCTTATCAACCACTACTAGCAGAGTTTTAAATCTCAAACCTCTCTGCTGTGAGTTCTAGACACAAACAAATGTTGCACAGCAGAGGAATTACATCACTGATTCAGATACTTTCCAACACAATCAAACATTCTAAAGAAGTATGTTAAACTTCTGATATTATACTCTCTAAAAATCTGTATTTCTCATTTTACCTTGTATTGGTCACTGGGAGACATTTTGTTCCAGGGTTCTGGGTTATTTTTCTTGTCCCAGCTATTGAGAGAAATGCAAGATATGAGAGCATATTAACAGAATCACACTGTCTTCAAAACAACAAAAAAAAAAGTGCACGTGTACTGTGGTTGTTAGGCTATGGAGTTACATATCCAAACAAGTTTCCACAGAAAAAGGCACAGTCAATTGTCAGCAGTTTCTCAATATCACACGGTAAACAAATAGATCTCCACATCGAGGAAGTCTTCACACACTTAGTGTCAGTGATACTGGACCAAGGCATTAAGGCCTCCAGGAACACAAAAATCAAGGCAATGAAGATTAATATATGCATCAAGAGGACTGGGCACTAAGAACGACTGTGTCATTACTGCATACATACCTGACATCGGGGTTGAATACGGCCAAACGCATGAGATACAGACCAGCGCCAACACCTCCAGATCCAATGATCACAAACAGAGGGATCAACTGGAACAACAACAAAGAAACTAAATATTATGCCAAAATGTAGCAAAACAGTATTAAATACATAGCGTTTCTGATTCCAGCAATGGCAAACTAAAGAACAAGCTCACACACTGTGCGCCATAACACAAGGACTGCTAAATCCCCGGCATAAACTCCCTGTGTGTGGCACATCCCTAGGGTCAGAAAGGAACCAGCAGCTACCAAAACGCAGGCATGAAAAAAATACTGCTGCATGAAGAACTACCAATACCAAACCAAAAATCCCGTAACGGCGCGTTTCTGAGCGACAAACATCCGTCCCTCCAAGGTCAAAACAACCCCTACAGCCCGTATTTCCACCACACGGTAGAAACTCGGGAGCGGGGCTGCGGGGCAAAGGGATGTGCCAGAAGGGGAGAACCACCCCGGGCCTGGCGGCAAAAGCGAGGCCGCACACACCAGAGGAGAAAGGGGGCCGTGCCCGTCCTGCGAGCCCAGGCCTGGCACCCTCAGGGCTGCCCGGAGCGGGGAGGGGGCGACCGGCGTGGCCGGGGGCTCGGAGCGGCGGCGGGGGTGGGGCGCGGGGCTGGGGCGCGGGCGGGCACTCACGGCCGGGTGCTTCTTGGCGTGGGTGACGATGACTCGCAGCATGTCGGCGTGGCGCTGCCGCGGTCCCGCTCTGTGCGCTGCCGACCTGCCTTCCCTGCGGCCGCAGAGCCCCAATGTCACCGAGGCCCCCACCGCCGCAGCTGCCGCCGCCGCAGCCCGGATGTAGCAGCTCCAGCGTTCGCCTGCTCGCCCTCCGCCGCCACGCCGCGCCGCCCGCCGCCCCGCCACGCCGCTCGCACCCGCTCCCACACGGCCGAGCGCCCCGAGCTGCGCGGCCCCGGCGTCAGAGGAGTGCCGGCCCGCCCGCGGCTCCGGCAGCGCCGAGCGGGAACAGGCACCGGCCGGGGCACCCCGGGGGAGCCGAGCAGGCGGCAGCACCGCCCCCGCCCTTGGCCGGCGGGCTGCGCATGCGCCGGAGCCGTTGGGGCTGGGCCGCGGGCCCGGCCTTCACACTGTGGGGGCTGGGCGGGACCGCCCGGGTCGGCAGGGCCGGCTGGGCCGGCTGATGCGGCCTCTCCGCGCCAGCATGGTCAGCCCAGAGCGCGCAGCACGGCACTGACTGCGGGCGGGTCCTGAAGAGCTCCAGCGAGGGTGACTCCACAACCTCTGGGCAGTCTGTTCCAGTGTGGGGTCACCTACGCAGTAAAGAAGTTCGTAGTTGTATTTATTGGGAACTTCTGTGTATCAGTTCTGCCCGTTGGTTGCCGGGCAGCACCGGGGATGGCTTGGCTCCATGCTATTGACACCCCACTTTCAGATATGTATAGACATTGATGAGGTCCCTTCTCAGTCTCCTCGAGGCTGAACAGGCCCAGCTCCCTCAGCCCATCCTCGTAAGAGATGCTCCAGTCCCTTAATCACCTTTGTTGGCCTCTGCTGGACCTGCTCCAGGAGCTCCACATCTGTCTTTTACAGACAAGCCGAGAACTGGACACTATTCCAAATGTGGCCTCACCAGGGCTAAGCAGAGGGGCAGGATCACCTCCTTCGACCCTCTGTCAGTGCTCTTGCTAATGCAGCCCAGGGTACCACTGGCTGCCTTGGCCCCAAGGGCGCACTGCTGGCTCATGGGCAGCTCGTTGTCCACTGGGACAACCTCCTGGTGCTACTCTCACACCTCCCCAGAGCTGCTGACACGCAGCTGGGGGCAGAGCGCACCGTGGTCTTCCCGAGTGGTGCCTGCCTGGTCTTTGTGGCACCAGGACCACTCTGGAGGTGTGTGGGAGCTGGGTGCACACACACACACCTGTGTCCGCCCCTTGGCAGGGCTCACCTCACTGGGGAGGGCTGTGTGTTTGCTGTCACCTGGCTTGAAAGTCGAGGTGGTGGTTTAAAGGTGAGACAAAAGAGAGTTCTATTGTCCTGAAAAGGATAGAGAGAAATTCAAGGCAAAAGTTGGGTGCATACATGGCATTGACAGAAACTATTGATTTTCAAAAGCAGTTCATAATGAAATGTTACATAGAGATGATTCTGCCCCTCCACTCCACCTGGAGTTCTGCTTCCAGCTCTGGGTCCTTAGCACAGGAAAGCGAGCCCAGAGGAGGCCATAAGGATGATTGATCAGAGGGCTAGAACACCTCTCCTTTGAGGAAAGGCAGAGCTCGGGTTGTTCAGCCTGGAGAAGAGAAGGCTCCTGGGAGACCTGTCAGTACATAAAGGCGACTAACAAGAAGGCTGGTGACAGTCTATTTATGAAGGCATGTAGTGACAGGACAAGGGGGAAGGTTTTCAAACGAAAAGAGAACAGTTTTAAATTAGATACTAGGAAATAATTCTTTAGTGTGAGGGTGGTGAGGCACTGGAACAGGTTGCCCAGAGAAGTTGTGGATCCTGCATCCCTGGAGGTGTTCAAGGTCAGGATGGATGGAGTTCTGAGCAACCTGGTCACAAAAAGTAACCCAAAAGGTAAAATTGCCCCCAAGACATTACAAAATGCATTAGTAGGTAGAGGGAATATCAGCATGCTACTAACCCAAGACAGAAGGTGTCCCCTTCCTAGGTTAGACGCAAAATAAGCATGTATGCTCATGGTTTCTGAGACTGTATAACCAAGTAAAATTTGGAAGTATAAAATAATAAAATAGCAAGCAATAAAATGTTGAAGCAAATGGTCTTCTATTTAATTTACTAGTTCCACAGACTGGCTTCTCCTTGTTTTCAAGAATTGTCTCAAACTGTCACAATAAATTCTAAAAAGAAAAAAAACAGTATTTTTTTCAGTTTGCCAGAGCCAGTTTAACCTGGCTAACAGCTGGTTAACAGCTAACCATGGACAAGACAAAAATGCTGGCAGTTGCCTTTATTCAGTAACTTGAACAGATGCATTTGACAAGTTATTCGATGGTGCCAGAAAACAAATTTAACAATGTTTTCTTGGGAGTAATGCAATCCTATTACTTGTTTCTCTCATTTGTTTCAGAGTTGATAAATAGAAAAGGAGCATAGCTAGCGTGTTCCAGAAGTTTGTTAACTGTTCCAGTATTCATGATGTAGTGGAGACAGTACTTTTCCATTTTTTTCAAAATGGAAAGAGCAATTTGCCTATGCTAAAAGTATGGAAAATAACAGAATTTCTGTTGTTCTTTTATAAAAGAGAAATGCCCAAAACCTCCAGGACTAACTCAGGTTACACTGCTCACCCTTAGTACAAGTAGCTGAACTTTTCACCATACACTTGAATCACAGGAATTACCAGTTGCCAAGGCAGCTGCAGGATAACCAGGGAGCGACCAAAGAGAGAGAGCCAGAAACCATGTGGGGCTGCTCAGCAAAAGTCCCCTCAGACTGAAACAGTCTGCTTTCTGCACAGCTGACATATGGCTAAGTGCAAAAATTCGGAGACTTTGAGTACTGTTTCTACACTACTAAGGGAAGAGCATCATGGATACATTATTTCCACTAGATTATGTCTTGGGCCCATATTTTTAGGAAAAACGTCATGGCTTTCATATGCTTCTCAGTATAATTTTTCCCCCAATGATTTATACTTTTTGCTATCTTCTTGTACTTTTGTGAATTTAAACAGAGGCATAGTACCTGATCAATTTGCAAAATTTGTCATGCATTTTATGGGCCTTAATAAATTTTTTATCCCTGTGTACATCAGCTTTAATTGCCTGGACCTCTATGCCTCAGCTGCTTCGTTGTTCATATACATGTCTTATTATTTATGTTACTTGGAATTTTGTGTAAAGGAATGAATTTTGGAGACAAAATAAAGAGTGAAAGCAATCAGAAACCAGATTTTTTTCATCCTAATTTTAGAAATTGAGAGTTACTATTCTTAAATTTCATGCATTGCAAGCACTGCTAAAAATTCAAGCTCTCGATTGCTTCACTTGGCGAAATTCTGAGCATAAACTCAAGACACTTCTGGGTGTCTTGATGGTGGATCCATGGTTCCTAGAAATACCTACTTAGCTGCCATGTTTGTATGCTTATACTATGCCATAGTTGCATAAATTATATGGGCTAATTTATAGTAATGCTGTCAATATATTGGCCATACTTGAAGACTAGCAATTTCCAATTACTCATCAAGAATCCATCCATTCCCATAAAGACAGTGAACACTAGATTAAGGTAGGGAATTTTGCCACCTTTTTATCTGTCGCTTAGCTACTCAATCTGAAAGTAAACACATTTATTTCCTCTTAAAGTTTGGTGTCTTTGTCTTCACACCTGACAATTAAATTTATGATGCTTTAGTTAGACATGTCACTTTTTTAATTTAAGTAAAGTTATTTTTGTGTAGGTTTCTGCTTTTAAGTAAGTGAATCCATAAATCCTTCAGGTATTTTGGCAAGATTTTGTGATGAACCGATCCATTAAGAATTAGGTGCTAGATTTGCACTAGTGCTCTGCACAGCTGAAAAATCACGTCATCAGATTATTCCAGTGCTTTATCATTTCCTCTTTCCTCTTTTCTTTTGTTCTCGTGTACAGCCTCACCTCATGCCTTCTGTCTCTTACTTGTCCCTCTTTGATTGCTATTGTACCTTGCTCCTGTCCTTAGGCTCATTTGAGCTTTTGATGTCAGAAACTTTTCTTCTATTCCAGGGGCTTTGTTTTAGTATTTAGTGGCCTTTCTGTTTCTAAAGTCTTCCCTAAACCTTCCCTGTTGTTATGAATCAATTCATAGAAATATGCAGATTTCTACTCTGATGAACATCAGTTATGGTATGCTTAATTTTTTTACAGTAAACCCAATTAATTTTAGCCACAGATATAATCATGTCTTATCTCATGAAGAACAAGAAACTGAATTCATAATAAAATCAGAGGTTATTTGAAGAATTGCACTCTTAAGGTTTGACACAGTAAGTTCATTAAAAAAAGAAACAGAAATAAAATCTAGACTACTGGATTTGAAGATGTTCCAATTAGTCACTGATCAAGAAGCTAAATTCATTGTAAATTTTTCTACAGAATCAGGACATTTCTCTGTTAACCAGAGCAATGTATAAACTGAGGATTTTTTGTATGACTTACCAGTTTTGGTAAAAAGGCAAAGACTTATAATTCTTAGCAGAGAAAAGGAATTCTAGGAGACCATTTGCTTATAAGACTGTGAAATGGAGTGGCTCTGTATTCTATTCTTGCATCCCTGGTCTAGGGGCAGTGAGGGAATGTAGGGGACTGAGGTGGATGCATAGGGGCAGTAACATTGCAATATAGCATCTTGTGATATCATCTTCCATTAAGTGTAAACGTTGTAACTGTTCTGGAAAAAAAAAGTCTTAAGAATTTCAGTATGTTACAGTTAGTAAAGTCAAATGTTATGCTCACAGAGAAAAAAAATGAAAAGAAAAAATTAAGGATATAAACAAGATTTTTTTTTTTAAGTGGCACTAAAAATATGTCTAGCATTTAATAGAATTATGGCAAAAGGAAAAATAACCTACTGGAAATTCAATACTAACAGCACAAGGGCTATAACAAAGAAGAAATTAATAACAAATGGTACTGAAATGTATGGCACAGATATATTCTACTTCTCTCATTTATGTCTGTCAAAACTATGGGTTGATAAAGGTTCCTGTCTCCATACATCCATTGAAAGTACACAATAATCTTATGCAGTTTAGGGCCATGTTATGCAACATAATCTGGTAACAACCATATAAGCAAAATTTCTATTAAATAGGGGCTCTAGAGATCTGGAAAACAAAAAACAAAAAAAAGACAAAAGTGGTTTAAGGTCCTATTACTAAAGGAAGAATTGGTTTATAGAGTTTATAATCTGCTCAGCAAGTCAGAGAACAATACTCTATTAGGATAGAAAAGCTTTTTTTAAATTCACTTGCACTTATGAATGTAACTGATAATTATTAATTTATATTAAAAATACAAATTGTGTTCTGTATTTTTACTGTGCTATTTGTAAACTTAGTTATTTGCCCTAATGTACAGATCTTCTGTAATATTACACTTTTATTAGGTGTACAGTTATATAGACTGTTGTTGCATTTAAGTAATTATAATTCCTTTAGAGCTAGTAAATCGTTACTTTACAATAAAGGCTTTTAATTTAAAATGAAAATAAATACACTCTTTACAAAATGAGAGTGACTCTGTGAATATGTGCTATTTAGCAAAAATGAAACAACCAGTAAGAAATGAAACAAGGGTTTTCCTAAGTTTTCTTTCCTGAACTTAAGCATCTTCTGGCAAAATGGATGTATTTTCAAGTACTTACAATTTTGTCCTTGAACATGATTTTTATAAAATCCTAGTTCCTTGGCTGTCATAAATTGTTATTGGTGAAACTGCATAAAAAATCTAGAGGGAAGTTCTTTGTTCATCCATACAGAGTATGAAAAGGGCATTTCTTAGCATAAAAATACTCTGCCCCACTCCTTGCACAGAAAACCTATTAAGGTGTATATTTCACAGTGAACCAGGTGGCTGTATGGCTTGTTCATAATGGAATATTGAGGGTTTGTTTCTGCCAGTTAACAGATACAAATCTGGATCAGTTCATTTTCTTCAGAGATTTTTGGATCAGCATAGCTGGAGACACTGGGCAGCACCTCAGGTAACAGATCCTGCAGAAGCAAAGAGGTCACAAGCAAGAGTTTGTCTTACTCATTGAAAATAAAACATTTCATTTGAAAGACTTCAGTTGTTATGGGAGAGAACCAGAAACAGAGATGTGTAAGAGTGTAGGACATTCCAAAATAGATGAAAGTATTCAAGTTTTAAATAGCAATATTTAAAAAATTGATGTGGTGCTTTGTTTTTTGTTTTTGTGGGTTTTAGGGTGGCTTTTTTATTGTTGTTGTTGTTTGTTTTTTTGGTTTCTTGTTTTGTTTTTTCTTTTTTTTAAATGCAATATCTCTTCATGACTATTAGGAATAGAAATTAAGAATTAAAACATGGCAAAAGCATAACAGCTAAGAATCAAATACTTAAAAGGAACTAAATTATGGTCCCTGTTTACTGTCTGGGTTCAAGAGAGCAAACGAAACACCTGGTCTTTATATTTAATATACATTTTTTTTTCAATTATATAATCTGCCAAAAGTTAGGATGCAGTAATACAGATGCCACACAGCTTGGACCCAACTGGGAGACTTGAACCTGACCAGAAAAACCCAAGAAGTTACTGGAATGATACCCCTAAAAACTGTGCTCATCCAGTGCCCTTTTAAAGATTTCTTGCATACAATGGCATCCATAGATGATGGTATTTCCCTGTAAACTGCTTTTATGTTTGATTTGAGAAATCATCCAACTCCATTAAAAAAAAAAAAAAAAAAGATAAATGTAAATGTCAAAACCTTCACTAAAAATGTAAACAGGACTGGTACCTGAAACAGTTTTTAACTAGATGCTGCTTCAATTATTCAGCAAAACTCATTAGAGATAAATTAAAGCTGCTTCTGTTTCTAATGCCTATAAATGTCTCCAAGTTTTTGATCTTCCATCTTAATATAGGCGGTTAAAGGATGCTTTTTAGTTTCAGGTATGGAGTAAGGGGAAGCTCACTTGAATAATCCTTCTAGGACCATTCTGTGCCATTTCTTTTATATATGCTGGGGAAGAAATAGATAGCCCTTACAAGTCCTCTGATGTTCAAAATTTAAGTTAGCCTTTGGTTAATCTTTTGTTTGCATATGTAGTTTTACCAAAACTAACGCAAGTCTCAGATGATGTGGGGATTTCTTGTTTGTTTGTTTTTTTGCTTGTTTGTTTGTTTTGTGGGTTTTTTTTGGGTTTTTTTGTGGTTTTTTTTTAAAGCTTAGATTCTACACTAAGACAAGTCACAGATTTCCAGGACTGGTCACACTAGTGAAAACTTATATTTCATCAGCTATCAGACAATTATTTATACAATTCTGATCAGAGTTTGCTCTCTGAATAAAGCTATTCTCCTTTATTGTAAAATACTAATATGCCCTTTCCAGGACATATTGCTGCTTAGGACAAACTGATGCAGCTGCCACAGGAGTGACTTGAGCAGGCAGTCTGGAAGCAGAGCAAACTGCTTATAGGCAGCTTCTGAAATGTAGAAATACATACACAAAGTATAATTGACTGTGCAAGAGCTGTAAGGAATGATACATGAGACCTCAGATTCCCTACGTGTTCCAAACATTGGAGAGAACAATGTAATAATAACAAAGAAACATGAAAACTGCGTATGTTTATAAAGTATAGTCTTATTGGTGTGGCATTACCTGCAAAAGCTGTGCCAACAGAGGATTACACAGAAAAGTATAAATAGATGTTGTATTCAAATTTATTTTTCTGTATTTTTTTTCAATTGAGAATGTCAGTATTTTAATGGAACCACAATTTAGAGAAAGAATAAGGCTTTCAAATCTAACAGTTTCAATAAGCCAAAACTTTTTCTCATTTAAGACAGTGATAGAGCCTTTAGAGCACAGGATGAGACATAATTCTGATCAAACTATTTTCCACAAACCTAGGCTGGAGAAAATTCTCATTCATCTTCCACTAACAAGAACTGCATGCTTCTATTTTCTTTATGGAAAGGGTAAAGAGGGATTCTTGCTATTTATGAACAGGACAGGTACTGCCATTTTGGAAGTAGGAATGTTATTTATGTACTTTCCAAAGAAAACATTATTTGCCTCCCTTCTCTGCTGTATGATTTAGAGTAAGGTTAGTGTTTGCAAAGCAGAAAGGATTTCTGAATAGAAATTGCGGAAGAATGATTTTCAGGTAGTTGAGAAATCCAGAACGTTTTATGCATTGCAGCAAGAAGAGACACATCAATCCAGCTGCTAATACCAAACGACAGAACTACTATTGATTACTTTAGGAGGCTTTGAATTCTGTTGCAGAACCTGGCACTGTTGGGTAACACAGAGCCATCTGAAAAACATGGGTGTGCAGCAAGTTTACATGTGTTACAGTGAAGGGTAGTGTACTGAGCGGGGATACATTTCACAAAAGTTTAGAAATGCAAAAGTTAGGAGTTTAGTTTAAGCAAATCTTGCTTCTGAAATCAGTAGGAAGATACAGGTGGTTCCCAGAGGCAATCTAAACTAGAGCTAGAATAAATCACTCCTTCAGGATGTCATCTTTGGCCCTTGCTGAAATCACCGGAGAAAAAAGCTGATGCACAGGGATAGATTTCAGTTGCATTTCAGAAGGTGTTACTGGATAAATTTCATGCTTTCATTACCCTTCAGAGCAAACCCAAGATATCTGCAGTATCCTGGTATGAACCTGGTAAGTCCTGGTGCGCTTGTGCAGAACATCTAATAAAATCTGCTTCTTGCTATTCTCACATGGTTCATGCTGAGCAAAAACATTAGTTTTGGGGTTCCTCCTATGAGGGCTATGATGTCAGACACTGCAAGGGCTGAGGAGTTTTGTAAGCAGCCTGATTTTTGCAGACAGTGGCATATAATTGAAAATAAATGATATCTTAATAATGGTTTAAACCCTTTTGTGGCTTTGCCAGCTGAAGTACAATTTAAACATAAACAAAATGGACACAGGAGGGCATAGTGACAGGTTCTTGTAAAGAAGCAAGTAGTGGATCTCCAAGCCATTGCCATTTTACAATATCTGAAATTATCACATCTGCTTGAATCATTAGTACTTTATGTAGATAATTTCTGGGATAGGAGACTATGAAATCCAATCCCTCCTGGCCTCTTTTTTGGGTAAATAATAAATATACTGTATTCTATTTGGGAGAAGGGAGATAGACCGTATTTCAGCCTGGATGCAGTTTGAAGTGCTGCATTGTACTCTAACTCATCTGCCACACATTTTGAGGAATGACAGTCTTGTGTATGAACTTATCTGGATTAGTACAAAATTCATTGTTCTGTTTCTAAGAATACAAAGTATCCCATGATCTCTCTCTAAATGAATCACACAATCTTTACCAAAAAGTGCATGAAAGTAATTGTTTTGATTACACTTCAGTTTTACTTGCCTTTTTTTTGAAGCCTCTATTCTGTTAAAAATTGTGTGATGTGCCACTTACTGAGACGTAGCATTCTCATATTATCCTTTCTTTAAATACAGCTTCATTTAAATGTAGGGAATCATACTATTATATTTATAGGAGAAGGATAATAACATTCTTTGATGTGAGACTGAGCCCACCCTCCTCTGAATAATATATACAGCATATCTGTAAGATTCACATTGCGTGATTGCATGAAATATATAACTGTAATCAGACTTTTGAGCAGGAATTTATTTTATTTGAATAGCAGACTCCTCACTGAAGTGAAAATTATGTGAGGGAAAACTACAGCATGCCATGATATTTCTTCTTATATGTAATAAGACATCAAAAATTTTCTTTGAGAACAGACGGAACATCAGAGTTAGCATATTTAATTAAAAAAGAGTTTCAGAATGTACTTTTTTTTCTGTAAAAGGCTGTTTTCTCCTTATATGTCACAAGGAATCACATTAAAGACAACAGAATATTTTGTTCATTTACTTGCTTGTTTCAGAACATTCTTGGTCCAAATAAGTTGATCCTGTCTTTCACGAACCTATTTGTCTGACTAACTTACAAGCTTGTATACTTTGAGATGTTACTCCATTGATGCTGTCTTTGCCCATCTGTTTTTCCTCTTTGGGATCTGCCCTTAAGAAGCACCTCTTTCAGGCTGCCATCCGTACTTAGGGAGACATAAGCAGAGCACTAGCACTTATGTGAAAGAGCTGTCTTAGCAAACACATGTAAGTACTCTCAAAGTGTTCAGGCACCCAATACTCTCACCTTTTCTCTGTGCAATGCAGAACAGATGTGGATGAAATGAATAAATTTTAAAACTGGTATCTTCTGCAAGCATAATTTTAAATGCTGGAGCTCTGAAAAGCAAAAACCTTATCAAAAATATGTCTCATAGGAGATATATTTACACAACCTCTTCATAGCAGAATCATTACTAACTGGAAAAAAAAAAATCCTGTAAGAGGCCAGTCTGGAGATGACTTAAGTAAAATAAGTAAGTCTTTAAAAAACCAACAATCTGCTTTATAGAACTTGAATTCAGTTTATTTGTTTGTAGTGTGAAATGAGCTTTCATTAAAAGTTGACCAAATTGAAATGACTTGTGATCTTAAAATCAGAAAATTCCAGTGGAATGAGTTTTAAAAGAAGTAGTAGACACTGAATTTCTAAAGAAACAAATCAGCACAGTGGGACTTTTTACTCCCTGTCTCTCAGCTCTCCCATTTGATTTGGGAGGGGAGGAAGCATGATATTCAAGGTTATAGTTCTTTTAAACTGACTTCCTGGTATATTGTTTCGTGACTTCAGAATCTGGAAGAGAGAGAAGAGTCATTTAAGGGGCAACAGAGAACACTGTGCACTGTGGATTCCACATATCTTTTTTCTTTAGAGCCACCTTAAGTCACAGAATACAAATAAATAATAGTGAGAACACAGAAAGGTATAGTTTTATTACATGGAACAGTAAAGGATGTAGTGAATCACTTAGGCCAAAGTAACAGAGTCATTTTAATTCACAGTAAGCTGAAGTGCTACTTGGAGAGACTGTTTTATCCATCCTTTGACCTTGGGTACTCATGTTCCTGCACCAGTTCACATAAGGCTGTGCAAAAGAGATGAAACTAAAAGGTTTTATCCAGACCAATTCCAGCTCACTTCTCATGCAAGCATAAAGGATGTGATTGCAAAAAACATCCAGGAGAAGTGAATGGGAGAGGGGGGATGAGACCTGCAGTCAGGTCTCACTACAGACCAGACTGATCTGACCATATAGTTGCCTGTGTGTCACATCTGATCTAACATGGATGTCTGGCAAGCTGGACACTCATTCCTGCTTTCCTCTCTCCCTCATGTTTCTGACTCTGTATCACTACCTGGCTTGCACTGAATCAGCAGGGCTTCTTGGTAGGGTAGATTTCTGTCAGATCAGAAACTAGCTCAGTGTATGGTTTGATAATTACAAAATTTGATCTAGGTATTGAGAATGGAAGATGACAGACTTCATGTGAAACTGCACCCTACCATCAGTGTGACTCAGGCTACATCATTGTGGTTAGACATTCTCATTAAAAAGAAGTTACAATCATGCCACTGTAATTGAAAAGAACTTTTCTATTTTAATTTTTACAGCATTTCCCAAGTTTTACAAATATTTAAAGCAATCTGGAAATCAATTGCATTTCCTATAATTGTCACGTGTACTTAGTCTGTATAAGCATAACAGTGATCCTTGCTATAGGATATTCAGCATATAAATATCTTGCAATAATGGAGTGGAATCTTATTGCTAGAAGTCTTGTCCATGTTTGCGACTGGAGATGTTCAATCTCTTCAGGATTTCTGTTTTACGAATCATCACAATTACAGTAGGTTCTCCTTCCATTCAATACCACCAAGCCCTTTAAAACTGAGTAGTGCCAAACTAATTTCAAATAATGTAGAAAGAAATAAGTCAATGTTTCTCTTTTCCACATCGAATGGGTCATCACTCTGACTGTCTGGCTTAAGCAATATGACAATATGGAAGAAAATCTGCCTCTTTTTCAGAAGTCCTGCAGCTCCAGGATTTCATCCCAATTCTTGAGAAATGCTTGAAATTGAGACTGACCTGTAAAAATATCTAATTATTATATTATATATAATAATACTGTTGTTACTATTATTATTACAGTATTATTTCTGAAACATCTGTATGCATTTACATGCTATAATTTCTTAAACACTTATACCTTGAAAGTTTTATTTAAAAGTGGCATATAATAAACAATTACACAGAGACTTCTGATGTCCATCTCTAACAAGAACTGTTCTGGGGGCTCTGCCATCACGTAGGAAGGTAAAATCCTTTTCCCTGACTTGCAAAATCAGTTCACCTTCCCACATCTGTTTTCAGGAACTTGTGCTTCTTGGCAAGCAATTGATGGTCACAGGCTGTAAGACTGGCCTTCCTGTAGTCTATTTTCTCCCCAGCCATAGAATGAGTTCAGATCTATCAGTTCTTGCTGCATTTTCCAGGCAAGGTGCCAGTAACTTTGCCATATGCTGCCAGCAGGGAGCCTTAACAAAGACATGTCTTGGCGATTGCTTTTCTTTTTTTTTAAAAAAAAGGAAACTCTGTATGTATCCCTTGATGAAGAGGAGCGGGAGCATAACTGAACGCCTTTTCTTTTGCAATAAATTGAACCTTAAAACAGATCAAATTCAAAATATTTCAAGAAAAAAACCTGCACAATTTGGCAAAACCAGATTAAAAAACATGTTAGGTGCTATAAATCTGTGACGATAAAAGACATCTCTGTCTTTGCTAAACATTGTGTTAATCAGTGATATAATGAATGTTAAAAAAGCAGGAAATTGATTCCTAAGTGTCACAATTACATTTTAACAGAGAACATTAAAAGCAGTTATTTCCTTTCTTTATTGCTTACTGGTTTTACTATTTAATTATAATTTTTCATACAAATCCAAACCAGACCAACTCAGCTTCTTTTGTCTACAGATAAGGACTAAATAGAATTTAAAAGGAAGCTACAGAAACCCCTTCAGTAGAGTTTATTTTATAGCAATTCACAATGATTTTTCTCAGAACAGCTGAAGCATTTTTTGTCCTCACCAACACCAATACAAGATTGTATTGGAAAAGCTTTATGTGAGAAGGGTCATTGGCACTCACATTCAAAGTAATTATTCTTGTAAAATTAATTAACTTTTCTTTTTTTAATCCAAACCCATAGAACACTTCCCATTAGCAACAGCAGGTTTGTGTTTTTTATGTTCATTGTGGCAGATGTTCTTTACATCCCAGATTTCCTCAGAACAACAGAATGGTTTGATGGATGAAAGACTGCATCTGGAAAAAGTGTATCAGTCAGCATCATTAAAAGCCTGAGCCAGAGCCCGCTGAAGTCAGTGGGAATCACTGGCTTATGTTCACATTTCTCATATCTTGTTAAGAGGGTGTAAGTCTTGATTATTAAAAAAGAATGGAATTACATTTACTTGTACTGCACGTAACTTCTTTATTCAACAGTGAGAGGTTGTCTTGATGGAAGAATCTGTCATGGCGGTTATGGATGGATGAGTTTGGGATCCCATAAAGCTTGCAGGCTTGGACAGTGATTACCAGGTGGCAAACACCCTTGGGGAGTCTGCATAGGCTCCTAAGAAGTGGTGGGAAAGGGTAACTGGCTGTGGTGCACCAGTACTACTGACAAAAGGGAAGGGCATTTAAGCAAACAAGGAAGCTGAAGACTCTCGTTTCCATGATAGCCTTTTATCCTGGTTCTGCCCAAGACAGGGGTAATTTTTGCAGTAGCCAGGACGGGGCATGGCTGGAACCTGGAGGTTATTCTCGGTTATTCTATACCACCTTGAGTCATTTTCCAGCGACAGAGAAAGGGACTTGTTTCTAGGTTGGTGGATTGTGGCATGGTCAGGTTGGGCTCCGCAGTGAGCATTCTGCATGTGAATCACTCACCTCTCTCTTGTGCACTTTTGTTATTAATCTTGTTGCTGTTACTGTTTGTTTTCTTACCTCACTGCTGTTTCCAGTAAATTGTTTTATCTCAACCCATGATCTTCACCTTTTGTGCCTCCAATTCTCCTCTCCAGCCTGCTGCAGGGGAGAGGGGAGTGAGCGGTGTGTGGTTTCAGTGGAGCACTGAGTTGGAGAATATTGTTCCTAAACCATGACACATTTTGTAAAATGCTTCCTGCCCTCCTTGGGACCACGGGAAGAGGTGGAAAGGCAGATTTTTTACTACCTTGATTGGATAAGTAGAAAAAAATGCACATTCACCACAAACTGAGAACAGTTTCAGAATAAAGGGAGTACTTTATCTGAAATTCATCTGAATGAGGTGTCAGGGAGCTGCAGGAGGGAATTGCTTTCTAAGGGAATGTGAATGAGAAGCTGGTGCTGACAGCAAGGCAGACAGAGCAGAGTGCTAATGCCCAAAGAAAAAGAGCAGAGCAGTTGTGGAGATGGTAGACAGGGTCAGAGAGCGTTTTTCTGACTGCCAACACAGTGATGACGCAAGTCTATGGTCAAGCCGAAATCAGGCACCCTGGTAAGACCGGGCAAGGCAATACTATATTGTTCAGGCAAGAACCACGGGTAAGACCTGACCTTAAACAGAGCTCCAGAGCTGCAGAGCCCCGCCCAGCAAGGCTCCTCCTAGCACTTTCTCATACAGCTTTCTTCAGAGCCTCATCCAAGGTCTCAGGGCTGCATCACATCACTGCTGGTCTTGATCACTGGCAGACAAACTGCCCTAGGAAGGTGAAGGGCACTTTGGTGCACTTGGTCCCAAACAAAGAGTGAGACGGCATGATTTTAAGCTTGACACTTAAAAACTAGAAAGTCATAACTGAGCATTTAAACTGGAGAATGTGAAAGACCTAACAAATGCACAACACATGGCTATGAAATGATGATGCAGCTGAAAAGAAAAACTTGGAAGTCCTGTATCTTCCAGTAAAGGATGGGTCAAGGATGTAAATGCTCAGGTTAGAGATGGGAAACTAACTTAGTGTTACTTAAGTTCCCAAGATAGGAACAAAACAGAGGTACACATGTTTATAGACAAATGTTAGAAGTTAAGGAAATAAAATAGAACATCAAGAATGTCCTCCCTTAATTTAAAAAAAAAAAAAAAATAGTTAACAGACATTGGAAACTTGGCAATCAGAAGACAATTTGTAGCACACTGTAACACCAAGACAAAAAATATACATGAGATAATAAAATAAACTGTGTCCAGGGCTAAGATGTAGTATACATTCAAGAAACCAGAATCAAATAAAATCAACAAATGAAACACCCTACAACATTGGTATGGATTGAAATTCCAGGTTGGAATTGGACAGAGGTAGTACTGCGTCTCTCTTAATAACAACCCAGAAATGTGGCAACGCAAACTGCAATATTGTGAGAAAAATCACAGAGAGCAGTGGTACTGGGGGACTTCAGTTACTTCTCTTCAGACTGGAGGAACATGATGCTGAAAATGTCAGATGCTATGACTTACTTTTTCATAGAATAAATGGTTAGTGAGTCCATATTCAAAAATACAAACCTTGACTTCATACTGAATAACTATCAGGATTTAATCAAAATGTTACTACTGAATTGCTCTTCTCTAACAGTGACCATGTTCTTATTCAGCATTCCTGCAAAGGGATCGTATCTCAAAAAATCCACATTTCTTGTGCTCTACTTCAAAAGGAACATACAGAAATTGAGGAAGCTTCTTACTAAGGCATTTGAAAGGGATAGTCCAAGGAATTAAATTCTCCTAGGCATGTAAGCTGCTGGAGAGCATTATACTGGAATCATAACATTAGTGTTTATCACCTATTGAAACTGCAGGGAAAATATAAAATGAAGCTGAAATCATGTTCTAGCAATGTCAGGAAGACTAATACAAACATGAAGGAATCCTTCAAATTGCATTTAAACCAAGAAAATAAAAAGTATCATAAGGTCTAATTTATTAAATGTAAAAATATGATCAATTAGGCAGAATGGAAAAAGAATTTGAGAATCAGCAAGATAAACCCATGAAAATTGGTACTAAGACATATTTCAAACAGAAAAAAAAAACATGCCAGTGTCCATCAGGCCAGCAGATGATTTGTATGAAACATGTACTCAGGGACATGAATGGTCTCCATCACTATTTTCTGTGGAAATGAAATGGATGTGCTCCCATGCCAGAGTGCTGTTCTCTGGAGAAAGAGGGCTCAACAGACAATCCATATGAATTTGAAGTTATTGTGAAAGCAGCTGCAGATAAAATATTAAGGAAAAAAAAAAGATAAAATTCTCTAATAAAATACTAGGAAACCAACACTATCACAAAGACTCTAAAAGTATGCAGCTATGAAATAGTTCAACTTCTAATAGTGTAAATTCTTTTGACTGGGCAGTAAATAAAATAGCAGATGCAATTCAATCTAGATACGTGCAAAAGAAGTGAAATGCAGTATAGGTAAATGGAAAGAAAAAATAGAGAGCCAGGGTAAAGGTGGGCAAATACATATATAGATATATACACAGCTCTACTTTTCCTGGACTCTTATAAAACGTGTACCATGCAATCAAAAAAACCCCATAATTAATTAATTGACTGAGGCTGAGCATGACCTTAGGAGTGCAAGAAATCTCTCAATATCTGATGGGAACATTCCCTGGCAGCATTTGACTGCAGTAGACCTTGTAGCAATCTGTAGTTTATTTCAAAATCTTACTGTTCAGAGACTATTCATACTGAATTTTCTCCCTTTGTAATTTAAAACAGCAAGGACATCTGATTCAGTCTTTTTATATTTTACCATATAATACCAGACAAAAGAGCAGACATCATTTTAACTGTAATGGCACAGTTAAAGAGTAAAAGCTGGAAAAATTCTCTTTGGACAGATTTTTCAAGAGGTCAGTCTCCCTACTACAGACGGTGATGTTTTGACAGACAAAAAAGAGTTTTCTGTTTGGATTCAGACAGGTAGGTCATGGCTTTAACTGCTTGCTGACAGAAGAGAAAAATAGATACAAGATTTCAAACTATTATTTCTCCATTCACAGTTGATGGATGAGTTAAAAACATACTTAGTCTTGAGTTTATTCCCTACATGAGGAAACGTTGTACTCTTCCTTTGAAAACTCCACAATTTCATTAAACTAAGAATGATATTTTTAAGGTAATTTATGTGAATGTGACTGTATTCTCTGCTGACTTGCCATTGTGTAACTCTTTCTAAAATGGTCTTTAGAGAACCACAACAAAGATTCTTTTTTCCGTAGGGCAAAAGTACAGGTAGAAGACACTATTTTCTCTCTTTCTCCAGCAGCTGAAGAGCAGCACTGAAATGGAGATTCAGACACCTGCTTTTGCAACAGGCTGTGCACTGAAGGCTCGACCTAAAGAGAACCACTGGAATGCTGAGATAATTCAAAGACCTGATGTGCTTGACATGACCTGAAATACTGAAATTTTTCTAGGCATTTTTTTTAGATATTATGTTAGTGATGGAGCTGCCATGACATTTTAATAGTAGATGTACTATTTCAGCTCTTCATAATTTTCCTCTAAAAATGACGTTTTAAAATAATTTTTTGTATGAGCATGAGGGTAGTACTTAAAGGTGCTAAACTGACAACACTTACAATCTATTTAATAGATATAGCAATGTCAGTACAGTGCCCAGCTCCCAACAGTGTGCCAGTAATACTTCATTTCTTCAACCAAAAAGGCAACTGAATATTTCAACATCCTTGATTATCTGCTGAGATTGGCAAAGACCTTGCAGAAATAAGGGGATTAGACATTCTGAAGGTTTCTTTCATTTGGAGTATGAATTCTCCTTTCTTTCCCCCTTTCTTGAAATAATCGGACTCTACTAAAGGAGGTTAACATCTGCTAAGGGGGAATTACCTTTTAATGGGTGGTGTTTTAATAGCCAGAAACTTCCAAAGAATGGTGATCAAAAGATAAAGTACTAGTTCTACTTAATTTCTGTGCTGTATGTTTTATTTACTTCTAACTACTATATTTGGACGATTTGTTTGTAAACCCTATGTTTGTAGTGCCCAGAAGGTTAAGGAAACAGTGAATAAATTTTAGGCACTTCACAGTTCTTCTCATTTTATTGATGTGGGCTTTTTTCTCTTGAGAAATGAGGGCAAAGTATGCAAGCTGAGTACAAAAGATAACAAAGAGTGTGTGCATGCTATTTTCAGAAATAAAAGTGTGAATATTCCTTTGGAGAGGTGAAAAAAGGAGAGAGGGGAAAAAAAGGGTTTGGGACAAGAAAGAGTAAGAGAAGGGCTGAGAGGCCTTGTGTAATGGGACAGAATACATAAGAGGAAAGGAGGAAGGAGCAGTTGGGGAATGTGAGGTGCTAATGAGGAGCAGGAGCAGGGGCAGGCAGACAATAATTAGCTTCTGTTTGATCACCTATTCCTGCCAGAACTATGTAGGCAGAAACTGGAATAATCCTAGCATTGCAGGCTACACCAAAGGGCTGAACTGAAAGCCAGACAGTCCATATATCTGCTTTGACATTCATATTTAAAGGATTTATAAACTCCTCCACTGTTCTACAGGGTGCTCCTCTCCCCTTGTCTTGTGCTGAAAGCTCTCATTCTTCGAAGTTTTCTCTGTCCCTCAGTCTGATCTTCTATTTGGTCCAAATCTGGAGGCAGCTCTTTACTTTTTCTTCCCCTTACATGTGATTTGAGTTGTCCTGCTGTCAGGATGATCACCTTGCAGCAGTGGAAGAGCAGGCAGGTAGCTACTCGACATGAAACCAATCCGTGAAGAGAAGAAGCAAGAGAAGGAACCAATGTAGGACTGTGACGAGAAATGACGATTACTCATCTTTCCTGAAATTACATTTATATAGTTTTACAGTTGTCATAATTACTTAATATTGTAGTACTGTTCTCCTCTATATTGTACCCCAGTTCTTCATTGGTTGTGGTTTGCTGCATTGCAGCACCCCCTTATATGGTTATCCCTTCCCCAGTTTGCCCCGTTTGGTCATGCTCCATCTCACCTTTACCCTATAAGGTTAGTTCACGCCCAGGTTCTGCCTCCCTTCTAGCACCTTCTCCGTGGACCCTATATAAACCTGTCCTCAAGTTGAATAAATGCCGTTTTCCTCACACCTCTTTGAGAGTGTGCCTTGTCCTTCAGCCCCTCCAAGATCGCGGCATCCTGCCAAGCACCATGTATGGGGTGAGACCAGGGGCTTGACCACTGGTAGGAAGGGCATTCTGCAGAACTTGCTGCATATGTCAGCATGGATCTGCAGAGTCTAAATGAAGGAATCTTAGCCCTGCCAATTGTCTTTTAAGACTGAAATAGTGTGTGAAGGGAAAGTAGGATGGGGATGCCAGTTAAATGAAAAAAAAAGACAGGGAGTGAAAAGCTAAGACATACGCGACTCCTAGTTGAACAGGGAAGCTGATCAGAGTTCTGAAGAAAACACTAGACTGCCTGGGCTGATAAGCATATTTGGGTAGGGCTGGAAAGACCAGATTCAGGACAAGGATTCATTTTGCAGTCATGCTTCCTATGTAGCCAAAGAATTGATAGAGGAAACAGGAGGTGAACAGATCAGCTATGAATGTGATAATGTGCTACAAAAACCCTAGGAAATTTCAAGCACAGAATTAACACGGAATTCACACTTATCTTTGGAATTTTCTGCCCTTCGAAAATAGTCAAAATTGGAAACAAAATTATTGTTGAAAGCATTTCAGCTGTGTAATTACATCACTCACCAGTCATCCATCTCTATGCTCTATTTAAAACCAGAACACTTACACACCAATGATGCAGTACCTGTCTTTGCAATACCAAGAGCAGTTTTGAATCTGGGAATGCTTGTGTGGGTGATACATGCAGCGCTGTGCTAAATGTGGTGCAAGGTCTGGTCATGGATTGTATATTTGCCAAACTTTATGTCCCCTCCACGCTTTGTCACAGGACAAGTTTGGCCCTACTTGCCTTTATCCAATGTTAAACACACTTTTACCAGTTTTAAGCGCTTACAATTCTGTTGGAAGCTTTCATGTTTAGCACTATTCTTGATCCTCTGGAAGTCATACCAGTGTGATAATTACAAAAACAACTTTGAAGAAAATGTCAAACCCCAGATTATTCTCTCAGGTATTTTCAAATACCTCATAAAGGTTTTGTGCAGGTGGCTCATTTTATTGGGGTGGCTTTGGCAAAGCTGTGTGCACAAGGGCCAGGGGTGGTCCCAGAACGGAGGTGAAGTTGGGACTCTCTTGAACATGCGATGGTCCAGCATTGCTCTCCTTCACTGTCCATCTCTCATCATTTGGTTTTGTGCTTGTGAGCTCCCTGACTCGTGTGATGTGGTCACTGGGGTTTGGATTATCACAGAACAAAAAAATGGTTTGGGTTGGAAGGGGACCTTGCAGATCATCTGTTCCAAGCCCCTGCTGTGGGCAGGGACACCTTCACCTGGGCTGGGCTGCTCAGAGCCCCATCCAACCTGCCTCTGAACACCTTTTCCCAATTTTCTTTTCTTTCTTCTTCCCTGTGCAATGGGTTGCTGTTCTTCAAAAGTGCAAGAAGTGAGCTTGGCAATACAACGGAGTCCACGAGGAACTCAGCTCTTAGAGTGGGGCTTCAATGAGCGCAGCTTTACAACGCTTGATTTCCACATGGGGGGAACGGGAAAGTGCCAGAGTGGGGTTTCAGAGCTGTTCCTCCTGGCAGCGAGATGCTGAGCAGGCAGCCCTGAGAATGAATGGCTTTGGGCCGAGGCTTCGCGAGGGGCGCCGCCCTCCTGGGACTGCCCACGGGAGCTCCCGGCGCTGGTGCCGCGGGAGGCGCCCGGCGGGGCACGGGGGGACAGGAGCGGCACAGGGGCGGGACAGGAGCGGCACAGGAGCGGCACAGGGGCGGGCAGGAGCGGCACAGAACCGGCACGGGAGCGACACGGGAGCGGCACGCTGACGGTGCCCGCCCCCACCCCCGGCCCGGCCCGGCCCGGCCCCGCCCCTCCCGCGCTGCCGCGGGCGCTGCGCAGGCGCGCGGGCGGGGCGGGCGCGTGTGCATCCGGGTCGCCGCCGTGCCCATTGTGTGGGAAGGGGCCCGGGGAAGGGCCCGGGCTCGGCGGCGCTGCTGCTCCCGCGGGCCCCGCCCGCCGCCCCCCCGCCCGCCCGCGCTGCCGTTAGTAAGTGACCCGCCGCCGCCCTGCCCGCCGCGGGGCCG
>JAWWEW010000078.1:26585255-26630301 GCA_035583185.1 Anabacerthia variegaticeps
CGCGCGTCCCCCCGCCCCGAGCGGCCGGGCCGGGTCAGCCCGGGGAGCCTCCGTGGGCGCCGGCGGGTCCGGGGCCGCAGCGCCCGCCCAGCGCCGGCGGGCCGCGGGCTCTCCGCGCCTGCAGGGAGCACCAGCGCGCCGCTGCCGGGGCTGCCCTGCCTGTCACCGCCCGGCTGCCTCTGCTTGAAGTGCCCCCAGCGAGGCGAGTCCTCAGTGTGCCACCCTGTAACTACACTCTTGTTTTTCTCCCCGCAGTGGACCGCAGTTCGAAGAGGAGACAAGTGAAGCCTTTGGCAGCTTCGCTGCTGGAAGCTTTAGATTATGATAGCTCTGATGACAGTGATTTTAAAGTTGGAGATGCTTCAGGTAAATATGCTTTCTCATCTCCTTGGTTCTGAATTATCTCATTTTTGGTTTATTGTTGCTTGTTTAATATCATATAGGAAACAGAATTCTTGTAGCAAACGGTTGGGACGTGGAGCCTCTTGAAGGGAGTGACATGATTGCATAACTAGAAATAAGTACTTCAAATACAATTATTTTTTCTTAACAGAAATCTCATGATTATCAAACAAGTTTTGGTAAAAGCATTTGAGTAACCTCTGTGCAGAGTGCCTCAGGTGTATTTATTGCTTTTTATTTCTTCAGTATAGATATTTTTTTAAAATATTCACTGCATTTAGTGTTGAAATAAGAAAGGTCTAAAACAATTTTGTTTTGAACAAGTCTGGATAATAGTTGATTGTGAATTTACAAACTTTCCTTTTTCCCAAGGTTAATTCCACTTGGTGCGTGAGAACCTAAAGCAGAAAAAGAATCTGTTCAGGCTTTTATTTTTTATAATAGACAAGCTTAAGGTGTCCATTCAGATAGCTATGCAGAAAGGTGTACGTATTTCATACTAGAAGGAAGTCCTTGCCTCAGTGTTATTGTTTTGCAGTTTTTTCTATATGTGTATGTTCCTGTATCTGCAGGGAACATTCACAGAAATTGAAAATAGACAAGGTGCCAAAATAAAATGAATAAATTCAAGTTAGTTGGAGGGAAGGGAAAGAAGGGGCAGGACCATGTTTGTCAATAAACTGCACATTGGATGTTGTCTGGCATGTGCTGAAGGAAATGAGGTAGTTGCAGGGTGTTTAAGGTATAAGGGAAGCATTATGACAGCTTGTCAAATAACTTCACTTTGTTATTTCTGCACTGGGGATGCTGATGTCTGTAAAAGTATTTCCCATCTCCATTTAAAGGCTTATTTTTTAACATATGGCAAGTTCCTCTGTATTGATAAACTTATAATGCCTTATAATAACTTATCCAGTATCAGTTTTAAGGTATGTTCTTGTTTGTGTTTTGTTTTGGTTTCGGCTTTTTTTTTTGTGTGTTTTTTTGAGGGGAGGGATGTTCTTTTTCTCTTCCCCCCCGCCCCCAAGCTTAGATGTATTTTCCTTGTCTGTTTTGGTAGAAGCAGGCTGCAACAGCATGAGAGAGTAAAACTGATGTAATCCTACCAGTTTCTTGTTAAGACTTTTGGGGGCTTGGTTTATGTACTATTTTAATTGTGTTCTCAGGATTTTTGATCCCTTCTTTTGAGTAAGGGTACAATTTGTCATAAAAGGAAATGGTTTTTAATTACCAACGAAAATCTCCCTATTCTGGAACAGTAGTGTGGGCAGGATTTAAGGGAAAAGAATTGGAAAGGGAGTATGAGTGATGAACACATAATTCAAAGCAGTCATTAATTAAAAATAATGAACAGTTTCCTGACTCAATGTGTAAATGCAGAAGATTCATTTGTAATTGATATCCTTATGACTTTTAGGATAGTTTATGTACGCTTGAGGGGGGCAATCAGTATCTGGCCTTGAGAGTCTTTCAATCTCAGTTTCATTTTGAGAAAGTTGATTGGATTTTCCCTGAAAAACACAATGGTGAATTGAAACAACCATATGAGAAAAACTCAAGTTCTACTTAAAAAATATTTTCCTAATTGCTGTTTTATGTTCATATATCTCATATAGTGTTATTTTAGCATTTCTGAACCTATATCTCTCCTTTGTAGGAGAAATTAATGTTCTATTTAGTAAAATTTAAAGTTCAGTGCAAACACTTTGAAGAGAGTTTTACACTTTATTCTGAGATTTTTCAGTGTGAAAGAAGTAAGTTGTGAGGATTTGCAGAAGTTGAGGAGTAGAAAATTACAAATAACCTCTTAATTGGAAAGGAAAAGAAAATATTTCTTACATATTTAAAGTTAGATGAAGTTAAATGAATAGTTTCAGGATATTTGAAGCAGAACATCCGTGCTGATTTAAAATGAAGCTGGTATAAAATACTCTTAAATTTGGTTGTTCTTAGTCCATTTAGATTTGGATAGAAGTGATGAAATAAAGGGACTTTTTTACATGTACACACACATGCATATCTATAAATGAAATGGATTATTTCAAAGTTTTTTATATACATATATATGTAAAAAGAATTCGTGTGTATATGAGCAAGCAACCCTACTAGACAAGTTCTGTAATGCTGCTAATAAAATCAGGTTTTCCTAACTCTTAAATGAGCCTTCAAAGCATAATGCGCATTTCTCTAGTACGGTCAGGGATGTTGCTCTTTTTCTTCTTTCAATGATCGTAGAGGCCTCTCCATGTGCAGCCTGTTGCAAATCAGTATTTACTATTTGTTTGAATTCAGAGTGACGTGGTATAGTTTGCTTACAAAGGAAATAAAGGTTTTGGAGGGAAAAATCAGTTAGAAATGCTTTGAAAAGGTGCATAAATTCTACTCATTGCACTCAGAAAAACCCTGTAAGTGTAGTAATTTCACGTCTCCACAATATATGTTTATTTAATTCACAAATGCATGTGTAGGTTTTAAAATAACAAATTTGAAAGTTTGAAGGATTATTTAAATACTGACTTAAAAGAATTCTGAAGTAGTTTTCTCCGGGATGATTGTGTTGTGTCCATATGTTTGAGTTCTGGGATCTCCAGTGGTATGTGCTGGTAGATGATACTGTGCAAATCTACGAGGACTTAACCCTGAACACTTAAACTTGTACACATGTTCATTGTTCTGCCAGGTTTCTGGGAACATGTGATGCAGTAAGCATTTGAGAAGTTGTTATTAAGTACTTCTAGGAAGGAATTGGCATTTCTGATTTTTTTTTTTTTTGAAGTCTTGATGTCTTGGTAAATTTCTTTCATTACAGAAAACATTTCAAATCACTGAACTTCCATTTCCACAAAAAATCCATAGGAATTGTGGCCTTTAATTAATTACAGTGTAGTTAATTTCTTTTGTGTTTAGGTCGCACCAACAATCAGCTACTGCCTTTTCCACTTTAAAGATCTCAACATTCTGACATCTGTTTAGGGAAACTGATTTTAGAACTGTCATATTCTTGTAACTTTACTTTAGCTTTCAGGCCTGCAGGCTTTTCATTATGTTAAGATTGGATGCAGAAATTTTTAATGGCTTCTCTGTTTCTAGTAGTAATACCATATTCTAAAGTACGGTATTCTTCTGGTTTTTGTAGACATCTTGACAAATTTGTTCCTTAAGAAAGAATGTCATATGTAATCTTAATGTGGGACCAATCAAAAAAATTGTCCCTTTGGAGTCAAAGTGTACAAATATGTGAGTTGAAATTATGGTACTGTAATATACTCAACTGAAGGTTTTTAATAATGTCTTTCACAATACACATCAGTTATTTGAATTTTTGCTTTTAAGTTAACTAGAGCATGCTTTGGGGTTTTGTGTTTTTTGTTTGTTTGTTTGTTTTTTTTGTTTTTTTTTTTTGTTTGTTTTGTTTTGTTGATTTTTTTTTTTTTTTCCCTGCAATGAGAGCAGCTGAAGATATACTAATGTCAGAATTCAGAGCACAGGTGCAGATTAATTCCCAATAGGACTCCCAAGCAAAGGTTTACCACTTTTCTTCTCTCTCATCAGTGAACTCGGTCAGTATTGTCTGTGCATATACTGGAATTGAAATAATGAAAAGAAATGTAGTGTGGTCCCTGAACAAGTAAAATGTGTGAATTAAGGACTCGTTCTCTATTGCAGTGTAGCTAAGAAGAGCATAGCTGAATGCTGACTTTGAAGAACTGATCCTGTCACTACTTCTGCTACAAGTCTTGTAAATTCAAATTTTTAGACAGATTTAAAATTTATTTTTTTGTTTGGTGTTGAGTGTGGAGCCTGACTTGCATATATGTCATGTACTATTATTGCAGTTGAAGTCAGTAGGAGCTCTGTTTAAAACGTGTAATGATCTACATAAATGCATATATTAGGTATTTTGAAAAACCTGTGTCTTGATCTAGAAATAAAAAATTCCAATATAATTATCTTTCTGTAGTTTGTTTCCTCTTAGCACAATGGAGATTCCACTTTTGCTTTCCTGTACAGGATATTGTAATATAAAGAAATGTTTGCAAAGCAGCAAAATGTAGTGATAAGCAATACTGAAACCTTGATGAAGAAACTAATACATTTGTTTTTGCGACTAAACTTACATGGTATGCAACATGTAAAGTTGTGTTTCAGCAGACAGTGAAGATAAAATATTGACTAGTTAATCATTAGTAAATTATCACATAATTACATGTTAACGTGTAGTTCCTCAGAATTCACAAGTACTTTTTCCAGTTGAGAAAATGGAAAATACAAGCATTATTTTCTCTTGGATTGTCATCATCCCAGGTAAAATCTTTTGTCTGGACAGACGTCTGCCACTTGAAGGAAAACTTTGGAGTGATTGACAAGCATTTTCAACTTGCATTCTCTTTGGAAAGACTGAGATTTCTGTTATTCTGACAGAGGAGAAATATAACAGAAATCTAGGCTTTCATGCCAGTCTCTGTGCAGGGTGGATTTAGTGATGGGATGACATTATATTTCTTTGTTTTCCCCCTACTGTGACTTTTTGTGCCTCATCTATCCAATCTGTCTGTCCCTTACAGACCCCTTGCTTTTTGATTCAGTTTTGTTTTGCGTATTCACTCATCCTTGAACAGGATTCTTGTGGTCTCCTACTTTACCACTTCTACTTTACTTTCTTTACATCTCTTTTTTTGTGTGTGTGTGTGTGCATGTAGTTTAGTAAGTCCAGCTTGGTGGAATAGTCTTTTTGTAGCCTGGCCTCTGAGAGCCTAGACATGGTCGGTGAGGGTGGGATGTTTCAAGTTTTTCGCAAGCATGTACTTGTTCCAGTGCTTCAGAGACTTAGTGTTAGCTTGTTCCAGATGCATGTTCAGCTCTGTCTAAGGTGTCACTTCCCTTGTACAAGATGTGAAACTCTTAGTTTTTAAGTTTTTTAAAAATATATATATTCTACCTTATTATTCTGTAATTTGTATTGGAATTCAGTTTTATAGATTATTCAGAACTTCGGCTTTGCTGGGGAAAGTCATGGGCTGTGCAATACTTTATCCCAAACAGTTAGATGTTACAAATGAGGAAACTGGAAAACGTCAAGGAAATTCAGGAGGTAGGGCAACCAGTTTTGTCTGTGTTGTAACATGGCACTTACTAATGAATGAAGTCAAAATTGTCAGCCTTTAGTTTTGAGAGGTTTTGCGACTTGAATAGATACCTGCTGAAATGTCATATGTTACAATTACTGCTAGCGTAAAAGTAAAGAAACTGCTTACTGAGTGACTTTCCTTTATCTTCCCCTCCCATCATTTTTTTCTATTAAAATAAATACTTGTCTTCTGAAATGTGTAATTGCAGCTTAGTAGTCATTTTCATTTCCTTCTCTGCCCAGTCTACAGCTACAGGTAATACACATTAGATACTTAATTGCAAAACATTATTGAGAAGTGACTTTCTCTCTGTAGAGCCGTAGTATCTTACTCTATGTTGGTTTGGTTTTGTGTGTTCTTTGTGTGATGCTTTGGACAGTTGAATTTTTTTGACTGCCACCATTACCAGTGTTGAATTGCCTATAGTTTGCCAGCGTTTAATCTTAATATATGGCAAAATATTATAGAAAATATTATAGAAAGTCAGGGGTATATATCTGACTGGTGTTAGAGTCTCTTTTTTGAACTTATGTTGAAAGTGAGATATTAAGCCTTTTCAGTTCTTGCTTATATTTATATTGGTTTCAGCATAATGGACCTCTCTGTCCTTAATCTAATAGACAAATGTGGTGACAATTTTACCAGTTACAGAACTCTGCCTTTGGCAATTTAAAAATTCATATTTTCCATGTATGATCTAGGTTTTTTTTCCTTTTTTTTGTCTTTTTATCTAGTTATTGCTATTTGTGACTTCCTAGTTGGTTTAAACCTTTCCTTAAGGTGTTCTGGAGACTTTAAAATTATTTGGGATTTTTAGATGAGATACATAGGAAGTACAGCTGGTTTTGCATGTTTGGTGTAGCACATGTGCAAAGGAGTTTTTGTGATTCTCGAGATGTTCTTGTAAGGAAGTCTATGGACAGAGGCTGTCATTGACAAACACAGTAGTGCTTTTCTCTTTTCCCACCTATCAAGTTACAAAAGCTCTGGGTGAGGGGTTGTACATGGTGTCTAACATGGTGTTTTAGCAGACATACTTAGGTAATTTCACATCATCATATCAGAGATTTGTTCACCTTGTGATGGGGGAAATGGCAGCTAAAGGACCAGTAGACAAGGTGGTGGTGTCTGAGTGACAGACCTCATCTGTGTTATGGTTTTTGTTACTGCCTTCAAAGGGAGGGTATTGTGAAGGCCGCTGTGGGCTGGATGGCTTTTCACATGTTGTCTATAGGTTGTTGTTGAACAATATTATTTGGCAGGAATAACTTGATAAGTGCTTTCTGTATTGCATGCTCAGTTTTTCAGGTTTTTCCCTACTTTTCAGTGTTCCAGGATCCTTAATTGTATTCTTGATAGGTAGCTTTGAGCACTTGGGTAAGACTCAACCAGATAGGACTCAGTACAAACAAAAGATTTCAGATGCTTCTCATCTACTGTTTCGAGTTAATTAAGCTTTGCAAGGAAGAGGCAAGTCCAGAATTGAGTCTGTGATTGCCTTTAACTAGCTTATCCTTTAGAGTTCACTTAAAACAAGCAATAAATCTGCTTTTTTACAGAGCTGCTTATGAAGCTAAATACTACATTGAGTAATCAGACTGTCTCCTGTGAGTGGTTGGCCAAGTACTTACATAGTGCAGCACTTACTGTCTGTATAGCTGAATTTTCTTAGAATGCTAAAAAAAAAAAAAACGGGTATCATGTTTGAAATGGTTTGTAAAATGGTCCTGCAAAACCCTGCGAGGATTCTTTTTTGACTGCTGTAGTGATTTTAATAGCTTTACCCTGAAGTCTTTTGCATAGTATATATTATACAAGACTTCATAGCTGAGTGGAGTGTTTCTTTATTGCACTTTTTTTGGTATGTTAATTCTGCAGTTCTGTTATGGAGAGTTCCTTTCAGAGTTATCCTCTTTGGATTTGACTGCCACCTGCTGTTGTGCTTAGTAGAGCTAAAGGTACAAGGTGCAGAGGAATAAATGATGTCTTTCTCCCAACTGTTATCTCTCATATTTGTTCTCAGTGGAACTCTATATTCTTCACTATTTGATGGTGTATCTGGCCCCATCTTTCACTTAGAGTAGCTTGACTTCTCTCCTATAGGGAATGACATGATATGGTTACCAATTTGAAAAAGCCATTCTTTAAGCATTTCTTTCAAGGAGAAAATTGTATACTACAACCTCTTCCTCAGTAAAAGTACAGCTGACAGAAGAACACCTGCAAAAATTGCTCTTATCACAGAATAGCTCTTTCTGGAAAAGCAGCTATCACAGTGGCTGCATTCAGACCAAAGAGAGATATCCCTTACTGTAGGTATCTGGTGCGTATATGAATGCAGAAAAGAGTACAAAACAAAATGTGTAGGCAGAAGGCAAATAGAATTTGAAGGAGAGAACTGAATGAAAATAGTCTTAATTTGTTCTCTGCTTTAAATTGTTTGCATGGCATAATATCGATGTGCAAGATTCACTGTTAGTAATTTAGAGTGCTGTTAAAGATCAAACTATATAAACTAAATATAAACTGGAGTCTTAAATTGACAAGAGGTCTAAGCATATTTACAAACACAGCAACACAAAGCATCCTAACAAATGTCTGTGATAGACTTAAGGTGGGGAAATAAAACACGAGAAAATAATAAAAGCTAACTTAAAAATCCAGTTCAGTTAATTCTAGCATGGCAAAATCCTGTACTACCTTATTTACAGTGAGGCAAGTAGGGCACATAGGTATTCACTACCTGTGAAATGAGATGCAAAATATATTTGACTTTTAACATATACATGCCATTTAATTAATGATATAAGTATCTAATATGAGAGTCTAGCCTTGGGACTTAATTATAAAGTGTTTGAGACCTGGCAAGTATCATAGAATCATAGAATTGTTTAGGTCGGGAAAAACCTCTAAGATCACAGAGTCCAACCACTAAGCCACCATTGTCAAACCCACCACTAAACCATCTCCCTAAGTTCCACATCTCTACATCATTTAACTGTCTCCAGGGATGGCGACTCAACCACTTACCTGGGAAGACTATTCCAATACTTGACAACCCTTTCCATGGGGAAATTTTTCCTAATGTCCAATCTAACCCTCCCCTGGTGAAACTTCAAGCCATTTCCTCTTGTTTTGTCACTTACTACATGGGAGAAGAGACAGACCGCCCACTTCACAGCAACTTCTTTTCAGGTAGTTGTAGAGAGTCTTAAAAGTCTCCCTTGAGCCTCCTTTTCTTCGGGCTAGGCAACCCCAGCTCCCTCAGCCGCTTCCCGTAAGACTTGTGCTCCAGACCTTTCACCATCTTTGCTGCCCTTTTCTAGACATGCTCCAGCACCTCGATGTTTTCCTTGAAGTGAGGGGCCCAAAACCTACACAGGATTCAAGGTGTGGCCTCACCAGTGCCAAGTACAGAGGGATGATCACTACTTTAGTACTGCTGGCCACAGTATTTCTGATATAGGCCAGGGTGCCATTGGCCTCTTCACTACCTGGATGCAATGCTGGCTCATGTTCAGCTGCTGTTAACCATCACCCACAGGGCCTTTTCCACTGGACAGTTTTTCAGCCACTCTGCCTCCAGCCCGTAGCACTGCCTGGGATTGTTGTGGTGACCCAAGTGCAGGACCTGGCACTTTGCCTTGTTAAACCTCATACCACTGGCTTCGGCCCATCAATCCAGTCTGTCCATCTCCCTTTGCAGACCCTTCTTGCCCTCCAGCAGATCAATACTCCTGCCCAATGTGATGTCATCTGCAAACTGTCTGAGGGTGCACTTGATTCCCTTGTCCTTGTCATCGATAAAGATACTGGTGCTGACTCCAATACTGAGCCATGGGCAACACATTTGCCCACAGTGACTGGCCACCAAGTGGATGCAGCTGTTAACCACGACTGTCTGGGCTTGGCCATCCAGTCTCCAGCCAGTTTTTTACCCAGTGAACAGTGCATCCATCCAAGCCACGAGCGGCCAGTTTTTCCAGGAGATGCTGTGGGAAATAACATCAAAGGCTTTACTGAAGTGCAGCTAGACAACATTGAGAGCCTTTCTCTCATCTACTAAGAAGGTCTTCTTGTCCTCAAAAGATCAGGTTGGTGAAGCTGGGCCTGCCTTTCACAAACCCGTGCTGACTGGGCCTGATCCTGTGGCCCTGCACATACTGCACGATGGCACTAAAGATGGTCCGTTCCATGACCTTCCCCAGCATCGAGGTTAGGCTGACAGGACTGTAGTTCTCTGGATCCTCCTGACTCTTCTTGTAGATGGGCATCATGTTTTCTAACTTCCAGTCATCTGGAACCTCCCTGGTTAGCCAGGACAATTGGTAAATCATTGAAATTGAACCAGTGAGCATTTCCACCAGTTGCCTCCATACCTTTGGGTGGATCCCATCTGGATCCTTAGACTTGTGTGTGTCTAGGTGGTGTAGAGGATCCCTGACCATTTCCTCTTGTATTATGGGTGCTTCATTCTGCTCTCTCTCTGTCTTCCGAATCAAGAGGCTGGGTACCCAGAGAACAACTGGTCTTGCTATTAAAGACTGAGGCAATGAAGTCATTTAGTTCCTCAGCCTTTTCCTCATCCTTTGTCAATATGTTTCCTCCCACATCCAGTAAAGGATGGAGATTGTCTTTAGCATTCCTTTAGTGAATGAAGTATTTGTAGAAACATATATTATTGTTTCTTACAGCAGTAGTCAGATTAAGTTCTAGTTGGGCTTTGGCCCTTCTCTCTGTATACCTCGTTGCATACTTGCAGTCCTCCTGAGTTGCCCCCCCCTTCTTCCAAAGGCCATAAACTCTCCTTTTTTTTCCTGACTTCCAGCCAAAGTTCTTGGCTCTGTGTTCAGCTGAACCAGTCTTCTGCTGGCTTGTCTTTCAGCACATGGGGACAGCCAGCTCCTGTGCTTTCAAGATTTTCTTCTTGAACAATGTCCAGCTTTCGTGGACTGTCTCCCAAGAGACTCTGTCAACAACAGGGCAGCATCTGCTCTCTGGAAGTCCAAGTTTCTGCTGATCCCCTTCCTTACTTCTCTGAGAATTGAAAACTATCATCTTTGCTCTGCCCAAAACAGCCTGCAGCCATCACATCAGTCCTTCTCTGTTCACAAACAACAGGTCCAGTGGGGAGCCTTCCCTAGTAGGCTCCCTCACCAGCTGTGTCAGGCAGCTGTCTTCCACACACTGCAGGAATATCCTAGACCATTTTCACTCTGCTGTATTGTGTTTTCAGCAGACATCTGGTAAGTTGAAGTCCCCTATGAGAATGAGGGCTAGTGATTTTGAGTCTTCTCCCAGCTGCTTATAGACTGTTCTTACAGACTATTCTATTCCCACCTTATAGACTTTTCATCCTGGCTGGGTGGTCTTTAACAGACACCCACCTTGTTGGACTTCCCCCCGAGTTTTACCCTTAAACAACCTTATTGTCACCATCATTATGCCCTAAACAATCCAAACACTTTATAACATACAAGACTAGTCCACCATCTCTCCTTGCTGCCTGTCCCTTCAAAGAGTTTATAGCCGTCCATTTCAGCACTCCAGTTGTCTCTGTCGTCTTATGTCTACATGACAGCAACTGTGTAATAGTTTTACTGCTGTACAATGGCTTTCTAGCTCATCCTGTCCATGCTACATATGGTGGTGTAGATGCACTTATCTCACCACCTCTTTGAGGGGACAAGCCCTAAGTCTTACGTGACCATTTTTCTTTCAAATGGTTTGCTGCTCGCAAGCATATCTCTAGTGAACCTGTTTTTATCCCTTTCCCCCTTCAGATGTCCTTTATCAATGTCTGTAAGTGGAAGGTGTCAGTATGATGGAGCCAGGCTCTTCTTGATGGTGCCAAGCAATAGAACTAAAGGCAACAGACAGAAACTGATGCACAGGAAGTTCCACATGACTCTGAGGAAGAAATTTACTGCGTGGGTGACCGAGCACTAGAACAGATTACCCAGAAAGGTTGTTGAGTCTCCTTCGTTGGAGATATTCAGGAACTGTCTGGACACAATCCTGTCCCATGCACTCTAGGATGACCCTGCTTGAGCAGGAAGGTTGGATCAGAGGACCCACTATGGTCCCTTCCTATCTTACCCATACTGTAGTTCTGTGATTCTGTATCTAAATAGAGTTGCTGTAATTCAAAAATAATTTCTTAGACTGCATATTAGTTAATACTGGTTTTTTATTTGTTGTGCCTGTCTGACGGATGTTCAGCTATTTCAAAATTTCAGTTAATCATGTTTTACTTTGATTACTATAGTTAATAAGGCTAATAGGTATAGATAAATGACTGAATTACTCTCTTTTCCAAAGATTGTAAGATAACTTGTGTTTTTTCTGGATTTCTAAAGGTTGGAATATTTGTTGGAAACTCTTAGTTTCTATTAGCTTGTGAAGGGATGGATGGTATTAATGTCCTGATCCATAATAGTAGTACTGATTGAATTTTTTGTGTGTGTGTGTGTGTGTGGATATTTTTACAGTCTCCTCACCAAACACTTTCTCATGCAGGTATATGCAGAAGAAGACAAAACTGACCATTATATTGAAGTAACAACTGGTTAATCACTGGCAGTGTTCTGTGGGGTGGAAATAAATACCATGTAAAATGTGTAGCACACTGACCCCAATGTTTGTTTATTTGGATTTATATAGAGATAGATGTGCACAAAAATTCTCTGTAATGTGATGCTGAGCGATGGAGAATTTTGAGTGGGAACTAAAGCAATTATTTTTTTTTTAATTTCCAAGCATCTTTGTATCTATATGACAGTGGATCAAGAACTTGGTAATGGCTTTGAGCAAACTGAAAACTAACCATTGCCTAATTGATCCCTGCATTGGATCGAGCAACTTTGTTTTCTTGTTAATTTAAAAAAATATTTTCTGAGTTTTCCTTCAACAAAAATAATACTGTGAGTGAAAAGCAGTAGGTGCATATAAGATGAGAGATAGTCAAGGTAAATGATGTTTATAAAATTTTGACACACTCAGTCTTTCAATATTTTTTTACATGTGCTTTCTAGTAAAATGATCTTATTCTTGTGATTTTTTTTTTTTTTAATACAAATACTCTTCTATTGCATGGTTAGCCTGTATTAATTAATGAAAATAGGGAATACGCATAGAATGATACCATATGAGTGGTATAAGGTTAGGATTCATGCATTTTTGTGCAGCTGCAGCACTGAATGAGGCATAGCTTATGTGGGTTTAATAAGTGAAATAACACTGGAAATTAAAAGAGCCCTCAAGCCCAGAAAAATAAATATACTAAAAATGAAGGTGTGGGATTATCCATACTTTATTAGTACTTGTTACATAAAGTCTTCTATTTGTAATTTCTCTCTATTGGATAGCTGTTTTATTTTGAAGATGCAGAAAATACCTCCAGAAATTATAGACTGGAATTCTCTTTCTTTAAGATGTGACTTCACATGGAAATTACGCTGTGCTACTGCTTATCGTTAATATGAGCTGCAGTTCAAAGGAACATGTAATGCTCATTTAATAAGTTCTACCATCTTTTTTTTTGGCATCTTAAAATGCACTCATGCTTAACAGACTCTCAACATACCACTTGAAATAGCAGTATTTGGACATCAGCTGAAAAAATAGGTGGAATACCTTATGAGGGAGGAACATGCATCATTCTTTTGTTTAACAACTTGCTTCAACAGATTTTATTTTTGGGGGTACATTTGTGTCGGAACTTTTTTTAAATTTTCATATGCTCAACAGATTCTGAAGGAAGTGGTCATGGGAGTGAAGATGCATCAAAGGACAGTGGTGAAGGTTCCTGTACTGAATCAGAAGAAAATATATTGGAGGAGGAACCAGCAGAAGAGAAAGTAGAAGAGCAACAACCAAAAAGCTCCACTGAAGAAGAGGTGCCAACAGCAGACAAAGAGGTAATTAAAACTGAAAAGAAAGAGCAAGAAGATGAAGAAGAAAAGCCAAAAAAGAAAAAAGAGAAGGAGAAAGCAGCTGAACCTGATGCTGTGGCTGATGAGCAAACAAATGAACCAAAAAAATGGAATTTGCGAAGGAACCGACCTCTGCTCGATTTTGTGTCGATGGAAGAACTAAATGATATGGATGACTACGATAGTGAAGATGACAATGACTGGCGGCCTACTGCTGAGAAAAAAAAAGGAAAAAATTCTCTGCGGAAAGAGGGGAGTGATGGCGATAATGAGGATGATGAAGATGATGGGAGTGGAAGTGATGAGGATGACAATGATGAGGAAGGTAACGAAGAGGATAACAGCAGCACGGCTAGTGATGGAGGATCCAAGAAGAAGAAGAGTAAAGTTCTTAACAGGAATAATGCAGATGATGAGGAATTGACAAATGATAGCCTGGCTCTTTCACAAAGCAAGAGTAATGAGGTAGTGCAACCAACTTTCTATAATATATCTCTTGACAAATGGAAACTTCTCGCCAGTAGCTATTCTGTTAATTTGAAAAGTTAAACTGATTGGAGTTGGGTTTACACAATAATAAGTGTATAAGTGAAGCAGCAAAATCATGCTAAATAGGCACTGCATATAAAATAACCTTATTTGGACCATTTGGCCGGTCTAATGCCACAAAAGTCAAGAGAGACTTCTCTTGGCTTTAGGGAGGTTGAATTAGTGCTAAAACAAATAGGAGGTCAAGTATGCAAACCAACATGTATTAGCAAGACTTCTGTTTTAGTGTAAATGTGGCATATCTGTAATGTTCTAAAAGTTAAAAGCATCTGTAACTTAATCATAAAATAGATAAATGATAACATTATTCTTTATCCTAGCCCTTTTTTGTGACAAACATGAAAGTCTGAACACTTAAGTTCACTGATAGAAGAATTTTAAGTGAAATATGCACACTGGGTTTAAAATCAAATAGAATAATTATGATAATTTATGTTGGGTTTGCTTATAATAGCCACAAATGGATTAATTTCTTACCATAGTAAAAAGCATTTGGGAACTATGATTATTATATTTTCTGATTACAGAATTTGAAGATTATATATAAGTGTTTGATAAAGCAACCTTTTTCCCCTATGGACAATTACAGTTTCCTTGAAGGTTGTGCCTGTGGAAAAATTAAGATATCAGGTTGTCAGTAGGGTAGACTTCATGTCCTGCAGTAGCAAAATTTTGAACAAAGTTAAAAGAATTGCTGTAAAATCTACATTCAGTTTTCAGGAATGAATTGCAATGTCAATGTAACATTTAAGAAATAATATGGATATGACACTATTTAAAATTCTGCTGTTCCCTTTCAACTTTTTTTTTAAATGTGTAAAATGGCAGGGAACTAAAGAGTATTTGCAAGAATCAGCTGTGTCCATTTCAGACATTTTGATATATATATTGTATATATATGATAGTGAATGAGCTGTGCCATTTTAATTACTAGTAATAATTGGGATTGGAAAAAAAAAAGGCAGAATTCTTGAGTATTTCTTCTTTTTAAACTTTTTATAGAGGCATCTTATTTTACTGTTGAGTTCTGTGATTCTAGTGTTGTTACCTGCATTCTCTTGGCTCAGGAGCTGAATGTGCCCTGCCAATACCAGTGATCAAAACTTGAAACAGAGATAGGCAGTGTTCTTTCAGAGTTGTTTCCCATATCAGAATGGAGATGTGAGTTATGTATCCTTAAGTATGTCCATAATTTCCACTGATTTGAAAAATTAGGCCTGTTTCAGAAGCCCAGAGCTGTCTCTGATGTATCTTCTGTGAAGCTTCTTAGTGTGCATGGATGTCAGTTTCTTTCATGCCTTTAGATTTAGGACAGTGATCAGAAGATAAAATCAAAATCTAAACATTTGAAGTTCAACTTACAATTTTGTAACTGATATTTTATCCTTATTGCTTGTAAAGGAGAATACTCTACTATTTATGAGTAGGACTTTAACAGAAGTCGTGCAACAGTGAGTATCTATAGACTGAATTATAGACTGTAATTTTTAGATTTCTGAGTTACTCAACTGCATGGTAACAGTATACTCTCCACTGCTACAATCTTTTAAAATAGTAGGGGAAAAAAAGAAGTAAAAAAACCTTTTCTAGCAGAAAAATCTAGCAAAATCTCATTACACTGCAGAAGTTGAGTTCTTAGAAAAACAGATGTCTAAGTGCATAGTTAATTTATGACAGAATGTTCAGGTAATTAACTCTAAACATGTTGTAGTGTCCTTAATATGCATTCTTCCTTCTTCCTTTACTGACTTTTGGAGCATGGATGTTGGGGAGGGTCTTGGGGATAGGTTGTATGGTTCTTGCTTCTGTGTGATTTTTATTTTTTTTACATTTTACAAAAATATTTTTAAGTCTGCATATACAGTATTTTAATGTGTACAATGTGTTTTTTATTGTATTATGCACAGAACAAAAGCTTAGCTTGCTTTTCTGAGGTCAAGCATCATTAGTAGATAAATGGTGCTTTTCTGCTTTTATAGTTACTACCACTTTATAGGATTCTTCTATTCTCAGTGAGATGGTCATTGTATTTTTAATTTTTTTCCCTGTTAAAGTTAGAAGTCTATAGGCATATAGCTTGAAATGATCACTTTCTTCATTAACACCACAGAAATGGGAATTACATAGTGATTAATTATAAAGTGAAATAATTTCTCTCACTTCAGTAGGGAACAGGACTTGCTCAGGAGTTGGCAGCAGTTACTATCTCTGTGTGCAAGTTCCCATGCTTTGGACAGGAAGAGTCTTTCAGGCACTTGCATGGACTAAAAGCCGGGAAGAGCACCATACTTTTCAGATTACTCCTTCTCTGTTGTCTGCATAGAAAAATAAGTTACTCAGATGCTTTGTTTGTCCTGTTGGCCGTCTTCATATAAAATAAACTGTAATGGATGGGGATCCTTACATTAGATCAAAAATTTGATGTCCTTTAATCGTTGCCTGTTTGTTGGGGTTTTTTTGTCCATGTTTGTTCTCACTGCCTAGACAGTGTTACTTCAGTGTTGTTTTTACAATGTAATTCTGTTTATTCAATCTAAAGTAATAGTTTTGGTTTTCTTCCTTTTTCAATTACCAGACCTTGGGCTTCCATAATAGTAGAGATTGCAAATTTCTTTTAAGTTTCTCTTAGTGAAGCCTTATAGCAGTTTAAGTTGAAGGTACTGTCAGAAAAAGCTGGTTTCAGTAGAGTTGTGAGATGCATTGGGGAAACCTGTGCTGTTGTGCAATTAATCTTCCAAAATTAGGGAGTATCTACTGCCATTTTTCTGTCTGTAATGTGAATGGTAAGCTAAACATTGGTATTTTGAGAAATGATGGGCCACAGTAATGGCCAAGTTTATTGCTTTCCTCAAGAGGCTTTGTCCTAAAAGAACGATGTTGGAAGAGACAGTCATTAAATCTGACCTCTGTAGCAGAGGATCTTTTATTTTTCAGAATTATTTGCCTTCCTGTACGCAGCATGACTGTGTGAATGTTCTTTTTAACTTCTACATGAGGTCATGTTTCCTTAGGTGTTGTATTGGTGCTGTGGTTTATGTCATAAATGGGGGTTAGACACTTGAGAGGGCATATTTCACCTTTTTTTTTTTTTTCTTTTTTGATGCCACAGCACTTCTGGAATATTTTCACATCCTTGATATTTTGAATAGATACCATTTAGGCTTGAACTCCCAGCTTCTGCTTTGATACTATTGCTATTTGTACTGCAGTGGTTATTTTTCACCCGTGTGCCTGATTTCACGCTTACTTGAGTGCTTTCATATCACCAATGAAGGTAGTTGAAGCTGCAGTATAAAAATAAAAGAAAATCTATGGAGGCCATGAAACTGCAGAAGAGACAGTGGCTGTATCTCACAGTGAAAATAGTAAGAGGCCTAGACAGTGTTTATTAAGAAAATTAAATTTACATACAGCTTTATTTGATTTGGGAAACACTCCTCTGTGTTTCCTTAGAAAAATTCTCTATTAAAACCCATATTCTATTTAAGAGCTGTATTTCGTAGTGAAGGTTACTGGAACAGGGCGATGTGCTTGTTCTGCAAATCTTTACTCTTGCTTGAAGTCAGAAGAAGATAAGTTGTTATAGCTTTAATAAATCATACAGTTTTGCACAGAGACGTATAAAGTTGCATTACAACAAAATCATACTGAGTTGCTAATTTGTTATATTTTATGTAAGTGAAAACTTGGCAGGCTTGTGTTACCTGGGGTTTTTATGATTTTTTCAGATGCATGTGATCTTTTTTTAATTTTAACAAAATGGAGGAACTTTTCTGAATATTGGACCGTTTGAAAGTCACCTTTGACCTTTTTATTTTTTTCTTTAGTTTTGCTTTTAAATGGTTTCTTAGGCATTTCTTTTTGTAGAACATAAATAGTTTAAAGACATGCATGTTTCTGTCTGAGAAAGTAACTCTTATCTGGCCTTTGGATCTTAACAGGTCTGTAGGTTTATAGGTTTATAGAGATCCATCTGTCCCGTAGCTCTTGTATTCATGGATGAAATGTTTGAATGTTTTGACAATAAAGAAACTTTTATCCTTGTGAAAATAATTTTCCATCTTTTTTTTTGTTTTGATTCTTATTCAAAACTTGAGCAAATAAAAGATCTTCTGTTTGTTTTAAATAAAATTGAAGTTCCTGGCATAATCCATGTGTATTAATTTTTCAATATTAGGACTCACTGATCCTTGAGAAGTCTCAAAATTGGAGTTCCCAGAAAATGGACCATATTTTGATTTGTTGCGTTTGTCTTGGAGATAACAGTGAAGATGCTGATGAAATAATCCAGTGTGACAACTGTGGAATAACTGTGCATGAAGGTAATACAACCTTTTATTCTCATTGCGGGAGGAAGGCATATGCTTTGCTTTTAATAAAATTTTGACCTGCTTTCTTCAGAATAAATGAAACCTTTCAACTCTGAGGGGGGTAATTTTTTGTAACACTACATTGATCTTTCTTAGTGGTGTAACACCCATCTTCTACTTTAGCAAAGCAAATATATGCAGCTGTGAGGCAGAACATGGTCTGTGGATACCAATACAATGAGTCAGTCTGCAAATACCAAAGCTATATGTTGTATTTTCAGGGCTTTGGGATATTCTATGAGTGTATTTTTGTCTTATCTATTTCAGTATATGAAATTGATTGCGTAACTGGGATAGAAGATCACGAGAATAGGAGGCCTTCTGAAAGGAAAGGTTATTTCACGTGTATTTTTGCTCTACCAAAAAGACAGAGAGATGAGGAAGAGTGGAAGGGATTGTCTGTGGTGTTTATAACAAAACAGCTAGTCTTGAACTCAATTTCACTGACAATTTGAAACAGGAAAATTTTGATGTTAGATTATACTCAAAGGCATTGTTTTGCTAATTCCTTCAAAATCTAGGCTATGTGTGTGTAGTAAATTTAGGAGGTCTGGTTTTAAAGAAACACTTCTAGAATAATAATTTAGGGGAATGTATGGAATTTTAACAGCCTTACGTGGAAGATGTGGCTGTATTGTGCGTTGTTGCTCTTTCTCTTGAGGTTGGAAGGTCAGGTAGATACTAACACAGAGAGGCGCACCTATTTTGTTAAAAACCAAAACCTGTTTTTTTCTCCATTAACAAGTTTATGTTTTTGTCCTGGTATCCTGTACCATTTTAGGACTTCACTTTTGTTTTAAGGTTTCCCAGGAACATGAGATAGGCTACTTGAATTCTTGAAATTAAAAGAAGGTAGGCTTTCATTCTTCAGAACCATACAAGGCATTTACCTGATTTGTGTGACTGACTCTTTTAATTTAAAATTTTTTTTGAGCTGTTTAGCATGCCTTTCCAAGCAATTTTATTACTTCCCTACTCCCCCTTGGTTTTCTCATACTAGATTGAAAATTGTTTCAAGATAGTATTCTTTATGCACTGGGACGTAGTTCAGTTCTTTGGCTGGCACATCAGTTAGGAAACTGAGGATGGAATTTCTTTCCTCATGTTCAGGTGCCTTATATTAAGTGTCTCTTGACTTCTGAACCTGTTCCTTACTGTCAACAGCACTTAGAGAGCAGTTTAGTTGACCTAATTTATGATGAGCTGAATCACACTCCAAATGCCTTTTGAGGGCATGGGTCAGGTCTTACTGCCTACAACAAGTAATAGGCTCCTAAATTTACACGTCTTTGTGCTTGCAGAATTCCCTCCTCAGTGTCCATGCAGTTTTTTGGAAAGTAACATGCAGAATAGATTTGATTTAAGAAGCAGTAAGTGACTAACACTTAGTTTTACAGAATCTTGATAGTTTTTTGGGTTTTTTTTTGCCCTGGCACAGTCTTAAAATACTTCAGGAGAAAAAAGAAATTGAAAGTGTCTTTTGCTGATAGTTAAAAATGCCGACTTGAGAATTGCTCAAACATTACATGTAGTCAATACATCTAAACGCTAAAGATGTGGAGCTCCCTGAAAATTCTTCTGTAAAATTTATTTAATGATTGTCCAGTTAGTCATGCTAAAGTGAAGAATGATTGTGATAGAAAAATTATATTCTGCCCCTTTAGAATGCAATGAAGGCAAATCTGGTTTTTATTCAAGAGGAATAAAAATCCCCCCAGAAAATCCCTAAGAATCCCCAATAGTTCACTTTCTTTTTTTATTTGGTTTATATTTACTTTTTCCCTAGAAAAGGTAAGATTATAGCTGGCTTTCCCTTACAGCAAAGTAGTTCATAGTTCAGATGTCACTTGAATTTTAGTAGTTCAAAATCTCTGTAAAAATAATTGCTTCTATTCGTCTTTTTACTGTATTATAGGCAAAGATTCCCTATAGTCCCATGGATATGAAGAATACAATATGTAGGTTTCTTTTGTTGTTATTGCAATAAAATAAAATAGATTAATTCAGACAATTTGATTTGCTGGTTTGTTCTGGTAAGTTCTACTGTGTGTACCAGGTAGTTGACTATAGATGTTTGTTAATTTTTCACACTTATGGTTGATTGTTTAGCTGCTTGCAATTGATTTTAATAGTAAATACTTAAAAGTGTATATGAAGTGGTTGTGATGTTCTGTTTGAACAGGTGAAGTCTTAGAGAAAAATAAGCGATCTGTGGAGGTGACAGTAATGGATGACTTAAAAAAAAAGAAGTGAATTTCCCTGGTAACAATTTGAAGCTGAACAATTTGGAGTATTACTTGATGTTTAATGTGTATGTTTCATTGATAGATAGGTGTATCAATTTGTAAATACGAGAATATAGTTTTGAGTTCAAATAGACATGTATTTTGATGTATTGTTTTTGTACTTTGGTATTTTATAATGGTAAGTAAAAGCTGGTGCTGTTTTAAATCAAAGCTTTTTTCAGTAATTTGTATAAGTAATTGCAGCAAATAAAAATGGTATAAAAAATTTGAAACCTTTGAAACTTTTGTTTGATTTAGTGATCTTATATATATATGTTCAATAACTTAAAGATTGCTGCACTGCACTCAGAGATCATTGACTCACTGTATTACTTCTGAATGCATGCATAATATATGAAGACAGTCATTAAGAAGTTGCAGTCAAAACCAAAATGCAGTGCAACAGTTACTTTTTGGTCCTGTTAGCCTAAACAGTCAGCTCAAGTAATTTCCAAAAGTAAATTTAAAATTAAATGAAGAGATAATTACTAATCATATAAACATTGCTTGCAACCTTGAGTATTATTTTTTAATGTTAGCAGAGGCAAGGTTTATCTTGGCTTTAATCTGTATCTTGTAACTGTCTGCCCAGATCATGGACATGGAGAGTATTGTAAGAATGCCTTTGTACTCTTACACACAGCTGCTTTGCATTTTGAAAAATATGCCAGTAATAAGTGAGTCTGTTTTGTAAACATATTAAAGTACAAGAATTGATTTTTATTCTTGCAGGTTTGCTTTAGTAGATAGATTGAGGTGGATGCAGACATCATGCTGTGCCCTGAAATTGGTCCTAGTATTTCAGCTTTTGAGTTTTTTATCAAATGTACTTTTTAGCGTGGTATTGAAAGAAGAGGCTTCTATTAATGAATGGAATGGAAATCAATGCAGTGATGTTTGCCTGCAGTTGGGAAGAGTAATACACCCATTTCTTGCAAACTGATTTTGATTCTTAGCACTTGTCATTTTCCTAGAATCAAACCTGAGATGCCAGGTATCCTGAAATGCTCAAACAAAGCTGCTGGAATACCACAGGGATTTTCTTCATAGTTTTTGTATGTGATTTCAAATAGTGTCATAAATGAGTATGTTTTCTCCACTTTTCCATAGCTTGGTAGATAATTATTTAGGAGGTGGGCTCCTTTCACATCCTACTGGGTGTTCCACCTAGGGACTCGCATTATGGTCATATTGGCAATTTGATTGTTCTTTCCCTGAAGATCTTATTTTCTCCTTCCTTGTTGACTATTACAGAAACTATTTTGCTTCACAAGGAGGAGTCTCTTGATTTGTGCCTTTGTGCTTTGCTGAAGGGGAAGTTTCTGTCCACCACAGATCCTTTCAGGTGACTGGGAAAGTTTTTTCTATGACCACTGCCTCTGTTTTAATATGAAGTTATTTATTAGCCCTGAAAATGCTCTCCTGGAGTCAAACTGCCTTATTTTGGATACCGGAACTTCCTTCTTCTCAGGGATGCTGTTGTTCTACTTTTAGCTATTGGTCAAAATGTGGTCCCTTCACATAAAGATGAGCCTTCCAGTTGCAATCCTAAAGTGCCTGCATGGCAGCGTAATTGTTGACAAGAATCTGTTACTCTCCTTCAGAGGATGAGCTTATGCTGTCTTGCGTTTTAAGTCAGACAGGATCTAGATCTCCATTTTCTCTTACTTTGCTAAGTTTTAGCTCTTCTAATACGAGGTAGCTTATCTCTGTGCATACTGGTCCATTGCTTCCCCATCTGTGTATTTGGTACCACCGCCTTTTTCTTTGGAGTACCTGGTGCAGCAGCTGTTTGTTCAGTCACGAATCGTATTCCTGTTGGATTGCTTGCTTGCATTAATGAAGTATTACATAAGGTAATGGAAGAAGAGGGGTGATAACTCATCTGGGAGCATCTCTACCAGAGCCTCTGTGGAAACAGCCACATGGCCAAGAGTTAGAGGGATTCTCATTCAGACCTAGAGTCATGGACCCTTAATAAACACCTTTACTTGCCTTACTGACAAGTTTTGTGATTTTAAGAAATTTAGTTTCTTTTCCAATACAGCTATTTGCTGTGTGATGTTCGTATCACCTACATGGCTTGCATCACTTGCCCAAGAACTGTCTTTGCTCTGCAGACACATGTCCAAAAATCTATACTTTGTGGAGCAAATAAATGGTTCAAAATGTAACTGCTTTAAAACTGCCCAAGTAGTGTACATGTAAGGCTGATTTAGTACCCACTCTTACACACTGGATTCATCTGTTACGTCTAAGCAGCCTGTAATTAATTCATAAGTCTATCAAGTAAAAATTTGTTTTCATTTCACATATCAACCTATCCCTATCCTGTCCCCACCCTCAAGAAAAGGGGGGGAAAAAAATCTTTCTTATTGAATTTATACAGCTGCTTTTCAGAGTTTTTACTTCTCTATGAAGATAATTGTCATTTCTTTTTATAAAAATCTTCTTTAGGCACTAATCTGTCATTTTGGATAAATGGGTTTGTGGTAAGGTCTTGTAATAGCAGGACACCCCCAACTGTGTTGTCAGTTTTTTTGACATATTGATTGCAGCGTGTCTGAAGAAAATGTCTGGCACGCATCATAGCATGTGCCATAACCGTAGGTAGCACACTTGCCAGCTGTTGCCCTTGGGTTAGTTGCTGTGAACTAAATGAGTGAAGTTCTAAATTTTTTCAGCTGTTTCTTTTCCATCCCCTGTCTTTGTTCCTTACTTTAGTTTGATGTGTATGTCAGGGAATGAAATTTCTCTTAGTAAAAACAATGGTGCAGTTACCATATGCTTTACAGTGTAGTAAAACATTCTTGCTTTTTAAGTTTGCCCCTTGCTATGGTCTGCTGCTGTCTGATATAAAAAATTATTTTTCAAAATCATGTGCTTTAGTATTCTCCATTTACTAAATAAAAACACTGTTCTGATTTTATGATGCGTGGAATTATTAATGTATTTATTTTAAAGTGTTGGTCCAATTAAGTATTGAATGAAATATATTTTGAATACTGTGGTCTCACAGCATAAATTTTGTGAACGTAGAGTTTACCATAAAGTTCATTTTTCATGATCTTTAAAATACGGTCATGTTTCGGAGTATATGCAGATGTAGGTAGTGTATGCAGAAACCCTGTTTGGCAAAAGATTGCCCTCCCAGAGAAATGGAGGAACAGCCAAGGCAACACTTGGGTCTCTCTTCCAGTTTCCCTCAGTCATATAAATTTCAGAACGATTGTTTTAATGGTAGCATTTTAAAGTGTTTGCAATTTCGTTTCATTTTATTGACAATCACATAAAAAATAAGCTATTGACAGTACAATGACTTCAAAATTGGGGAATAAAAATTTTGTTTTCTGTGTATAATGCCATACGTTCAGTAGACAACTTGGCCATAATTGTAATATATAGATGCTATTAGTGGAACAGTAAATGTTGTGAGAATTTTAACTTCTTCACTTTCATGTGTTTAAATTCACAGGTTAGTATTATACTAAACTGGTTTTATTGTTTAGTGTTAAAGGTGTTCAAGGAGGTGGCAGACATGGAGTTAATGTTACAGTAATCTAAGAGTATAGAAACATGAAGATTTATGAACTTTAATTGAAAAGACGCTCTTAGGGTATTCTGAAGATCCAAACTTCAGAATTTTTGTGAACATTAAGGAAAGGCAGCATGCATTTCAAGTAAAATGTTTAAAAGTTAATTGATTTTCTTCAACATATTTTCAAGTCAGAGGGGTGGGAGGTTGACTTCATGCCAAATAGCTCAAAGGTGCAATGATAATAGCTAGAACTAAACATGTCCTTTACAAGTTGTGTATCTGTTCCTCTGCTGTCCTTTCAAACCTTCAGTTACACTATCTGTGCTTTTAGAAAGAGCCTAAAGATTAGCTCCTGATGCTTTTACTTGCAACAAGGCCTTAGGTTGCTTTCTGTTCCAACTCCAGCAATTCCCAATAATTCATACAGAAAAGTGGTATTGAGCAACTTTTATTTGATCATCAGCATAGCTTTTTAATACTAGAATGTAATGATTTACCAAGCAGCAGCTTCATATCTCCATTTCTATGCATTTTAACAAGTCATAAAAATAATGCTTTTTAAAATTTTTGTTAAATGGACCAAAATAATTTTTTCAACATAGTAAGAGAAAGCAGATAGTAAGTTGAACCTTTGTTGTACTCAGCATTTTTAAAGATCCTGAAATTATATATTTAGAGAGGTAGTTGTTATAGATGAAGGAATATTACTGTGGTAAGAATATGAAAATACAACTATTTTTAAAACATTGAAAATCTTCTTCTCTGTATTTTAACTTTTTAGACAGATTAGGACAAAAACGCATTTAGATTTTTTATCAGGTGCCTTTTATACTGCAGATCTCATTAACACACAAAAAGTCAATTGGAACCATGCAGTAGAAAACACCTTTTTTCCCTACTTTCAAAGGGGAAATAAGAAAAATATTAGTCCTTTAACATGATTATTGTAAAGGTACTTGAAATTGGAAAGTGAAAGCTGCTGAAAGTGCGGAGTTCACTTTTTTCATTAACGTTAATTAATTGCATCTTCTTGCTGGAATGTATTTGATAATCTGTTTATCTACAATTTTAAATTTTGACAGCGTGTATATACCATTCTGTTTTTTGAAAATGTGATGTTAATCTGACCAAACTATTTTTTTGCTGGCAGTTTGTGTTGCGACTTGTGGTAATGAGAAGAAATAAAGTCAGAATATTGAGAAATTGCATTTTCATTATGGTTGCTAGTCAATACTCAGAAAGTAGATTTCCATTTCTTGAAAAATGTAAACTATTGAAGTTTTTTTTGTTTCTCGATATGTTGGAACAATTTTGACCTGCTGCAGTTAGGCTGCAGTATTAGTAGACATCTAGTACAATAAATACTATGTTCATATATAAAAGTGATGCAACTCGCAGAAGAGACTGAGTTATTTATTGTGGAATAACTAACATATGTGATGAGAGCACTGGTTATGGGAGAATAGATTAATGTGCTTGATCTGTTTTTGACTGGGCAGAGACTTCAGACTTTCACATCCCAGGTGAATGCTGTAATGGTCTTAGCTTTTCATAGTTTCAAATACCCTTGGAATGAAACTCAAAGTTGTAGCAAAATGGATATATTTCTACAAGAGGATTTTGTTCTGAAAGTGCTTTTGCCTTTCTATCTCAATTGAAATGATAGGAAGGGGGGTTTTGTTCCTTGTACATCTGAAAAACAAACATTAAATCTGCTGCTGTACACACACTTGTCATCTAAATCTTAAATGATACCATGATTGTGCTAGATGTCATTCTTTAAATCAGTACAACTATATTTTGTTGTTGAATATTTTTTGCTCTATTTTGCTCGTTTTGAATTGTGAAAGTTTTATTATTTAAAATCGAGCTACTAGTAATTTTTTGCTTCACTGTATATTTTTGGCTTGCAAGGAACTTTCACTGCTAGTTTTTTGAAGGAATTTAATTCTCTTCTTATACATAATTATTTTTGGTGTCAAAATCACAAGCAAGATGTGTCACCCTACTTACTGTTTGTAGCTTTACAGACATTTCAGGATTACAGCTGTTGAGCAAATTTGTATTATCCGTATAGATATTACATCGATTAAATTTGATCTCTCCTTTGGTTTCTGTTATCGCTTAACAAACCAAAAGCAGCAAATGACTCTTGTTAACAAACATAAGAAAGACAGTGGGTTAAAATACTTGTATATCCTTAACAAGCGGTTTCTAATAAATTTTGAGACTTAACTTTTCATTTTTTTAAGTATTGTTAGATAAAATTTGAACTTCAGCTGTTGAGTCCCAAGGCTTGAGTAGAATTTATTTATGGAGCATTACCTAATTGACTGTTTGAAAGTATTGTTCATGAAACTGAGTTTTGTTTGTGTTTTTATAAATTAGTCGTAACTCCTCTTAGAACGTAAACTCCAAACATGCTATGTAGAGCTCAGATTTTGGAGCATACTGAAATTGGTCCTTGCCACTACTCAGTCAAGAACCATTCCAAAGTATCTTCTCTGAAGCCTTGGTTAGAGCCTTTTTTCCCTCATGGGTAAAGGTACTGGTCTGGTGTGCATGGGTATAAAAAGTTACCATTGATTGCAGCTTCTGATGCAGCTTAATAGCCAAGAAGGTTTTGTATGGCGGCTTTGATACTGTAGCTTTATTTGGTAGTGTACCCCAGGTCAGCCTGGATTTCCTTTTCTTTGGCTCTTTTGTGGACCAGATTATTTTGATGTATTTATCAGCAATAAATAATGATAATCTAGTCTGTTTTCTCCAGCTAACGACCACCCCTTTTGCTGGTTGTAGCAGTACAGTGTTTAGCTTTTACTAAATGGCAATTAAGGAAGAGTAAATGCCTCCTTGTCTGTCAGAGATCTTAAACTTTTTAAAGCTGTCACTAAGTTTAGTGACAAATTGGGGCAAAAAAAGGGTTAAAAATATGGACAATTTCTCTTTTATTCACTTTTTGCTGTAAAAAGGGACCTAGATTTGTATTGTTCTTGAAATAATATTTAATGTCACCATGTATGGTAAGGGTGGAAATAATTGCGGCACATTTGTGTCATTTTCTAGGAAGAAAGATAAAAAACAATCAGGTATAAGTGGTAAGTATAATAAGGCAACTATTTCAGAATGAAGGTAAGACAATTTGGATAAGTCAACATTCTAATTTTAGAAGACTGATGGCAATTAGGTTAGAAAAGCAAATCTAATCACTTTTGATCGCCAAAGAGGTATTAGTGTTTGAAAGAAACTGATTTTATTTTGCCGTGTAGATCAAGGACAGTTTGACTGCTTCTGTAATGTAAAGAAATTTTTAGTAAGTACTTTTAAGAAAATGTTAATATGTATACAGGTCTGAAGGAATTATTAAAAGGTTGATGATTCATCAACTGATGTGAGTGGACTGTGTGTTTATACATCAGTGTTGTTGCTGAAAAGGAGATTTACTGACCTGTATTCAAGATAGTGTTATTACAACTTAAAAAAATTACTTTCTAGAATGCTGCTTAAAACTGGCATCACATTATAAAGAAGATGGAGTTACCTTATGTGTGATGTATGTGATCTTGTATAACCCTAATGAAATTTGTCTGTGAGTGCATTTCTTCATGTTATTTGTCCTTTCATTCCGGAATACTTTTTATAATGAAAAGAAATATTCTGCTGTCTTATTTTAGTTCTTATTGATGAGCCTCATTCTGCAATGAAAGACTGTATTTCTTAAAGGATTCCTATAGCGTTTATTTTGGGAATGTAGTTTTATTCACTCGGGGCTCTGTCACAAGGGGAGTTAGAGCACTGTTGCTATTTTATTACAGGCAGTGGGTAATGAGACAAAGTAACAAATCATGTTGCTATTTAATTGCAGAATTCAATATAACTGCTCTGAAGGCACTAATGTTGACTTGATCACTGTATTTGACAAGTAGCTGAAATTAATTTTTTTAGTAAAGTCTCTAAGTGTTGACAATTAAATATTTTTTCTCTTATTGAATAGCAGCTCAATGTTCAAAATGTGGAATATGCAAAAATACAGTTTTCTGGTGATTAAGATTTTCCTTTTTGTCATTTGCAGTAGCTCTTAGGCGTGCGCAAAATAGAATTAACAAGCTTCTAAATCACTTTAAAAATGCTGTTTTCCTAAATTTGTGATAATTAAGCATGCATAGGCACCTTAACAGTCGTAAAGAATACAGTGAATGTATTGAAGAGGAATAGAGAAACTGAATGATTGAGTCTAGCCATAATTTAAAACCAGGTACAAATGACAGTGCTTAAAAAAACAATAAATTCTTCACCACTGTGGTGTCTCTGTATTGTCAGTCTGTGCGCCACAAACTATACTTCGGTTTTGAAGTTGCAGAAGGATTTTTAAGCTCAGTCTGACAACTCAAAGTAGTCAAATAGTATTTTTTATTTCATGTGTCTCTTCTCTTATTGTTGATTTGGATACTGAATGCAAAATGGAAAAGTGGAGTGTGTATTTGTTGACTGGATTCTACCAATGTAATGAACTGCTAGGGAAAAAACCAAACCAAACACCCTCTCCTTCTCTCAAAAAAATTATTTTCAGGGGGAAGAGCTTGTTGAATTTAACATGAAATACATTTCTTTACTTCAAAAACTGCCTTGAGTTTTTCTCAGTCTTTGTTGGTCACTTTAATCTGGAAGAACACCAGGTGTTGGTAGAAGAATGAAGCGATGTAGTCTTTTTCTTGTTTTTAAGTTGTAATCTAAGACAGTCACTTTAAATAGATTACTTCTTAGAATTAAAATATCTTCAAAATGCAAATTCTGCACTAATGATAATATTTTCAAAAATACTGTAAGCTTTCTTGGGTATGTCAGTTTTTTTCTGAGAATCATTTCCTGAATCTCTATGTATGTGGTTCCTCCTGACTGGCAAGTGTCTTATCTCTACAATTGCCTTTTCTTATATTGATCTTCTGTTGATCTGTTGATCTTCCGTTGATTTATCCTCTGTGTAGGTTGCTATGGTGTTGATGGAGAGAGTGACTCTATCATGAGTTCAGCCTCAGAAAATTCCACAGAGCCTTGGTTTTGTGATGCATGCAAATGTGGTGTCACACCTAGTTGTGAATTGTGTCCCAACCAGGATGGGATCTTCAAGGAGACTGATGCAGGCAGGTAAGACTGAATAAGTCATGTTTTGAATTTGATTTCATTTAAAAGATTGGGTTTGTTCCTATGGGAGACAGTTCCCTAGTCTGTTCCTGTAGGTCACAGTTGCATAACTTAAACCTTATGCAGACTCTGCTCTAGTCCATTGACTTTCAAGCATGATGTAGGTGGGAGGAGTACTACATGCTTTTTTTTCTAGGACTGCAAAGGGCTGAGTCAGTAATGCCAGGGAATGGGAAAAAAATTATGTTGAAGTTATGCTAAAAGTATTCAGACAGACCCAGTATATTATGATTATTTTGAAGTATAAAAATTGTATTATTGATTTTTGAGAATATACTTTACTTCCGATAATTTCCAACCAGAGGTGAGCTGTTTAGGATGGAATTCAGGTCTAATGTAGTACATTCCTGTCAGATTTGGTAAATAAGGTGTAAATAGTAATAATTAATTCTCTATAATAAAGGAGAGTGCTAGATTATCAGTGATGTCTGATTTGTGGCTAATGTGACTGCTTTTTGCTGCACGGTTTTGTTTGGTTCATTTTTTTTTATAGACCATGACAACTAAGTTCTTTCTCCAAACATTTTATGGTTGTATAAATTGCAGATGTGTGGTAATAAACCAAGCTTTCAGATACTGGACTTGACATAAGCTTTAAAAAAAAAGCCACACAAGTGAGTCAGGATTTGTAGCAAATAATTTTGAGCCCACAATGGAAGTAGTGCTTTTTGTTTAATGCTTGTGCGGTTCAAAGCATTGGTTTCTGGTCTCTATTAGGTTCAAGAGTGTCTGTGCGTCTCCCTTATAAAGCTTTTACACAATTAAGCAAATTCTGCTTTTTTCAGTTGTTTTCTGTTTTAATGCTTCTATAAGAAAAAAAGAAACTTTCTTAAAGACCAAAAGTCAGTTGTGTACCAGGAAATGTGAGACTCGATATCACATGGCAGATTTTACTGCAACCTTTTAATTCCCATATTCTGTAAACAATTTAAGCACTATATGTGTGATTTCCCATATAAACCTACTTGAAACTAGAGCCAACATTTTAAAAATTGCTTAAATTTCTTCTTGTAAAATGCTGTTATGCTTTTGGTTAACCGGGAAATATTTTCTTTGTGATATTGGTTGTGCAGAAGCACCTGCCTGCCTTGGTGATTGTGGATATTATCACAATAATTTATTATTGTTATTGTATCTTTATCTGCTAGATAGTGTGATATTACTATCATGGATAAGTTTCTTGCCTCAGATGAATAGAGCTTATGTAGTGGAAGAAAACAAATGCTGATTGCTAATCACTAATTCACATTACTAATACATGAAAATTCCTGTGCTCTCTTTTTATTATTTATTTACACATCTGAATTCTCAAGAGTGGAGGGGGCACTGTAGATGAGTCGTGTCTTGGAGCAGTAGCTGTTATGTTTTCACTGTACTCCGTAAACTACAACCCTATTCCGTGCTTTTTCCTTGAAATATTAGCAAGAAGAGACCACTGAATAACTGATTCCTTTGACTCACCATTGCTCTTCATCCCCTTACCATCTTTTTAAAATAATTTCTAGATATGCATCAATGCTGGAAATTACACAAACCAGACCTATTCAGTTACTCTTCATAATCAAGTTGGAATAATTTCTCTCTTCCTGCACGAAAGGTGAATCATTAGAATAATGAGGTGCTTAATTTCTCAGCAGAAGCCTTTTCACATTAACCTCTCAGTTTCACAAGTATAAATAAGAATTTATGAAATTTTACTTCTCAAAGTGCTATTATCCGAAAATAAAAATTCTGTCCTTGTTTTGGTACGGAGTTTTTCTTCTTCCCTAATCAACATCTGTCATCATTGCTCCAAGCTAAATGGATGGTAAAGTAACAAGGAAGATTATTCTTCTTTGATTACCCAATTTGTCTTAATTACTAGCTTCTAAAACACGTGCAGCTAAATAAATGAGCAGGAAAATATTTAGAACTGGTGTTAAAAGCAGCTGAAATTTCTTCAGCTGTGAACTTGACTGACTTGTGTATGTTTTTTAATAAAGATTCAGGTCTGAGTTCGCATATAGGTGGTTAAAGAAATGAGGCACTTGTGTGCCAATCACACTGAAATGGCAGTTTAAATCTGTAATACTGCAACACTTGGGTGACATGTACTAAAACATTTTGAGAAGGTCAGTATGAAGGAAGCAGCCAGCTGTTGGGTTTATCATAGATAAACTCCTACTGAGTGCAGCAGCATTCAATACACCAGTGGAGCATGAAAAAACTGTGCAAATTAAATTGAGAAAGCAGCTGCTTGTAGAAGATGTGTATCTTTATATTGAACTTCGGAGGGTACATTCAGGAGGCTGTATTAAAACTTACTATCAAAAATCTCCAACCAGAACCTTGAATTTTGGTTAAGAATAGTAATTGTAGAGATACGCAACTTCAGTTTATAAAGATTTGTTGTATATTGCACATCTTATATTAGGGAAGAGTATAGAAAAGAAGCCCTACAGAATTCAGGTTTTTTTATTTGCAAACAAGCAGTCTCTTTAAGTCAAGATTACAGGTCTCATTCTGCATATGGTATTTTGCTTTTTAAAAAAAAAAATGTTTTCATTTCCCTCTGAAAACAAGTAGAATATGCTCATTTAAATAAGGTATTTATTTTACTAAATGCATAGTATTTGCCAAAATACCCATAGCACATACATATGCTTTTTCTTACAGAAGAACGTTTCATAAAGGTACGATAGTGATATATGTCTACCTATTGCCACTTCTGGATACAACATGGAAGGGCAGAGGTGGTACTCAGTGCTCCCTTGCTCCCCCACGAGAGTATCTGGTGCCACCATTGTTTCAGTGGGGAGTTAGACAGGAAGAAGTGCTTTTCATATACTAAGAAGAAGAATCATATTTTTTGCATATAACGTATTAACTTATGGGATTGTGCTGGCATGTTGGAGTGTTTATACTGTAATAAAACTCATCATGAGCTGTACTCCTTTTCTGAGCAGCAAGGAGTTTGGCAGAGCACTTGAGTATCTCAGCTTGTTCTCTGGCAGCTGACAGGCTGTCATTTTTGTACAATGTTATTTAAAGACAAGGTTGTAACTCATCTTTAAATTTTCTTTGCATCTTCCAATAGTTACAGTGCTGTGAGCAAATAATTTTGTGGACGTGAAGAACAGTAGTAAAATCTGTGAAGATGAGCAATGCAGTTTTTGCATGTAAATGTGTATTTAGGGTATCCATTATTCTCATTTGAAGTTTTTGTGTTCTAAAGGGAATTTAGCACTTAGCATCTCAAACCTGAGTAATTTAACTGTAGGGTAAAAATTTATTTTCAACTGCACAGGTGAAAAGAGTTTTGTTGGATATGATACTATGGATCAGTCAGTGTTGTGGCTTATTGGTTTACTGAGAAATTTCTTGCAGAGGGAAGTGACTTAATGGCTTCTAAGTAGTTTCTTACTGTTACTGTGATTTTTCTGTTTTCGACTTAGTATCTTGGACTTTTTTTGAGGGAAAATGCTAAATACATTATCTGTCCACCAAGGCTGGAAGATATGTGTATTTTTGAGCCTCATACTGAACCTTTCCTATTTTGCTTCATTTGAATTTGTTTGGATATATGATTCATAAATAATTAACATGAAACTTAATGAATATGAATGTGATAAATTCCAGCATTGTAGGTCTAAAGAACATTGATGTGCTGCTTTGGGAAACATGGGAAATCAGGGTTTCATGTAGCTCCTGAATAGCATAACCTTCAGGTTCCGTATTTCTCTCATCTGTAGAAGGCTAGTTTAATTACAGGTTAATAAACATGCAGTTTTAAGTGCACCTGAACTCAGGATGTTATTGCTCTGGTCTAATTGAATTTATTTTTCTTTAAATTGACCTACAAAGGAAAGAGAAGGGAGAAGAGATAGGCTAAACAATGGTAAAAGATTGGGAATAAAAGAGCACAGCAGCATGGATGTGGCTTTAACTAGGTGGTAACAGGTCTGTACTGAACGCCTGGTGAAAGAGCCAAGGGAAGAAGTGTTTCTCATATCATCCTGTGTCTTCTTTGATTACAGAGAGTAGATTCTATTATTTGATTAGAACAGAACAGAGTTTTAGTTTTCACTAGTGATGTATTTACTGTTAAACATTAATGACTGGTAAGATCGTAAAGCGCTGAATTAACATAATTGCCAAGGGTCAAACACAGGGTATTTCAGTTCAGTTATGTCTGAAGTCCCTGGCTGTATCCCATGTCATGTAGGAGTTCATAGGTTCAAAGTGATAGCTACGTATCTCTGCAAGTGTAAGGCCATATTCGTGAATATTCTAAGATAACAAAAAGTAGCAGTCTTGACCTGTCTATCACAGCTTGCTTCCACCTGATGTCTTAGCAAGGAGTAGCAAATAGTTTGTGAATTTTGGTAAAACTGAAAGATTATTTGAAGTAGTTTGTCTCAGTTAATTTGGGTCATGCATACTGTGTAAAACAGATTTTGAGTTTGTCCCTGACTGAAGGTTTGTGACAACGAGAGTTAGATCTTTTAGAATGTGTCCATTACATAAGAAGAAGAAGAAAATTGGTCTTCTGCTGCAAGGCTCTCTTTTGGTAGCTGAGAGTTTGAGGGGATTAGAAGGATGTCTGTCAAAGACAGACTTGAGGCTGAAGCTTTTACCGTTGTGTGGTATTTAATTACTAGACACTGAAGTCCAGATTCTTGCTGTCTCATTTTCTGCTTCTCTGGGCTGAAGTTTGTTTATGGCCAGTGAAGAAGAGTACAGCTGAGTATAGCAGTGTGTTCACCTGAGTTTCAGATAGGCCTTTGTGTAATACTACCCGGGTGTGATTATTACTGAATGCAGGTCTTGTTCATGTTGCTTAAAACTAGTTAATTTTGGTGATACTAACAGTGCAAACTGTGACTGATGCTGTGTTGTAAGTACTTCATAGCTATATACCCAGAGCTTGGAGTTGCTGTGACTACCTATATAATTTTGTTTTTCCCCTTCCTACCTCCTGCCCTGTCATAAAAATGTCTGTCTGCCTTAGTTTTTTAAGTAATATCAAAATCTTCATGTACCTTTCATGTTGCATGAAAAACATGCGGAGCCCCATGTGAGAGCCATCAGAACAGAAAGGTGCTGGTAGCCAGTCCTTGATCCAGACAGGCAGAGCAATCCCAGTAGCTTTGAAAGGCCTTACTCTGTGGTTCAGTGTCTGCTGAACTGCTGAATTCCAGATAGGCACTCTTTCCTTGCTTCCAATGTGCTTTCCTTCAAACACGTTTCTTCATGCATCTGCAACATTTACAAGGCACTTTGAAATCTGCAAATGGTGAGTATAATATAAGATCAAAATGTTAATAGCAGTAACCTGATTTTATCTGCTGTTTTAGGTGGGTCCATATTGTTTGTGCCCTCTATGTTCCAGGAGTGGCATTTGGAGATATTGACAAGCTGCGGCCAGTAACACTAACAGAAATGAATTATTCCAAGTATGGTGCAAAGGTAAGTTTCTAAGAGATGTAGTGCCAATGAGTAGCCTTATTTTATGGTTTTATATATAATAGAATAACATGCATCTTCCCAACTTTAATTTTTTACAGCAGTTGCACTGAGATTCAGGTCTAAAAATGAGATGAAGTTTGTTCATTGTTGTTACACCATTGGTCTCTGCTCCCTCTGTTTCTTTACCACTGTTCCCTGTAATTCCTGTCACTGTTTTGCCTCAATTTCCCTATTTTTCACACAGGTGCTAATTTCTTTTAAATTCAGTTAGTAGCAGGTCGACAAAATGTGGATGGAAAGTGAAGAGGATTTATGGGATGAGAAATGGGAGGTTAAGTTGATTAAGAAAGGGGCAGATGTACATTCAGTAAGTATAGACTTTGTAGTCTATATATAAGCTATAATGCTTACAAAAAAGTTGCTACAAAGCAGTATTTAAAAATCCAAAGTAACATGAGACTCTCACCTTGAACCAAAAAATGTCTCTAAAATTAAAATGGTTTTACATGTAAATGTTTTCGACCCACATAAAAAGTGATCATGAACAAACCATACAGGAAACCAATTGCAATAGGCAGAGGACAGCACTCAGTAATTTGCTAAATACTGTTTCTGTGGCTAATGTAGAGAGTGTGGAGAAGCCGTATATGTCAGGCTAATGTGAGGGAAGGTGGTTGTACGTCTGGAGCTCTAATGCTTCATTTCTGCAAAGTCAGTTTCATTTTTTGGAATGTCAATTTGTTAAGTTGAATACTAAAAGAAAGTATATAGTGCCTTTTTAAAAATACATACAATATATAGAATAAATTAAAACACTTTGGATTGTCCAGATACATCATACCTGTATCAGGAGCATGGGGCTGCTGAGGCATTTAGCTTTGTTTAGAAATGTTTGTATAAAAAAAGTCTGGAGCAAGCACACCAGACCCTGCAAACTGTTGTTGCAATGAGTCATACTCTTTGTTTTTAATAACATAGGTGATGTATAGGAACGGGGCTAACCGTTTGGGCATCTCTTCTTGCTGTGAGTAAGGTGAAAGTGACCTGTAAAAGTGAGGACTTAGTACTCTTGGAAAGCTGTAAATGCTGTTTGCCATATCAAGTATGAAAGTCACAGCTTACTTAGCTAAATTTCCCCATCCAAAACCAAGTTGATATAGTAGTCTATATAATAGTCTATTTTACTTAATTTCTTATCTGTTACATGCTGCAGCTGTGTATCTAAAGGGTGCCCTTCTACTATAGGTGCATGTGGTGTTTTAAGATTCGTCAGTCACTGAATTTTCCTTGCCATTCCTTTCTGTTGTTGTTTAACTTTCTGCATGGAAATACTTTCTGTAGGCGATATACAGCTTTGCTCTCTATTGAATGAGTAGGAGACTAAGAAATGCATGCCTGTATATTTTTACATCATCTTTATGCACTGGATAGCAACACTGCTTAAGCAGCCCATGTTCCCATTTTCTTGCTTATATGCTCATCCCTCTAGCTTGCTGACACAGCTGTTTGGTATGAAACTGTGGCAAGGAATTGATCTGACTGAAAAATAAGTTTGTTGTTTTCTTCCAGGTCACATTAGGGGACGTGAGTTTGCTGTGTTGCAAATGACTGTGCCTAAAATGCACACAACCGAAGCCATAGTGCCTTAATTAAGTGAACCACAACCTTCTTTCCTTATATTTATGATTTTTGAGTATTTTTTTCTTCATTGTTGCACAGTTACTCCTCAGTCATTGCTTATCAAAGAAAATCTACATAGTTATCTATGTTTTTCAGTCTAGTGCACTGCTTTTTTTGTTGTTCACCCTCTGAACTTTTTGAACAATTGAACATTTGCTGAGGAGTAGTGTTTTTTATGATACCATATTATCATACTTTATATAATATGTATACATATATATATGTATACATATATATATATGTGTATATATACACACACCTTATATGATCAATTGTGCTAGAATTGCTTAGGTGGTATTTAGTTGTTTCTCTGAAGGGGAATATGAGACATGAAAGTTCATATAAAAATTTATCTAACGTGCCATTTGGGTTGTTTAAGCACTTTACCATTGCTTGTTGAAAATGAAATCAATAGTGGGGTTGAGAAATACTTAGTTTCTGTACCACACAGGAGTAACCTACCGGTTTGTTTTTCATATGTTAGATGTAAATTATCAAAATGCACCTGAAATATTTACTGTGCCATTTTCCATTCTTCTCAATAAAGGAATGCAGTTTTTGTGAAGATCCTCGCTTCGCCAGAACTGGTGTGTGCATTAGTTGTGATGCTGGGATGTGCAGAGCTTATTTCCACGTGACCTGCGCGCAGAAGGAAGGCCTCCTTTCAGAAGCAGCAGCGGAAGAGGTAGCTATGGAAAGGATAGAATAAAAGACCTCTATTGAAAGCTTATGAAGACAGCCTGAAATTGTGGCTTTTTTGTTCACAGACCCTGAACAAAGTTTTTGTAAATAGGTAACAAGGCCTACGCTGAGTAAGGGGACTGTACATGGAGACGTCTTTGTTCATCAAATTGTCCAGCCTTTTGAAACTGACTGGAAAAAAGGATAGAGAAGGCTAACACAGAAGTTGGTTTAATAGACATGAATTCTAACTATTTCTTGAACGTCACCTAGAGTGACATACTTACCTAGCTGTTTGTGTAGCATAGTACTCTTCGTTTCATACCAAGTAGGAGTCTTGAGAAGCTAGTTACATTTCTAACGTCATCTTTTTCATGCATGTGTTCCTGTATTTTCTTCAAATTGAAGTACAGACGCATGACTTTTCTTGTGGCAACATTAATCTTGGGAATCAGAATGAAAAGCAAATATTTATAACCTACTGATAACTTCTTAATATCTGTTCTTAACAATTTTTCCCTGTAATGTGATCTAAAGCAATTTAGATTTGAAGCTCCTACTTCCCGATTCATTTTTACATTATGAGTACTTTTAGATTGCCAATTTGATCTTCATATGTATCATTTGGATTAAACCTGTCATGTTCATAGCCGCTCAATATAACTTACTGCCTTAGGAAGTACCACAGGTAATGCAAATACAGGCATTACTTGCACTGTTGATCTTGGCACTTTTGTTTCTGGAAACAGGGGACCGCTAAGGGAATCATAAAGGAATCACAAAATAATTTCTACTGTCAGACTGATAAATAGGAAGATAGCACATTGTCTCATTGTTGCTGTCCTTTATAAATGGTGTGTAATGGTGATTATTCAAACACTCTGTGACTTTCTTCTAGACATATGATTTACTTTATGCATTTACTTGCCTTTCCACCTTAAAATTTTGTTGCATGTTTTCTGTAATCAAAATATTTTTAATCAAGGCCTCATGCCATTTTATTCTAGGGGGCTGCTAATTTTTTGGAAGTAAACTGTCGCAAACTGTGAAAATGTAATCAAAATGAAATGTAAGGACAGTGTGTAGCTTTTGTTGGAAAATTTTGTAGGCAAATAATTTATTAATGTTTGTATTACTTTGTGAAGGAAGACTGCTTTAAGTTTTTCTTCTTAGTTTGTAGATTTATGACAATGTTTTTACACTTTTGAAAATATACTGACACAGAAATGTACTCAAACCATATCTCCTCATGGCTTAGATACTCGTATTCTGCTTGCAAGTTTTGCAGGTGCTAAAAGTTGCTATAAACTTACAGCCATGACGGTCTGTAGATCTGATGGAATGAACAATGAAAAATGGAAAAAAAAAAGATCATCTGAGAGATGATAAATCATGTCAGGGTATAGCCACCAAAACAGTTGGAAGAACATTGGAGAAAACAAATATATTTCCTTTGATATTACCAGGAATTGTTAAGCTCTTGTAGGATATAGTGTAAAGGACACAGTGAAGCAACAGGAAATTAACAATACATGTTGAAGGGACTTGTACTTAAGAATTTATTTTTCTTTTTTTTCTGGAAATGCAAAAATAGTGCAGAGATTGAACAGTAGAGAGTTAAATAGTGAATGCATTTAAGAACATTTAGGGTCATAATGGAAAAAGAACCTTATATTGTAAATTGTATCAACATGACAAAATTGGTTTAGAAACATACTTATTTTTAAAAAATGTACGTTTGAACATATGAACTGATTGCCAGAATGTTTATGCTGTTGAGAGCTTTTTGGCCTTATATGTCTTACTTTATTTTCATTCCTTCCCCTTTGTTTTCTCTGAAACAGGATATAGCTGACCCTTTTTTTGCTTATTGTAAACAGCATGCGGACAGGTTAGACAGAAAATGGAAGCGGAAAAACTACTTGGCATTACAATCTTACTGTAAAATGTCCTTGCAGGAGAGAGAAAAGCAGCTTTCACCAGAAGCTCAGGTATTGTATTCATGAGACAAGTGCCTCTGTATTGATCATCCATGTTAAACAAGACAGAAATAAAGAGAATGGGAAATTGTTATTATAGTAGGAAATTAAATGTGAAATATATTGATAGTGCATGGTCATTTAACAGTGCAGTTAACCATTTGCAGGTTTTGGTCTCTAAGACCAGTTCTCCATTTTTTGTATATATTTTTATATATATGTATATGTATCTCTTTCATATGTTATATACATGTTTTAATAAATATCAAATATGAATATCTATGCTCTGGATTTCAGGCAAAAAGTTAGTGATTACTTTTTCATTGCAATTCATAAATTTTGTTTACCATTTTCTTCAAGGTTCTTAGGAAAAAAAGACATCCAGATAAAAAATTAAGCGTATTTCTGCATCTTTTTTCACTTAATATCTTCAGTTTGGCAGAAGAGTTTAGCTTGCCTGAAGTATTTTGCTTGTTATATCCTTTTTCAATTTTTGTAAGCCTAAGCAGAATTCTGTGTGCCAGGTGTTTTCGTTATAAAGATTTCCTAGAAAAAAAATTCCGTATGCAAAGGAACTGAGTCTGTGCTACCGCATGGGAGTTGTCTGAAAGCATTTGGCAGGTCAATATCCCTGTCTAGTGGCAGATCCATGCAAAACTACTAGTTCCTGCATAAGCTCAAGTGATAAATGTCCTTTTGATATAAAGACTTCAGACCCTCTGAGGGAATCTGTGTACTTCCCAATGTTTCACTGTGTGTTCTTTATAAATTTTTCTGATTCTGAGGAATTTGTAGCATAGTTTGCTTTACTTCTTAGACTGAACTGCATTCTGTGCAAAAAACATATCTGTGTAGAAAAGCATCTTGCTATCTGAATGAATCCTGCCTGATTTGTTGTAGCAATTAGCAGATGCTATAAATAATGGAACTCATTTATGGGAGAGAAGTAACTGCTTTTTTTCCAAAGTGAGAATTGTAGTGTAATGGTCAGAAAATAAATGTCTATGTTGTCAAACTGTCAATTTAAAAAAAGTTGTACCTTCTTAGTTCTTCGAAGATCGTTGAATAGGAGATAGAGGTTATTAATTTAAAATGACTTGTGCTGTTGAGAATGTGTATGAGCAAACCTTGATACAAATATAACTTGCATACGTTTTGTACAACCACTTGTTTTCACTATTGATGGCTTTGGTATTATATGAGTTTGCATTAGTATTGTGTGTGTGCCTGAGTTTATGTGGATGAAAACAGATTGGGTACTTGAAAAGTTCATATCCAATGTCCAGTTGTATCTGTTGGGATTTTAATGAAGTAGTTGTTTGTCTTTGAGTGGTTTCTATGTCTTTAAAGTGCAGAACTGTGAGGGGTACTTAAATACATACTAGAAGTGTCTGACTGGAGAGTTGACAGAGAGCATGTCTAAATTCACCTCTTACCTTATGCTATCTGCACGAGGAAGTTAAAATCCCATCAGTAAATTCAACCGTTTTCTGTTCAATAAGGATTTTGGCTGAGAAATAAGAGTCTTGAGACAGCTTAGTCTGGGGGAAAAAAAAAAAGATTAAGTAGTAAATATATACATATATTATTTTTATATATATCTGTAGTGTGTTCATATATGTATGGACATCCAAAAGCTCACTTCCTGGGGGAGTTTTTTTGGCTTAAGTAAGATTCATAAACATAAGTAACGTAAGTATTCAGCTGTACAAAAAAAAAAAAAAAAAGGGTATTTGATGCTTTGTAGTCCAGGCAGGAAGAACTGAGCCAGTGGTGTGGCCCAAAAAACTAGGACTGTTGCTGATTGTTGGAATGTGTTATGCAGTGAAATACTCTTAAAATATTAATAAAAGAAATGTACATTCCTTGAACAAAGTCTATACTTGAAAATTGCTTACATCCAAGTAACTTGACTTGAGGATTCCATTTAGACAATAATTTTAATTTGCCATCTATTTCTGGAATAAGGCTCTGGGTATACAGTTGTATGACGTCTTAAATGAACTCAGGGGTTTCAGAACTGAGCATGTATTCCGTAAAGAAACATCTTAGCTGAGGATGCTCTAAACCATCCTTGGTCCTTCCAGTGGAATATAAATCGAAGCGGTGGCTGTTGCCTGCTGCTGTGCATCCCAGAAAAAAGCCACTGGGGTCAGAGCAGAACTGTGAGCCACATTTGCCACGTTTCTTGGTCATTAATGTTCAAGACCAAGTAAGGTAACATGTTAAACTGTCTGTAATATTAACTTCAATGATTGTGTTTGTGATTTTTGTTCCTTAATTACAGCGTGTATGTATATGCACGCTTTTTTGCTTTTGCTGCAGGAGTATCTCACACCATATGGTGGGGCAGTCACATTAGTTTAGTTTCTTCTTTGTGCAGGCAAGTAAACAACTTCTAGTTGATAGTCAGCTGGAATTTTGCCTCTGAAGGTTTGTATGTTGATGTCATTTTCTGCCAGAATTGCCACTTCATAGAGTTCCCTCAAGACAGTGTTTTCCAACTGTCAGTAACAGCTTGATCTTCTGGGGTAGATCTCCCAGATGGTTCCAAATATACAGATGTCATCAGCAATATATATTGTGAGCTTCTCTTGTCTACTTCACTTCTGTTTGGGTTGTGGTTTTGACAAATTCTAATCAGCAAGTTTAACATTTATAAAGAGAAGTGGCACTGAGAAGGGAGTTCCTATAAAATTACATCAAATATGGCAAAAATGCTCCTCATCAACTCTTATTGCTCACTTAGATACCAATTTAAAGTGTATCTGAATGTATTTAGAGTTTTCACAGTCCCATCAGAATATCATTATTAGAAAGGGTTGCCTGAAAGCCAGCAGTCATCTGTGTTACTTTCGTTGGTGGGACGATCTCATCAAGAAACATGTGCATAGCTCCAAAAGCAGGTGAAAAGTTAGTGGCGTTTGTGTATGCATTTTGAAGTGAAATGAAATGTCTGTATCAATGGCTGTTTCTTGAGCTGTAGAGTTCTGGAGTGAAAATGGCATTAATTAGATTCTGTGGCTTTTGTAATGAAAATAAAATGTGGATGTGTTCCATGTTATAACTCAAAACTAATTTCGAATTGCCCCTTTATGTTTTCAATTTGTGGAATTCTTTATTGCAGGCTCGAATCAATGCCAGGCTGCAGCAGTATCGTGCCAAGGCAGAGCTGGCCCGCACCACCAGGCCACAGGCCTGGGTTCCCCGGGAGAAGCTGCCACGGCCACTCACCAGCAGCGCTTCAGCGATTCGCAAGCTCATGCGCAAAGCCGAGTTAATGGGAATTAGTACAGACATTTTTCCAGTGGATACTTCAGATACTAGTTCCAGTGTTGATGGAAGAAGAAAACATAAACAACCAGCTCTCACTGCTGACTTTGTGAATTATTATCTTGGTAAGGGTGAAAAGGGCTTTTTTTTCTCAATGAAAAAAGTACCACTTTGCTACATTGTGCTGTGCTAATTCATTGGGAATTTTATTTACGTGTATTCAATTATTAATAGATAATTGTGAGTTATGATTTTGTTTTATGTCAGGTATATTATTGCTTGGAATCTCTTTACACATAAAGTTATTTTTTTAAAAAGATATTTCAGAAATGAATGAAATCATATATAAATAGGCTAAACTGTCTGTAAGAAGGGAATAGAAGGTCAGGTACCTTTTGTTATAGTATTTTTTCTTTAAATTCTCCTCCATTTCTATGTGGAACAGCATGACTTTGTGACTGTTTGCTGGATGGCTGATCAAAGCTCATCGTTTAAACAGCTACAATATTTGTGCAGCAAAATGTAAATGTTACAACTGTTCGTTCTACTCAGTCTGTGTAATAAACCAGTAGGCCATAGTTTTCTGTCTTTGTATTGTTATGGTTTTATGCTTTCTGTTGCCTTGCTTTTTTTTAGTGCATAAAACTTAAAAATATATATTCAAGAATATGAAATAATGCAATTTCTTTTAAATAGAGAGAAATATGCGCATGATTCAAATCCAGGAGAATATGGCCGAACAGAAGAATATCAAGGATAAATTAGAAAATGAGCAAGAAAAGCTTCATGTGGAGTATAATAAGGTAAAGTAAAAGGGAAAATAAACCATTGTTCTGTTTTAGTATTGCTGCTGTTAACTTTGATAGCATTTTTATTTCCATGAAAGAAAATGTCTTAGAATGAAAGTTGGAAACTATTGCTTCTTTAAAAGTAATACTTAAAGCCATATTTTTTTCTTTTAAAAATACTCAGTAGTTTGTCTTCCCCCATACAAGCAGTGTCAACTTCTAAAATGTGATAGGTTGACTGGATGCAAGCTCTCTAACAGACCCCACTGAGAGCTCCAGTAAGTGGACAAACAGGTCCCTCTCGTGAGCCAACCTGTGTCATCAGGCCCTTCTCTTTCCCCTTCTTTGTATGCATTTCATTTGAGACAAGAGTTTGACTCCTCCCTCCCACCCTATCTCTATCTTTTTTAGGTTGTTTTACTTGTGTCTAGTTCTGTGTTCTTTTTGAGCCTGCTAGGTTCTTTGCTTGGAGCCCTAGTTGAGAATTGGCAATCTAGGATACTCAGAGTGTTCTTTGTTTATTTATGTCAACTCCAACTCCTGTTGTATTCATCCTAGATTTAATGTTTAATTTTTTTTAAGAGGGAAATAATCAGTATATACACACCCATAGTGTCCTCTGCATGGGGTTTTTGAATATAACAAATTTGTGGCCCATAAACTATGGCATTGCTCCCCCAAAATGTTGCTAATGTAATTTTTTAATTTATCGTCATGGTTAAAAAAATAATTTCATGCATTTTTGCTAAAGAATTATTTCTTTATTTTAATGTTCAGATATTTTGAAATGTAGAAATGCTGTACTTTTTGTGATAGATGATCACATGCTGCAATTCTTGCCAAATTCAGCAGTCTATCAAGTGATGGTTAATGATGACAAAAAGCGGTGTTGCTACTAATTCTTAAACTGTTAGGTGTGTGTTTTGAATGAGAACATGTGGAAACTGTAGCAGCAGATCCTTTCTGAACTACCAAAAATGATAAAGGGAAAGGAAACAGTGCATGGGGCTTTTAACCAAATTAATAGGTTGTATATTCTGAGCGGCAACTAACAGTTACTTCCAGAATGAAAAAAACCTTTATTTTGCTTCTGTCATTTAATAAATTTTAGCTCTTTCCGTCAGTGTGAGTGAGTGTTCTTTAGTACGGCAAAAGAGAGTTTTAATCCATTTATATATTTGCTTGTTATAATCTTGCTGCTTAGGTAGTGTGGACAACACATACAAGATGTTGCTGGATTTTAGTTTTGCTTTCTGCTTGACCATGAAACCTTATTTTCATGCTGAAATGCTTCAGATCTTCACAAAACAAGTGGCTACCCTGATTTTTGATTTAGTTAAATTACTGAATGGGTGTACTGATCTCAACTGTATTGATATAGGTGTCATTATTTTATTAATCCCAGAAGAAATTGATGCACCCTAGATAAGTAAGAGATTGGATAAATTTTATTAAATAACTCTAATGAATTTTCATTCCTATTTGTTTTGTTTTTTTCTTTCAACTTTTCAGCTGTGTGAGTCCTTGGAAGAATTACAAAATATGAATGGAAAACTGCGAAATGAAGGGCAAGGCATTTGGGCTCTGTTGGGTAGAATCATTGGACAGGTTGGTTGGTTCCCTTTGCCCCCCTTTACATAAGAAGGCAGCAGAACTGGTTTTCCAAGAACAGGCCTTTCTGTTTCTGTCTGTCATTTCTATGGCCAAATAAATTAATTTGATTTGATTTGATCAGACCCAGGCTTTACGCTGGGGATAATGCTTTCTGATTGAAGCACCTAGACTTGT
>JAWWEW010000078.1:26630401-26683721 GCA_035583185.1 Anabacerthia variegaticeps
ATTAATTTGATTTGATTTGATCAGACCCAGGCTTTACGCTGGGGATAATGCTTTCTGATTGAAGCACCTAGACTTGTGCAAAACAGCCACTGGGAACCCGTAGCTTAATTTTATTGTTGTAATAGTGTTCTTGTTTGTGAAATTCTTTCATTTAGTGTAAGTGATTGACCTGTCATTTGTGATGAACCTTAACATGAAGCATGAGTTAATCCTACTGTTTTTGTCTCCACATTGTCTTTAGTTACTGTAGGCTTCAAATAAGGTTTTAAATCTTTATGGCTTTTATAAGATGTAAATCCTTTTAAATGCAATATGTATGTGATTTGTATGTGTATATGAAGAGTTGCAACTGGACAGAGCAGAATATTTTGATGAAATGAATGTAAATGTGTAGGACAATAGAAAATTTGGATTATTTCCTGTTTCCAGCAATTATATTTGTTCTCATGGATATGGGAAAAAAGAGAAGTGTAGATTCTTACCGTGTTTTCATGTATGTTTTATGTCAGAGGTGTTAAGTGGCAATGGACATTTTGCATGTGAGAGGGAGATTGAAATTATTTCCAGTTATGATTCAGTATTGAAGAAACTGTTTATTGTGAAAATGCAGACATACAATTAGGTCACAATTTTGTCGTGCCCTTTGGTACTGCTGAGTTCATGCTGCTGTTCAGAAAGTGAACCTTACACTTTTTTAATGCAGTAATAATTCCAAAGGTGTGCAAGCTTTTTCTAGTTCTATTAGTCTGCCTATCTCTCCTACATGCAAAGAAGGATTCTCGCATAACGTATAACACATCTTTTGAACCAAGTTTATTTTTCCCTCCTGTAAGTATTTAGAAATATATTTCCTGATGAAAATGTTAGTAAACTAAAAAAAAAAAAAAAAAAAAAGGAAAGGAGCAAAATTGAGCAGAATTCATTTACACAGCTTGCATGACATTTTTTTTCCAGTTGGTTGAACAGATGCAGACCCACGGGGCTGCTGAGAAATGACTTTGATAGATGGCTGCTGTCTGAGAAGCCAGCATACCACAGATTAGTAGAAACCCGAAGAGAGTCTCGTCTGCTTTGTGGAGAGCTTGGTCCAATAAGATAATTTTTCTAATTAACCTCTCGAGCACCAGTGTAGCTGCAATGCTGTGGAAAATAAACTGCCTCAGTATTCTGTCAGATTCATGAATTTGCCTGTACTGTTTTGAGCTGCCTAGACAAATGTATCCTTCGTCATCCCTCTATTAGAAGCTCGAAGAAAAATCCTAAAAGCGAGTCTTTCTGTGTGTTTTTTATTGAATTGAAAACATGAGTATAAGATTAATTTACCTTAGAAAATCATACTGGGGTAGATGTGTAGTTGCTCTTGTAAAATAGCTAGCCAACCGGTCTACCACTCGTTATTTTGTGTCCTTCATGCATTGAGATTGGAGTGGTATTTAAAAGTGTCAAAACTCACGTGTACTGCATTTCTTCAAATCCAATAGAAATTGAACATACCAGCAATTTTACGGGCTCCTAAGGAAAGGAAACCAAGTAAAAAGGAAGGAGGAGCCCAGAAGACATCTACGCTTCCGGCCGTACTATATAGGCAAGTAATAAAATCTTGATGGAATAGATACAGTATCTAGTAAGTTACAGTTTCAGAAATGTGGTCAGAGAAAATTGTTTGCTTCAGTTTTAATTAGCAAAATGCTTTAAAGTTCTCTGTATGTTTTTCATACTTTTGAAGCCTTAAGTTGAATAGTGGTCAGTTCTTCACCCTAGCACACATGAGTAGGGTTTGGGTGTTTTTGCTAATTTGATGGCAGTGCTTTAACAGCAAAGGTAACTCTTTGCATCTGAAATAAAAGGGTCCTTTTTTTCCGTTATGTGAAAATTAACTGATCATCTTGTGTTCTGAATGCAGTCATCTAAGTGGATGATTCTGTGAATAGTGATGGTGCTGTTTAGTCACCAGTGACTGGGTGCATAAAACACTTGTCATGTAAGAATTTTTACTTTTTGCCCATTCTAAATTGCTGAATTTCTATTTTTATTAATTCTCACGAATACGAAATATATTCACTTACTCTGTCACTGTTCCACCTTTTCCCCTCCTCTGTAAGCTGTGAAGCTACCGACTGGGTTTTCATTATGCCTAATAGTGGGGTGTATACCAGGCTTCCAGAGCATGACTGTACAAAATACACAGACCTTCCCGTGCCACAACTGAGAGATGACATGGTCTGTCCTTATCTAGAGAGCAGCAGCCAGGCCTTCAACCACAGCAAGTGGTGTCTTACCCAGCTAGAAGGCTAAATGAAGAGGATGATTTACATAAGCAAAAGTTAATTTTAGTGCTGCAAGAGACAGAAGTTTTGGAAAAATGGAAGTGAGCTGAGGATTTGACAGTTTAGATATGTACACAAATAATAGGAATCATGCTTTACTAGTTCTGTTTCATTCAAATCCAGTCATTTAGTTCCTCCCATGTTATACTGCAATCAGTGAACACCTGATCTCTTCTAAGTAACTAAAATTTCAATTCCAGTAAAATAATAATAAAAAGGAAATGTAATTTCTTATGAGTTGTTACATTGCCCAGCATAACAGCAGCAGAGACCTGTTTCAGGGTGGTTAACCTGAATAAGCATATGGTTGTTAAGACAAGATAATAGTAGCATAATTTTCTATTTAAGCATTTGATGTAGTATTTTTTTCCATTGGCCAGTGCTACATTTTTTTGGAGTATTGAGTGATTACTCACTTGTTCAAAGTCCTTAAAAGTTTAAATTGAAAGCCATTTTTTGTTAACCCTGTAAAGTGCCTCTTTTGCTTTATTGTGTATAGGTAGAAGTTCCTTAAAAAAAAGCCTCCAAAAATACTCCATAATTACTTCAAAAAGTAATTATGCACTTAAATGATGCATTCAAATTGAAGTTGCTACGTTTGTGTTGAAACTGGGGAATGTATTGGGATGGATTGTTTAGTCTTTATGATTTCAAATGTAATCATAATGCTTTTCTGCTACCTACATTAAAAGTTGTGGAATTTGCAAAAAGAATCATGATCAACACCTACTGCTACTGTGTGACACTTGTAAACTCCATTACCATCTTGGTTGCCTGGATCCACCTCTTACAAGGATGCCAAGGAAGACTAAGAACAGTTACTGGTAAGAATGCAGTTGATGTGTTGTCTTTTTCTATCTCTGTACTTACAGTGAGATGTAAATGTGAATAGATTTGCAAATTCTAAGTGGTTTAGACATTAATGCAGTCTGAACTGAGTTGTTTTATTGTCAGGTTATTAGCAGTGATGTTTCAAGGTTAAAAAAAAAAAGAAAAGTAAAGATTTTATCGTTATTAGCCAGTGTGTTATAGGTTATAGCTGTAATTTTCTTTGCTTTTGAGTTCATTTGTGATTGTTAATGCTGCGATATAATAATGGTAGGAAACTATAGGCTACTTTCAGGAAATGGAAGACTTGGTTTTCTGTTTATCTTAGGACCCAGATATGCAACTCTCTGTCCAGATCTTCAGGAAAATACTTGTAAATATTTTAAATTAAAATTGTAAGTAGTAGATCTGTTTATTGCAGTATTGGATGTGTTGGGTTTACTGCTCTCTTATAACTCAAACTTGTGATGGCAGAAGCACGTGCGTAACTATACTTACTGCAGTTACATTTCCATGAATTAAAGTTCTTTCTTGTGCCAGTGGAGCAGAACAAAAGCTAAGTAGTACATTGGGGAAATGTTAAGGTGGCAAAGGTGCGGATTTCCAAACTGTCATAAAATTAGCTTGCTGCTCTGTAATGTTAGCATTCTGCATGTTTAAACTGCTCTGAAATGTGTTAGAAGCAGTTATTTAAAACCAGTTTTTAGCTGGCAAGAAGGTAGTGTACAGCATCTCCAGGAGTCATTCGTGACCTTGTCTGAGCATTAAGATACCAAGTCAGAATAGTATAAAAATTCCTTCCAAAAATAGAGTAAAACTATTTTAATAGAAAAACACTTGTTTTCTGTCTTTCTTCATGTCTCTTAATTTTTGGTTGTTTTTTTTTTTTTGGTTGTTTTTTTTTTTTTTATTTTTAAAGAACTAGCATAAAACATTTGCTCAAGCCATCTGTTTCATTAGTTCTGAAGATTGTGTGCAGAACAAGATGGTCAGTACCTGAAGTGGGAGGCCTCTCTTTTTTTATATTTTAACGCAACAAAACCTGTAAATTTACTTAGTAAATTAATAGATATTTCATTTAAAAGTTGATAATCTCAGAAAAAATGTCACCATCACTAATATTTTGCTGAAATTAATTTTCCTTTAATTATTTAATGCAATGTGTGATTTTCGACTTTCCATCTCTCTGGTCAAATTTGTCAAGTATTTATTTTACGTGGAAGTTTTGTTTTGTTTTGTTTCTTTGTTTCTTGGGGGTTTTTGGTGGCTTTTTTTGTTGGTTTTTTTTTTTTTATTTTTTGTGGGTTTTTTTAATTTTTTAGACAACTTCTGCATTTGCACAGGAGGTTGAATTTTTGTTCTGCTTTTTAACAAAGTTGAAAAGGCTCACTTGAAGCTATCAGTCCAAAAGATGTAAGACTATAATTCTCAGTAGGTGTTAAAGGCAGGATAGGTCAGGTTAGGTAGTAAAGCTCTTTCACTTCAAAGCTATGACTTATCTTTGTTGTGAATTTCATGGTTCAGTTATATCTCAGATCACAAACTTGGCTTTTACTTCTAATTAGCTCAGGCATATTCTGGAGTGTGAGATGATAGCAGACAAATTGAGCTGCATTGATTGCATTCTTTTCATCATTGAACGTGCCTTTATGTATTCTTTACAGGATCAGTAGAGAGCATATAGAACAGATTCTTAATCTAAGTTTGAGTTCAGCAGATTTACCCTCCCCCCCACTGTTTTGAATACAGTTTTTATCTTTTGATTAAGATATGAAGAAAAGTGCAGGGTTTTTTTAGATGGGGGCCATGTACTTTTCATATATTTTTGTAGGATATAATGGGAACTTGGCAAAAAGATAAAAGAAAATTGGTATAGTGGGAAATTCCTTAAAATGCTGTGCAGATTCAAAGATTTTATTCGAGTGGTTAAAAACGTTTAGTTCTCTTTATAAATAGTAAGCAGGAAAAAGTTAAAAATAATTGTTTCTTTTTTTTTTTATATTCTATTGTAACTGCTAATAATTTTCTCATAATTACTAACTTGAGTCCTTGCAAAAGGTTTGATGATTAGAGTCATATCCTTTATCAATGCTGGGGTGTAATTTTATGTAAAAATCGGGAATTTTCAGTTTCTTAGAAATTCTATTGATTAAACACTAGAATATTATTTTGATTTACATCATAATACTAATTCTTATCATTCTGGTGGACAACTTGTGTGCTTTTATGCTCCTGGACGTTCTGGATGGACTGAGAACTGTGTGTTTTCCTGGTAGAGGATGATCTTAACTGGTAGGAAAACAATGCACAAGTGTTGACAGACAATACCGTGATTCAAAATCTAATTGGAAAATATTGTCATTTTCATTAAGAAAATACTTGTCAGCTACCAACAGAGAGTAGTTCTTTCTATGGAAATGAAATTACTGAAAAAAGTGGTAACTTCTGGTAACATACGAGATGCTGGGGACTGAGATGAATGAAACAAGGACTAATGATTTTATTAAGCTTAGTGATTTTTGTTTTTGTTGGAAGGTCAGTTATTTTAGTGGTGACTGCTGTGGGGAGTATTGGCCACAGTACAGAATGAGCTGTAGAATTCTTGGCCAGTAGTCGTATGAACATTCATTCATATTCACTCATTCAGTACTGATCCAGCACATCTCGAGTACTTTTTTGTCCTAATTCATTGGATAATAATATAAAATTATTAACTTGCATAAGCATGAGTGTAATATGACACTGCATCTAACATATACATTTCTTTATATTTGTCACTTTTCCTAAATGAAGGGTGTTTGCCAAATTTTTAGTACCTTTACTAAGATGCTCTTTGAAGCTCTTTGGCAAATTTGTTTGGTTAATACATACTGTCTTTTATCTCCAGAATAAAAGCAGCCCTCCTTTTTTAACACCTCCAATACATCATTCAACATGTGTAATTTATGGAGCATAAGTGTCATCTTAAAGCTGTGGTCCATGTGTCTCAAGTTCAAAGTGGTTCAATTCTTTGTAAACATTGCAAGAAGTGAGACCTGTTTCTTCCTAATTAAAAACAAGCCACACTCTAAGTAACTCTTCAGTTTTCCTTTTTAAGCACTGAGGATGGAACTGTTTCCTGGAATCACTGTAGTGGTATTCACTAAGAACAAAAGATTTAAATTTATGCTTTTCCTAACTCACTGCTAGTGAGTTGATGTTTGTGAGTTGGGAACTTATCTCTGGTACCATTCGTTCTTGCACCAAGTTAGATTGAAAACACAGCAAAATCACACGACTTCTTCTGTAGGTTATTAGTGCTTAATCAAAGACCTTCTGTATGATTAAAAGGTTTCAAATCAATACTGAGATTTCTTGATGGAATTACTAAAATTACTTCAAGTAATTTTAGCAGTAGGCACATTTTAGAAGTAGCCATATTATTGCTTACTACTGATTTCCTCTGTGGGTCTAGATTAGGCAATTCCAGAGTCAAAGCAAAATAAAATTTATGTACAGAAAGTTGAGTCTTTGGCGCCATTTCTCTTGTTAATTTGTTTATTTTGCATGACAGTGCTTGCTAATTTAGAGGCATTTGAAGGTTGTTGGAATAGCTGTAAAGATGACCTACTGTGGCAGGTTCTCTGCTCACTGCTTGTCCTTGAAGAGGTGAAATTAAGCGAGCATGACTGTGGCATAGCCAAAAAGAGGATAAGTCATATGGCTCCTTTCTATCAATGCATTGGGATTAAACCGCTGAATGGGAAGAGAGTTCTTTAAATTCAAGAACCATGTTGAAATAAACTATACAAGGAGACGAAAGGAAGTTGTTTCCATGTCAGAGGAGTGTGTGTGTCTGTAATAGCTTTTCTGTGGCTTTAGGGGAGCTAACAACCAAACTGCTTTGTAGTTAAAGCTTGTCTGCTTTATAATAGGGTTGATGAGACGTGGTATACTGTGATAGTAGAGGCTATTCCAGTAAATCAGGAGGTTGACTGTAAGTTCATGTTTATAACTTTTGTTTTTCCCCTCACCTTTGATGTGTTTGTGAAGTTTTGTTCTGTGACTCACACAACATGCACCTGCCCCCACCTCCATCATACTTTGATTTTGCTTTTCTTTTCTAGACTGAGCTTTTTCTTAATTTTGATTGCTGTGACACTTGCACCAGCTGTTTCAGAGCAGGTGACACCTGTTTCTTTTTCATAAAAACGGAATTTAGGAACTTGTATGCGGTACCTCATCTTTTGATTGAGATGTTTCTTGTCTTCCTCAGTAACATCAAAGTTAAAATTCTTCACTTATTTCTATTTAAATGGATGCTAATGAAACTACAGGAGTTTACTGATCTGAAGGGTTATTTTCTGCAAAACTCTGTGAACATATGTAACAGAAAAATGGAGTCTTTCTGTTTTAATAGGGCAGAGCTAAAGAACGGGAATGATTTCAATCATATCTGCAGGATGATAGATCCAAGAGACTTGAGTTTCCACCTCCGAATAGTATTGTACAACCATACTACTATTTTTTTGTCATATAAAAACTTCATTTTTTATGCAGCTCTTTAGTTGTGGAATGTTTATTTTTTAATTAATACATAGCACATATTTTCACCATAATAATGAGGAAAATAAATGTTTTGTAAGAACTGCTCATCACAGTATTTTTGACCATTTGCATCTGCATAAGCAGATCATAGTAAGTACTTTCAGTTGTGCTTTCCACTACATAAATTACTGACATGACTGATGGTGCAGTGTTATGAAGGGCTGTGTCCTCTGATATTTACCAAATGGAAAATCACCTTAAAGCTGGACAGCTTGAAGACAATGCATCTTATAAAAGTAAAGAAATCAAAGTAGCCTTTAGCTAAGCAGGCACACAGAATTTTGAGGGAATGTTATTATTCAAAGCTTCTCTCTCCTGGTAGATCACTGGAGAGCCCTTCCCTGTAAAATCTTAAAATAATAGTAGCTTGGTCTGTGTGCCTTTGTTTATTTACTTAAGTGCATGTGAATACGTATTTGTGTGTCTATATTTACACAAGTTTGTGTAAGCCAAAACGTCTAACTGTAAAAAGTAGCATTTTTGTACCTTATTTTTTTCTATTGGTTTTATAGTCTAGTGCCCTAAAGAGGTCTAGAAGTATTAATGGGTACTATGTGTGTAGTTAATTGAGGCTTGTAAATAGGAGGAAGAATAGAGTACTATACACTTGTATGTTGGCCCAAAACTGTTTGAAAAGTGTATAAACTGACTTCGTTGTGTTTTGGCTACTAAGAAAGCCTCCATACTTATGTGAGGAAGGGGAGAAACTGTTTTCTTTCTTGCAATCTACCCGGTAGTGCTTCTGTTTTTCTAGACTAGCAAATATTAGTAGCATTTGCATGTGTCCTCTTTACTGCGGTCTTAAGTGCTTTTGAGATAAGAGGTGATCAATCTTTATAACATTATAATATAATCACAGTTATCTAAATTTTACATATGGAAAAGCTGAAGGAGAAAGGTGTTGAGTTAATCAGGGCTACACTGATATGTTACCCAATCCAGGATTAGATGTCCTCTATTTTGACTTGGTAGCCACCAATCTGCCTAGCGGACCATTATGACTCCTGTTGTCTTCTGTGTAGCCAGGAGAGATTGGAGATTATACTGCTTGGATTAGTTTAAAAGAATTAGAAAACATGAAAAGTTGATGGAATTGATCTTGTTAACCCTTACTAAAGTTCACAAGAAAGCTATTCCTGTTGAACATGTAAATGTGAAGAAATTGGCTCAAACACAACAGCATTTGACCTTGCACTTTTGTTTATACAGGATGGATATGCCTTCATGTCACAAGTGTGTTTTAACATTTAACTTCAAATAATTGCATACATAGTTTTTGTTTGTCTCCTTCCAAAGCAAATTTGCTCCCTTATTTAGATAGTTTTGATGTACTTATCCTGTTAATGGCACTCAATAGCAGAACATAATGCTGATACCTTTTTTTTGATTGGTATTATTAAAAAAAAAAAAAGTTTAATATGAGATCAGTGGTGAATTGGAATTCATTTGAAGTGACTTACGCTTTTTTGAATTTGAAGTGTAATGTGAGAAGTAATTACGAACTGGCTCCTACCAGTGAGTATAATTTCTAAATTTTCATTAACCTATTTTTAGCGAACATCCACATGTATGACTGCATGAAGATTTTCTGCAACTAAGAACAAATCTTGATGAATTCCTATCTTGTTAATTCTGTTACAGAACTTGTTAGTAGCATTACCTTAGCATCTCTTAATTTTTTAAGTTCTGATTGTGATTTTGTGCTTTTTCAAAAACTCAGTAGGCATTTTTTTCAATTCAGTGTTCAAAGTTTTAAGCTTTATGTCTATAGCTTCTATATCTTTGTCTCTTAACTATTTTTTTCAGCTTCGAAACACGCTGTCTTAGAAAATAGATACTAAAATTTATTTTCATAACAAACATACCTTCTAAATCTGTGCTCTCATTGGAATGAATTCAGCGGCATGTCATTGTAAAGATAACAGTCTGGTCTAGTGGAAGGTGTCCCTGCCCATGCCAGGAAGGTGGGAACTAGACGATCTTTAAGATCCCTTCCAGCCAGACCACTGTATAATTCTGTGATTAAACTGTGCAGCAGTTACGGTAATGAATAGATTACAGATGTAGTAGAATGAAAATGGTGAAACAGGGTGCATCTCTCTTGAAGATTAATTCCTGCTTTCAGAATCTTGGTTTTCGAAGTCAAATGCTGTCAGGAGTACAAGAACGTCTTACTTGTTTTTTGCTTGGTTGCTTAAAATGTATGTTTGAGGGAATTCTTTAGGTGTCCATTTGATATATTGACTTTTGAATTTATCTTAAACCCAAACACTTCAATATATTTCTTTTCTGCTTTTGTGACTGCAGTCTTAAAAAGAAAATATTCCACTTTGCAGGCAGTGCTCAGAGTGTGACCAAGCAGGTAGCAGTGACATGGAGGCTGATATTGCTATGGAAACCTTACCAGATGGGACCAAAAGATCAAGGAGGCAGATTAAGGAACCAGTGAAATTTGTTCCTCAGGATGTGCCAACAGAACCGAAGAAAATTCCAATCAGAAACACGGTAAATGATGGTGGAGTTGTTACGAGACTCATATTTGTTATAATAATAACATTGTTTCAGATGACTTATGTTGTGGACATTCTGAATTGCTGGATTTCAATTGGATTGGTGTTCTATTTTTGTGATATATTTCATTTCCTCTGTTTAATGCTTTATTAGTTGTGTTAAATATATAGTTTTGCTAAAGAAAAGAGCTGGAAATATGGTACTGAACTGAAGAGCTCTACAAGTTTAAGGAAAAATTCAGTTTGCACTTAAACTTAGCCTTTACAGCTCTTCTTCACTGTAGTACTAAGGACACATACTAGGCTAGATTTAAATACATCAAATTGCCAACCATAGCTGTAAAGTAATTAGCCATTTCCTTATTTACAGACAACCTGCTGACTGACTGCAGGTTTTTTCAGAAGTGGTCACAAGATCCTGTTATTTCGGTTTATTTGGCTTCCTCTTCTTACTGGTCATTGTATGTTTTCTTAAACTTTCATGGTGGATAGCTTTTTGAGAAGAGAAGCAAAATCTCTTGCTTTCTGTACTGATAAAATATTTGGCATCTTTCTTTCATTTGAAAATAGAACTTTTTAAATAATCACTGTGCTCTTTTCCTTAAAATTTTGCTCTCCTATCTGTAAAACAAGCATTTTCATAAATGATAGGTCACATCACATATAAAAAGTATATAAAAATATTAAAGGGCATTTAGGTCCAGTTTAGGGGATGAATAGTATTCCCATGACTCTTTGAACATCTTCAAATATATTTGGTTCATCTTTCAATATATTTCTTAATATCAGGGAGTATTTAAACCCTCTCATGTTAGAGTTAGACAAACTTCAGCTGTCATGCAGGACAACTTTATTTTCTTCACGGAGCTTTCCAGAGTTTTTATGATTATACTAGCAGATACCATATCTAACTTCTGAGTATACACTCACAGAATTAAGCAAGTATTTTCCTTACCTAACCTTAAATGTTTGCTTTAATTTTGGGCCACATCTTTGATTTCCCTAATGAGGCTTCCCTTTCCTGGTCTATGTCTAAGAAGAACTTCAAGAATGACTGAAGCCAAACTTGATTAATTTAGCCTAAACTATTAGAAGTGTGAGTAATCGGAAATTAAAGTTTGAGAAATGTGTTTTTCTTTCTTTTTCTCATTGAGGAAAATTACCCTTCTTCCTTATGTGTAAGAATGAATAGAATCTTACAGCTACCTGGGTAGGTTGAACTCACTGTTGCCATTCTACTGTTCACACAGAAAGAAAACTTATCTGGTGTTCTTGCTTACTGAACCCTTTGCATCTTGTGTCCCCTTTTTCTTCCTTCTCTCTCTTGTCTATTTTTATACCTAGTGTATTTGTATTAGTGTGTGGGGATTCATGATTCTGGGAGGACTAAAGAGAACTAAAAGTATCGCAGGAAAGTCATTCATAATAATAACAAACGAAGAAACAATATAAGGCATTGTCAGAAATTCATAGGAAGACAGGATTGGTTTGTTCTAAGGCCCCTCTGAGATGTCCTCCTCATGCTGTGTCACTGTGATATGCTACCCTGGTGATTTGGCACCTCATGTATTACAGAGTATATCTGCACATATGCTGGTGTGTAATATAGAAATTAATTGACTTTGAGTGGACTAGGTGTTGGCACTGTATGGCATTGCACTGTGGAAAAATTACTGCTACCAGTCTGAGAGAGATTTTCTTTCTCTTTGAGTTTTTAGTCTTTCTTTCAGTTCTCTCCGGTTCTCTACTTTTCTGGAACATACAGATTTGCAAGGTAACATTTTTGCTGCCCTGTTGGCAGGGTGACTCTGTCAGAGAGGATCATCAGCCACTGACCAGCCTGTTCCCTCCTCTAGCAGTTGGCCCCCTTCTGCATAACTCCTCCAGTTTATATACTGAGCATGATGTTCTATGGTATGGAATATCCCTTTGGCCAGTTCAGGTCAGTTCTCCTGGCTTTTTGTGTGTCTCCTTCCTAGCAGAACATGAGACACTGAAAAGTTCTTGACTTGGGTATGCATATCGTAGCAACAGCAAAAATATCAGTGTGTTATCAGCATTACGGAGGCCAGATTAGCTCACTTGATTAGAGCAGGGTTCTAATAATGCCAAGGTTACCAGTTCAGTCCCTGTGTGGACCATTCACTTACGAGTTGGACTTCTTGATCCCTGTGGGGCCCTTAAAATTCCAAATACTGAATTTTGGATACTAAATCCAAAACCACAGCACTATACGTTGCTAAGAAGAAAATGAAATCCATCCCAGCCAAAATCAGGACAGATGGCCAGAGACCTGTGAAAACTGAAGTACCCTACTGTTTACAGCATCTACAGAGTCTCAGTTTTCTTCTGTAATTTGGAAGTGTAAGAGAGCTAAGACTGAAGCATGTTATTCAGAGCCGGGACAGTTTGTCTCTTGTAGAATTGTGTGCCGGGGCAGTATTTGGTAGCCTTGTGCTATATAACCTTTTAAAAGAGCCTTGTGAGTGCTCTAATATTTCCATCTCTTAGCTTTCAAACACTACAGAATCTATTTATATAGAATCATAGAATCACAGAATGTTCTGAGTTGGAAGGGACCCACAAGAATCATCAAAGTCCAGCTCCTGACCCTGCACAGGACAGCCTTAAGAATCACACCATGCCTGAGCATTATCCAAAAGCTTCTTAGGCTCAGACAGACTTGGTGCTGTGACCACTTCATTGCGGAGCTTGTTCCAGTGTCCAGCCACCCTCTGGATTAAGAACCTTTTCCTAATATCTAGCCTAAACCTCCCTCGACACAGGGGTTGGGTTGGGTTCTATCACTGGTCACCAGAGAGAAGGGATCCGTGCCTGCCCCTCTTCCCCTCACAAGGAAGCTGTAGACTGCAGTAAGGTCTGGGAGTTTATCATTCTCACAGCCATGGTTTTCCAGCTCAGGGCACTGGGATGCCCCTTAGCCTGTTATCAGTGTTGAATAGAGGGGCAAAGAAAGAATTAAACACCTCTGCCTTGTCTGTTTCCCTGTTTGTGAGGTGACCATCCTCATCCTGTAAAGGGCTGATGTTAATTCTCTAGACCAGCTGTTTCAAAGTTATCGGGGCACAGAGAAAGTCCAGCCATTGGACTGCATTGTTTCAGAGACAGCAGCTGTCATATTGTGCATTAAAATTCAACTTAAGTTTACAAAAAGACCTTTCTGATTTTAAACTTCCTAAGAAAGACGATATAAGTGAATATAAAAGGGTAAATTTAAACATATCGTAATTTTACTCTGAGCCAGGGTCTGTACAATTTACAAATAAATGTAAGTAAAAGGACAGTAGGTCTTTATACTTAATTCTGTTGTATAATGGCTGTATTTGAAGACAGAATTGAATTCGTTGTTTATGGTTTATACATTTCAAGCCATGCATAGTGACCTTTTAAACATTTTTTTCATTTCAGTGCGTAACTCTTTAAACTAGGTTTATTTAAAATCTGTAATCTCTGTAATTCCAATTTCACACTTGTGTAAGCGTAACAAATTATTATTTCTGCTGCTAGTTAATTTCAGAAAAATTAATAGATGATGATTAGCTAATAGAAATCAATAGCTAATTGCACAAACTAGAGTTCTATAAACACTTTTTTTTGTATTTCTTATAAATCTGAAGGTTTTTTAACATTTCCTTTTCTTGCAATTCATTTTGTATTGGTTGTTTTTTATTATAAAGATTAAAGGTACGCAATAATTGTTTCCTGAGAGAACAATTTAAAGAGATGCAAATAGTGTTTGGCAGCAGAAAGTTGAGTGATTAATGCTTTTCCTCTGCTCAACTCTGTATGTTCAGATTTTCAGAATCTTTTTGAGGTAATCCATATTTTAAAAAATCAGCTTTTAACAAATGTCAACTTCATTTGCTATCCTTGAGTAAAAAAGAATACACAGGGCTTTTTTTTACTGAACATATCATTGCTAAAATAATTTTGTTAGTCAGGTGTCATATTTTTGCTTCAAGAAAAATTATCTGAAGTGTATTTCAGTGAATTTTTAAAAATGCTGTAAACTGTGCCCTGCCTACTGTATATGCTGTTACTTGGAAGTGGAATGGAGTTTCTGTAAGAAATGTCACATACATACATATGTACACATTATCTAAAGCAATTGTGTGCAGCTGGCGCTAGCTGTGTGCTCTAAGAGGTGGTAAGGAATGCTTTTTCCTGTGATTCTGGTGTATCCTTTGAAGTTAGTAGTGTCTGTGTTGCCCAATATTCCATCTTTTAATAAACGCTCCCTTAATGAGCATATTAGAGGCCGGGTTTTGGTTTGTGGGGTTTTTTTTTGTTTGTGGGGGGTTTTTTTGGTTGGCGTTTCTGGTTGGTTGGTTTGGATTTCTTTGCCGTATTTTTTTTTGTGGAAATTGCATTTTTTATTCCTTTTTATTGAGAAACAGCTATCTACACAGTGTTACAAAGGTGAAAGGTTTTTTGTAAAGGCATTTTGGGAACTTAATAGTTGAGACCTGTAAATAAAACCTTCTGATACTAGATTTATTTTTGTTATTTAGAAGCTGAAAATATTTTTTTCTGTAATTGCAGTGTAAAAAATCCAGATGAATAGTGATTTTTCTGTTCAGAGATAAAAAGTCTGCATTTTGGGGAAAGAATTATTAGCCAAGACTATGCTATTCATCCTTCAGAACATGGAAGAAAACAAATCTGTACCTAAGGGGCTCCAGTTTAAAAAACCCAAGGAGCAATCACAAAACCACAAAAACAAACAAACAAACCCTACAAAACCCAAAAGACAAACAAAAAAACCAAACCTGACAAAGCACCTACAAATTGTTCTCAGTTGTTTTATATACTGCTTTCGTTTTACAAATAAATGCTGATATTTAGAAGAGTTTAGTATTTCTTGCTGGTTTTTTTTCAAATACGAAAAGAGAGCAGAAGAGTGATTTTTTTTTTCTATGTTACCAAATATATTAAAAATAAAATGGGATTGTTATCTTGTGTTTAACTGAAGCATTTCTACCAAAGTGGTTTCCAAACTTCTGTTGTGGAACTTAATTATGTGATGTCATAGAGTCACATTTTGAATAAAAGTTACCTACAGGAGGAAAGCAGAACATCAGTTTCAATTAGAATGTAATTATCAATGCTTCATAGAAACAGCAGATAGTTTTAACCCACTTATCCATACTTATCAGTCATAATTTCAGTTAGCATTGTCAGTGATTGGTCAACTCATTTAAATGTAACTTCTAAATAAGTACCTGGAAGACCTTTTAAACCAACTACCTATTAGGGTGGTTTTGACATACAGAATTTAAAAGATTAATTGCTGTCAACTGAACATTTTTGCTCTAGAAAAAAAAAAATCTGAAGTCACTCAGCTTTCTGAAACTTAAGGTTTTCATTATAAAGAACACTGTAAAATACTTTGTTTTCTTCACTGAATATGAAAGCCCAACTGAGTCTGACATGTCTAAACAAACGTAGAAACTAATTCATTTAATTTGCCGAATATATGGCAATATGATAGCATAGGACTCTTTCTTTTGGCTTGAGATCAAATATCGAGTGGCATGAAGTAATATGCAACTCTTCCACAATGCTTGAAGTGAATGGAATGAATCAGAGTTTTGCATTTTGCTGGGGTTTTTTTGTTTTGCTTTGTTTGGGGTTTGGGAATTGTTTTGGTTGCTTGGTTTGTTTTTTAAGAATACGAGAAAGAAAGAAAACCTACAGATGAAAGATCCCTTGTTTTTGATACACAAAAGGCATGAAGAGATGAACTTGCTTTCCAAATCGTATTCCAGTGGTGTAAAAATTGGTATCTCTGTAAGTAAAGATAATTAGCATGACTTTCACTTCTGTAAGTAAGTACACAAAAGTTCAGTTTTCCAGGAAAGAATCACTTTTTTGCAGGTGTTTTAGCAACACTTGCAAACTTAGTTTTTCTGGCTTTTTTGTCCTCCTTCTGTTTCAGTTCTCCAAATGTGTGCTTTGGAGGAAATTAGTGTTAAAAAAGATAACAGGTTATCCTGCTAGTTCTCAATTTCTGTTATACGTTTGAGCCTGTGAAACAGATGTTTCAAGTTAATTGCTAGATTCAGTAATAGTGTAGCTTGACAGCAGGAATGTTGCAAAGTTTTTGCTTTTCTAGAAAATAAAAGTTCTCAGGAGAATGGAAAATGAAAAAATATGTGTAATTAAGCTTCATGGTTGATTTGTTTCTCTTTATAATCATATTTTGATTTACTGTAGTTTCATTTTGTCTGGCAGTTCCCTTTTTAGTACTGTCATCTTTCTGGAAAATTAAATAATTATTTCTGAGATATTTTTTGAATAGTAGAGATATATACCATTTAAGGTGTTCACTTTGATCTGTATTGAACGAGTGTGCCATCTGGTGTCTACATAGTTGTCCTTACCTTTATTTAAAATAGTTTTATGCCTGTGTGGTGCCATCAGTCAAACATTTTTTCTGCCTTTTAACAAAACAAAGGGAGTCAAAGGAATTTTTTTTCTACAGCTGGCTTCATTGTAACTTTCCTTTGCAAAAGAAGTTTGTGATATTGAACTCTTCATAAGGAACGGGTGACACTGTGGATTAAAAATTGCTGTCTTGTCAAAATGGCCATGGTTTATGGTTATCGTGATAGAGAGCACAATATCTGTGCAGTTTCAACTTGTGTGTTTTTGCAGAAATCTGTAGTTTGTTTTATGCATGCTATTGATAGTTAGCACACTGATTTCATGAAGTCACTTTTTTTATTCTGTTTTCTGAGACTGTTCTGTTATGCTTGTGTTTCATATCGGAGTTGTCCTCTGGTCTGTAGTAGTGAAATGACTCCTTGCCATGACCTCTTTGTTTGTAATGATTCTATAGGGTTCTAATGTTTACTGATTTCTTTTATTCTTTTTGTCCTTAGATTCTCCTTAACAATATATGATAAAGGCTGCATAAGTCAGAGAATTGGGGTTCAAAACTTTTTGATATGTGTGATATGTATCAATGAACCATAATTGGATAAAAGGTAAAACTGTGGAAGTCTATAATTAATATTAGTGTGTCAGCAATAAGTTGACATAAGTGAAAAATGAAAATGCTTGAAGAATTTAGGTAGGAACCAGAATTAAAACATGGCTGTAATCTTATTCTGGCATTCTTCTCTGTGTATTTCATGTAGCTATGGGTCTTTTTCAAGCAGTCACTATAGCCATAGGTCTGTCAGGGAAATACGAATCAAATATGTACTATTTCAGAGAAGAAATGTGAGATTTACAGATCTACAGAAATTAAAGCTTCTAAAGTTCTTGACATTTTTCCCTCTTATAATTGCAACACAAAGCAACAGCTACAGTCTGTTTACAGAGAACAGAAGTTACCATAGTTCCAATAGTTTTGAGAGTCAGTGTCTTTGCTAATTTCATCATTTTCTTAATGTGAACTCGGAGACTAATTTTGAACTATTTATATGAAATTCTCAAAGGAAAATGCACCACGAAACTCCAGGAGCACTTGGAGTACTGACTTTATTTCCCGTGCTCCACTTTGTGAAGAAGAGTAATATTTGCTTCACGGTGCCACTGCTGTTGGTGTTATCAGAAACTCAGTGCCAAAAAGAAGAGCCCTGTGTATATGACAGTGTTGTTTCTCTCACATCCAAGAGATACAGAAGCACAAGCATAAGGATCATCATGTTTCCTGTTGATTGGCACGAGGAGTATGTGCTAATGTAGTGAACCCCCTAAATTTACACCTAGAATGGTATGACCGGGTGTGTCAGGCCTCTTTGCTGCCTTTGTGTGCATGTGCATACAATTAAAATTGTAACTAGTTAACATATCAAGCAGAGGAGAAACTGGGAGCAGTGCTTTCTATTGTGGCAGAATTAATACAGCTTTTGCAAATGACTGGGATTGCTTATGTTCTCATAAATATCGTTGTGCTCTAACCCCTCCTAGGTTTCTGTTTTCTTTCATAAATAACTTTTTGAAATTGTCACGTGGAAATCACCCCTGATTTTCTGAAAAACAGTGACTGAGCAGATCAAATCCAGAGACATGCTCGTTCACTTTATGTGGAGTGGACTTGAACCCTTGCCACTGACCAGAGATGCTTTCTTGTATTTTCTATTGTTTTCCATGCATTGTTCATACTGTTAACTTCTCTATATCTTCTTATGTAGAAGAAGAAACGAAACAGGTGACAGAATAAATTTTTATTCTCCAGTATCACTTTTGTAAAAGCTCAAGAGAAGCATATACTTGTGGCTCTTGGGAATCACCTCCCTGATTTTGGTCAGTTGACCAGTTCTGGATCGTTCCTGTTGGTTGTTTTTTTCCAGCCTGCAAAACAAAACTGCTCCAGGAGAACATCCTGCCATTTATTGCTGTCTTTGGATAAACTGATTTAAAGTATGTGTCTTCCAGAGTCATAACAACGGGGACAGGGTGGTTTTGGGTCATGTGGGCACCCGTTCTGTTGTGTTCACCATTGTGCTTTCACACCTGGAAGCTAGCATATCAACTTTTTGCATCTGTGAGTGAGGGCAAACAGACTTTTTCCTTTGCAGCTTTCCTTTGCTGCTTTGTAGTCTGTTTCCTTTCAAAGACTGAAGGATTCATCCTAGGCTTTATTTTTTCCCTTACAGATGTCTTTGATTTGTCGCATGTATGGAATTTATTTTTCTGAGAATATTCAAAGTCTTACAGTCAATGCATTATCTGATCTTACTCATTTTGCATGTTTCACATTGTTGTCCAGTTGTTACCAAGTTGCTTATAAACAAAAAAATGTGAAATTGAAGCACTTTTAGCTTTTCCAAGTTCAGAATGGAAACTCCCACTTCAGTCTTATTCTTCTGCTGTTGGTTTTGAACCCGTTGTTGATCCCATTTCCCCACAAAATTTTTTCATTCCATTTTGGACAGTTCTTTTTTTTTTTTAACTGTCTGATTTTTTTTTTTTTTTAAAGTGTCTTGAGTACATCATTTCCTTTCATGCATCACCCCATATCCCTCCAACATTTGACCTACATCACATTGCATTGCTTATGACCTCATCATTATTAATTCTTTATGTCAATGTTGTTTTTCAGCTTTTTGTGTCCTGATTATTTTAATTCCCTGAGCCAGTATGCAAATTTCCACACTAACAGCAGAATGCTGCACAGATGGATATTTTTGTTACACAAACCACAATGGCTGAAGGAAATCAATTTTTTATTTATCTTTCCCTGGGGTATGGAAGTGTATGCCATAGTTCCCCAATTTTTTTTCCTTTTCCCCCTCCCCCCCAGAGGCTTTCTCTAACATTCTTAATTGTGTTTTATTACTTGCATTATATATTATAAAATTATATGTATTTTATGGAATATTTTAGTAACTGTCAACTTAGATCGTTGTGAACTAGATTAGACAGGAGCAAACCAATGTTGGATTTTTTCCTACTTCTCTTTCTTTTCAGCTTTGATAGCTATTTGCATGTGATGCCATCACTGTTTCTTTGTAGGTACTCTTGTAATGTTTTGTGTGAATTTTTAGAACATTGGGGAGGAAGAGACAGGAGTTTCTTCCAAATATTAAATGCAAAGTCAGAAGTTAATGAAATAACTGGAATAAGTGAAATGGTGTATGCCCTAATACTGTGGGATGGTTCTTCAACCTCCACAAATGGTAAGCTTTGAAATGAAAGACAAAAAGGGACTTTGTTAATCTCTAGGTTTCATTTACTCAGAGCATTACTCTTTTCAGAGGAAGGTCATTAAAATTGCTGTAAAGGCTAAACCTTAGTAAGATATTTTTGGAAAAGATGGGGCTTGCTTTTACCTTGATGATTTCATTGAATCAAATGGTTCAATCTCTTTACCCAAGGAACATAATCTTATGGGATTTTAAAGAGTTTAATTCGAAGTTTATTTGATTATGTATAGGCATATGACTTTCCCCCCAAAATGTTAGGCTAAAGGAGAATTCTTCTTGGAAGAAGAATTTAATCTATTTCATCTTTTGTAATTTTTAACTTTTTGATCAACGTTTCTCTTTTGTTCTTGTTTAAAAATATTTCCATTTTATGCTTGCATCTTAATTTTAATTCATTGACCTTTCTTGGTCTGCTGCTTATTTTGGGATGTACTGCTAATGAAATTAGGCACTGTTTTTCTCTTTCAGTTCAGTGTACAGTATCTTCCCTGTGATGCAGCAGCTAGATCTTTTGACTGTTTATTTAAAAAAAGAATAGTTTTTAACTTGATTTTCTAACAAAAACAAGTTATGAAGTTGCCTGGCATTAGAGTGGAATTGCCTTACGTGCCCACTGAATGAAATGCAAAGCTGTGCAATTATAGAATTTAGGATGACCATGGAGGTCAGTTTGGAAAAAGAAATGTAATATTATGTAATTTTATAGGCATATGAAATATCCTCCACATATGTGCGCCAAAGGTGTTGATTTTAGTGTTTGTTGTCTAGTGATTATCAGACTGATTCAAGTATGTTTGAAGATTTAGAAGCTAATGGAAACATAATGCAAGTGTAGTTTAGTGTAACATTCCTGGTCATATACACCAAACATTATATAGCAGACAGGTGAAAGCCAACTTATAAATTACTTATAAATCTTGTATCTCCATTTTACTGAAGTTTAAATATGATTCCTTAAAATGGAGTTATTAACTACTAATATTTACCACTTACAGTAAAAATTAATGTCATTGTTACCTAGATTGACAAATTAGATATCAGTTTTTAAGATAGCATTACTCTGGTGGTACAAAGAATGCATGTTTGTGTCTTGCTGCTTAGACATGAAGAGTGAGGACCATAACATTGCCTATCTTGGTACGCACCCTTACACCTCCTCACTTTTAATCTTTACATAGCTGCATTCAGCAGGGACTACCTGACTTAAAGTTGTTGAAGTTTATATATGTTCTTAGGACTAATGCCAGAGGCTGAGAGTAAAAAATTGGCAATTATTGTGCTTTTTTGGTCTAATTTTAATTTTCAGTGACCTTGGGTTGCATAACATGTAGTCCATGTTACATTAATACCTCTACTACTACATTAATACCTCAAATACTACATTGATGAACTTAGTTACCTGTAATTAGTTGCTTCTTCCAAGTTTGGACCCTTATGTATCAACTGTGTGGCTTGTAGAACACCTCAATTATGACTGCGTTATTAAATAGATGGTAAATATTGATATGCATTAAATAGATAAGGTTTTACATTTTTAAATAAATCATCCTTAGGGAATTGTGAAAGAGAATCATAATAAGTCGTCATCACCTTCATCATCATGGCTAGGCTTCATGAGTGAAGATTTGGGAAGGGCTTTACCCATGCTTGCTACAAGCACGCTGATGGCTAAAAAGGCCAATGCAAGGTAGGCAAGTCTGATTGCAAAAGGCACAGCAGAAAGTCTCCAAGGGCAGTATTGGCGAGGCATGGTTCTTCCTACATTGTCTTTTTTCCTCAAGACTGATTCTGCTTGTGTTCTCAAAGGAAGCAGCAGCGTTATGGATGGTGTGTCTCCATTTCTCCCGATTGGAGGCCAGAGTGGACAATTTATGGTAGTCAATATGGCTGAGGCTGAGGTATTGTTTCAGGGAGTCCTTGTATCTCCTCTTCGGGGCTCCTCTCTTGCAGCAGCTGGTGGTGAGTTCCCCATAGAGCACAGTCTTAGGGAGGTGGTGATCCTCCATGCTGGAGACGTGCCCTGCCCAGGACAGCTGCATTCTCAGCAGCATGGCCTCGATACTGGTGATCTCTGCCTGTTCGAGGATAGACACATTTGTCATGTAATCAGACCAGTGGATGTTTAGGATTGTATGGAGGCAGCGCTGATGGAAGCATTAGAGGAGTTGCAGGTGGTGGGGGTAGATGACCCATGATTCAGACCCATATGAAAGTAAAAAGGCACAAAATAGACTAGCATTTTCCGTTCTGCTGCATTCACTGCTACTACAGTTAACTCCTCTCTAAAAAGAGAAAAACCTTCCCAAACAGTATGTTACTAATATATACAGATCAAAATGTTCACAAGTAGAAAGCTATAGATGTGTTGAAGTGGCAGGTTTATTTATAGTTTAAATACTGAGCAGTCTTAATTTGAAGATAGTATAAAGCACCTTCAAAGAGGACCCCAAACAGGAGAAGCATATTATTAGCTTCTTTGGAATTGGATTTATGACTGCTTGGACTTCTAAACTTCTTTAAGATGTTTATTTATCTGAAATGAACACCAGCTCCTTCAAAAACAGTGTCAAGAAATTGTAAAGTAGTCGTTGCTTTTCTCTATCAGATGACAAATTACTTCCTAGGGTGATGATTTCCTCACAGAAAAAGAAGCATTTTAAAGTTTATTTATTTTGTTAGTGTCAGTGTTTGAAACATTTTGGATTACTGGAATAGTCTCCGATCTTTCTTATTTTTTCTACATCCCTTCTGGTGTTTTTTCCTTGTTAAACACGAAGGAAAGAGTGTGACATTGTCAACCTATGGCAGTTAGTTAACACAGGCAGGTCATAATGCTGCTGTTTCAGAAATGTAGTGACTGAATCTGAACTCATGCAAGTTGTGTATGGTAACTTAGAGCTTGTAAACCTCTGGTACTTGCCATTACAGTCCATGGAAATCTCTTGTCCTCCACACTGTTGGTATTTATGCTTTTTGGTTACATGCAATACTGAAATAATATTTACTTTTGGTATCACCCATTCCATCTGTTGTATACCAGTCATATATTGGTATGTGCTACAGCTTTATGAGCATTTGCCATACACCCATTATATTAAGCTTCAGTTTGAAAGCTTAAATTCTTTTTACTCCTCAAAAACTGTAAGAGTTATTTTCTGTTTCTGTTTTGATAAAGTTTTTTAATTTTGGGGTTTTTTTAATCTTATTATTTGCCTTTACAAGTAGAGCACTTTTCGTTGCTCAAAGAATTTATTTTAATACACTTTTCATATCAAATTGCAAATTATTAGTTTTAGAAGTTTATACAAAGTCTGTAAGAGATTTGTAATTCCGGTGGCAGTCTTTTTTAGAATAAAACTTCATGTGCTGAGGTGTTTATGTTTACTTATATCCCGAATGTGAAGCTGTTGTTCTAATACTGGTTAATGTAGTTGTCTGGCAGTGGTTCTGTAGTTAATGTTTTAAATTATTTCCTGTGGCATGTTTTTGTTGTTAGGAATAATAGATAAACAGCAAATGCATTCTGTTACCTAGCATTGAATTTTACGTATGTTCTCTTCTAGAGAACTAGAGGACGAAAACGAAGCTTTGTGCCTGAAGAAGAAAAACCTGAGGTTGGAATATAGTGTTTTGTTTGTTTTTTTAACAATTTCACAAGAAAATTAAACTTTGGGCTGAAGTGTTACTTTCAGTGCCATAATTAAAAATGTTTGCTTTCCTTCCCTCCTTTCCCCCCATTCCTTTCTTTTGGCTTCTGCTGTGACAGGAACGGATTCCCAGAGAAAGAAGGCAGCGTCAGTCTGTTCTGCAAAAGAAGCCCAAGTCAGAGGATTTAAGAACTGAGTGTGCTACCTGCAAAGGGACTGGAGACAATGAAAATCTAGTCAGGTAAGTTTGATACTCTGACCTTACGAGGAGTTAAAGTTCCATCTCTATCACTTTGTCATCATGATTATAATGAAGAAAATGTACTTTTTAAAAACACAATCAATTTCCTCCTCTCATTTGGGGAAACTTCAGAAATACTGACTTGATTTGCTTATGGACCTGCCAAAAACCTTTACATTGTAAATAACCAAGATAATCTGTTTTTCTAACAGAGGAGAATTAATTTGCTCTTGTCAGGGTGAATTGTCAATGTTTTAGAGCAGGTCAGAAAGATAAACTAACCAGCATTTTAATGACATTGCGGCTACAGGAGCATCCTAAAAGTAATTAAATTAAAATAATTAACAATTTTATGAGCTGAAATGTGGATTATGAGGAATTTATGTTTTTTAAAAATGTGTTAATGCTACCTCCATTAATACAGATCATGAAAGAGTTTGATAATCATGTTTCTTATCTGAAACAGAAGCAAAAAAAAAGACGTATTGAATGATGTTTTAGTAGGTGCAGAAACCTAATTAAATTTTAGAATAGCTGCTATTAAATAGCTACTGTTGACCACAGCTTCTGCAGATTTTGACTTTATAGCTGCATTGTGGCCTCTCTGCAAAGCCGTAGAGATTGCTCACAATTCTTGAAAGAAGAATCATGAAGCTTAGCTTAGGTGGATTTTAATTGATTCTACTGAGCTTTCATTAAAATGATTTCATAATAAGTTCAGATGAAAAAAAGTATGTTGTGTTTAGGTCCTGCATGCTTCAACTAGACTTTTCTAGACAAGTTCTTCTCTGTAGGTTAGATATAATTGTTGTTTTAACTGGAAGGATTATTCCAAAATAAATATTTTAATTTATATCTAGGTATCAGAGTTATGAGAAAAGTCAGAATCACTGATACAGTCAGGCAACACTTAGCTTTAGAGTCACAGGTACAGATGCCTTGTACATACTCAAAGTAGCTGGTTTTAATACCACTTACAGCATATGATTTATCATAGAAATAGATTGGAGCAGAGTGCCTGTACAAGCTCATCAGTAACCATGTGACTCTCCTGCATTGACAGACTAGTACTGCTAGGTAATCCTAGACCCTGCTCAGTATCAGGCTCTGATATAAAGGCTGGATGTTACAGTGGTTGCTCGTGCAATTACACTGATGAGAACTGGTGGCAGAAGGTTTTTAACTGCCCACGATAAGATAAAGGGCTTTCTTCAGCCCTATTGTTTGCAAGAAATAAAAGATGCAGGAAGATAATTTTGTTGTGGGAAACATGTATTGTGATTTACTGTGAAAAACTCGGTGAATCAGTAGTTTTCTTCTTGAGGCTTTTTCTAGAAGTGTTAAATACCACATTGGGGGACATAAAGGATAAGATGAGAAAATGCCATGAAGAGCTCTATTTGCAAGTTGCAATTAAAAAATACTGGTAGAAAATAGTGTTATGTCTTGTTTACTACATGAAAAGGTTTTAGGAGTAATTTAGAAGGGCCAAAAATACACATACTACATGCAAAAAGCCAAGATTCTCTTACAAACCATCCTCATAATTAGGCCTAGAAACTGAAACAGTAGTCCTGCATGGGAGAAGGATTTTCTTATATTTTAATCCTTTGTTCATAATTCTCTGAAAAATATTTCCTTAAATCTTCTTATTTTCCATATTACTTTTAAGAAAAGATAATGAATTTAAAACTTGCTTTTTTCAGATAGTTCCTATAAATAGCTGCAACTTCATCCAGTGTAGTTTACTACTGCTTCTAAATAGCTGTGGATGCTTAATTTTGATAATTGTTAAATTATGGTGAAGTACTTATTAAATTTGGAAATTTTTTTAGTATTATTTTTGTTCTTAAAGCTGTATTTCATTTGATGAGAGTAAATTGAGGGACTGTAATAAGATGCTACCTACCAGACAGGCTTTCTGCTATGCAGCCAAAGCCATGTAGGGGAGTGATCCACAGAGTGTTGCTATGTCAGAGAAAGTTTTCAGAATCCTTTATTCTCTTACGTTGTTATGAAGTGATAGAAGTGACCTTCTCCCTGCACTGCTGCAGGACTCATCATGCAGGACTCCATTGTGCTGGTAGATATGTGATACAGTTTCTTTTTAGAATTTATGGTGAATTAATGTTATAGATTCTTCTATACACATCTGTGCAAGTTTTGTTAACTAAATGATCCTGCAATTTTTACCTTTTACAAAATTAATGAGTAGCACAGTCAAGATCTATAGATAGTCAGTGAAAAGTTAATTGAAAGAACGTACTCAAATGAGGCAAAGTCAGATCTGTAACTGTCATAAATGACAGTGAGAAAGCAATATCTGTAATTAGAGAGAAGTGTGGGGTTTGAGTATCTTTTTACTCAAATAAGCATAATTGAGTTTTGAGAGGATAGTTGCAAAATGTGGAGGGTTTTTTAATATTTTATATTTGACACAGGTTGGTTTGATGTAAGGCATGAAGACAGAGCACTTTTTAAAATACATAAGAGTTCAGTCAAAAGAGCTATAATGTGGGCTTGAAACTAAAGTACTGTGTAACCAGAAGGTAACTGTAACAATATACTGCTCATTCTCAAGCAACAATCAAATATTGAAAATAATTACTTGAAATTGAAGACATACATTGAAATACAGGAGTTTCCACAGCTTGATGTGAAAGATAGATTTTCTAAAAAAACTCAGAAAGATTCTATTTGTTCTTAGAACTGACCTCTGCTGTTTGTTTTAGAGACCATGTAGCTAATAATACTTGTGTTTCATTTTGTGAATTTTTTTAAGTCACATATAGTTTAGACATCTAATAAGTTTCCTGAGGGCTTAATAACAGTCTTTCTTGAATTGCTTAGAATGATAGATCTTGCAGAAGAATTACTTGATTCATAAGTATTCTCCTGTGGGGTTTTTGAGGCCATAACTCACTAACGCACATCTTTAAAAATAGTTCCCCAATAGTTCCTTTTAGAACTTCACCATATTTAATAGAAACACGGTTAAAGAAGGGTATTTCAGGTGGCTCGATATATAATAATTAAAGCATGCCCTCTGTATGGTACCATACTCCAGAGTAAGTAGGTGGTGATACCACTGTACACACAAAGTGCTCCTAAGCACAGTATTACTGTCTACTCTGCCTTGGTAGAATAAAAATTAAGATGAAATGTGTAGATAATTTTAGTATGTAGAACAGTTTTTTAAAGAAGAATACACTAGCTAATCTAGTTTAAAAACTTCCAAGAAAGGACTTCTAAATGACTTCATTTCTTTAGAAGTGGCCTCTTCTCAAAAAATTAACAAGTTCTCAACTGCTGCTATTAAAAAAAAATATGTATACATACCTTCAGTTTTTAGCTTTAAGATGTGCTTGGGTAGTATTTAGGAATGCAGTACATTAGATAAAATTGGCATCTCAATACTAGATTTGAGAAAAGCAGAGTAAAATTAGAATGTTGTTTATGTATGGGCCAAAATCAGGTTAAAGAAATCTCTGAAAAACATTGATGAAAAAAAAATGGAAAAGTGGAAGCATATTGTAATACATTCTGTTGTAGTTTTGTGTATTGAGTTTTTTTGCAGTATTGTCGGTTAAGTTAGAATTTTCCATTTCATTTGATTGGCAGCAACTGAGACAAAATTATGACTTCAGCATTACAGAGAGGATAAAAAAGGTAAAGGTCATGCATTTGAAAGAATAGAGAACAGGATTTGTTGAAAACATAGATTTGAATGCTGGTTATAAAGTATTCAAAAAGTGTAAATCTGCAGAGTAAATTATTAAGCATATATGTGGTATTTCTTTTTAATGCATATGTTTACTGGGAAGTAAGCTAAATGTAAAGGTATTTATTTTGCCCAAAATACTGCCTCACTTTTCAAGTGTGCCGGAAGTGTAATGTGCTGCACATACAGTCACTGTATCAAGACAGAACTAAAAAGGGAAGGTGAGGAGCAGGAAAGGAGAAAGAAGAAAACATATGCAGTGTCATATTTACTAAAAAACCCCAAACCATTGAGTAAAACTGCCTATAAAGTTTGGCATTACTTCGAGTTATCCAGTCATACTGTAACTCAAAATCTTTAAAATGCAAAATGCATGCAACATCTGTGATTCTGGTGCTACAAATGTATGTATCACGTTTAGAATGATAATTTATAAAGGATTGCATCCTTAGCTGCATAGTGTGGTCAGCTTTAATTCTGTTTTTGACAGACAGTGTTTTCTAGACCGTCTCTTCTGAAGATTTTCTCAAAAAATCTCACTCACCATGTTTCCTTAATTGCATTTGTCTTGTAGGTTTGTCTTTGCATTTTTATTTCTTACGTTTCCATGCAGAGGGGTATGCCAAACTTAAAATTATTTCCTCCTTATCTTTAGCTGCTAGTTTTGAAGCTCTTCATGAGCTAAAGTTTATTCCAGAACAAGCGCATTAATTACTAATTGCCTTAAATGCACTGTAACAACATTAACAGTCCATCACAGTGACGGAAACCAAGTGATTTACAGTAGAGGTTTAAGACCACTAATGTAGGGATTAATCACAAGGAAAATGTTAGTTAAGCCACAATTTGCAACAATCTTATGTTTTACAGGGAGTTAAAAATGGATTATTTTATTGGAATGATCTGAGAGAATGAAGAGAAACAACATTCAGTGGTGTTATTTATTTCTGCTATGTAATTTATAGAGATTAATTCTGTGAGTTAACTTTTCTAATTGCTTAAGTTACCTGTTAGATCATTTTTTGCATCATTTAGCTCATTATGTTGTCTTCTGAGAAGTGTTTTTTTTATACTAGATAGCAGGATAGTACATATAAGTACAAATGTGGATTTTGCCTCGCAGAGGACTTCATTCAATTTGAAGTACCTATGTTTCATTGCATTTTACTGTAAAATACCACAGATTTTTCATTTTCAGTGAATTTGTATGGTAGGGCAGATATTCAAAAAAAGTTGCAGGCGTTGTGAGACAATCCTGCCAAGTACCTAAAAGTCAGGCATAGGTTTGGTAATAAGACTTATACTGCTGTCATTCAGGGCTTCTCTAGAAGCAATCTGCTAGGTGCATTTGCATCTGGGCTACCTAGCTACTGTGAAGCCAGATGGAACATTTGAAACTCTACTGCAAAAATTCCATGGCAGACTCAGGTTTCTGTGAATTAGGCATCAGTCTATTTACCTGTTACCTAATGGATTTCTTTAATACATTTGTCTGTAACATTTTCCTAAAATGAAATGGCAAAATGTGAATCAAAGCCCAGATTAATTTTTTCCCTTGATTGTTTTGCTGGTGAACTCTTGTGGAAATCTAAAGAATAGAGGCTCAGGACTTTGGGTACTGATTTTGTGTTCCATCTCTGGTTTGATTCTTGATGCCAAATGGTCTTTAAGGAACCATTTTAGAGGTATTCTGTGTAGGAGTGAAACAAAACTGAAATTTTGGAGTTAATGCCATGATAAAAAGACTTGTTTCCATTCAATTCTATTGTCAAAATTGGGAAAGTCAGGTTGGGAAATATGCACAGGACCATCTCATGTAATTTTTCTTTAAAGTTTAGCATTGAGCCTTCATTTTGAAAAGGAGAGGAAAACTGGATGAAAAGTTATCTGGCTGCTCTGCTTTCTGATCAAACACAGGTCCATCAAAGGGTGATGCCTTCCCCACCCCCCAAAAAAGGATTTATTTGAATTTCATTTCTTGAGGTGGGCAAGCTTCAATATTCGTGCAGGTAATCAGCGATCTAAGCCATGGATTCTGAAGTAAAAAAGAAAGTTTATTTTGGGGAACACTGCACAGCTGCCAGAATTCACAGCTGAGTGGCAGACAACACACACATAGTCCACATGTCTCTTGGCTATATATATTAAGGGGCTTTCTGACCTGCCCAGTGCTGCTTTCTGAGCTTACTTTTTCCCTCCTCCTCTTCTGTTCCCTACCTGTGAGCAGAGGAATGCCTCTTATCTAGCTTAGCCGAGAAACAGATTCCAAGGAAAGACAAGGAGTGGTTTCTCACACACTCTCTCAATGCATGTTTCTGTTAGCCACAACAGGTTTCTTGAACAAAGAGAAGTTTCCAAACCATTTTCCTCCTTGACCGTTTCTTGCACAGGGCCCCCTCAAACTCCCATGTCTAACGGTACTGCCTATTAATACACTGAGAAGAAGTATAAATCTTCAAAGTATCTAGAATAGAGGAAGAATGCATATTTGTCTCTCTTCAGTGTAATGAAAGTTCTAAAATCCTTTGGAGTATTATTGTGATATTTGACAAGGTTTACTGGTGTTCCTCTTACCAGTGAATAGAGGTGAAGCAGTGTGAGCATTCCCCAAATGTTTTTATTCACATTATTTCCTGGACTGTTTAGTGATCTGTAAGTCAAACTTAAAGTTCAACATTAGATCTTTTTATGATAAGTATTTTATACTGGTCTTTAATATGTAGAACCTTTGTGAATAATAGAAGTTTTTGAACTCTTCAGGTGTAAGCTTCGTGGTCAGGCATTCTTAGAATAGGTATTGGAAGTATGTTGATCCAAAAAGCTCCTGTACCAGTGTCGTAAACTTTAGAAGTATTTGAAAAGATAACCACTTGTAAATAAGTGCTTCTCTCTACAGGATTACACTGTTTTCCACTAACATGTAGTAGTTCTCCATTTTTTTATTATGGCATTTTTAATATACAGTTATTCTTTTTTCTCCTTCAGTTATAGCTACTTGATCAAGTCTGTGCTGCAATCACGTTTCTACATTACAGCTTGAAACTATATTTCTCAGTTGTAATCTGTTCCCTAGACAGCTGTGTATCTCCGGATTTATTTATTATTTTTCTCATTGCCCTAGGAAATATATGCATCAGAGACCTTTGCAACTTTTTTTTTTGTGGCATTCTATATCTTATAGGATTTCTAATAATTTATAAAATAAAATATAATACCATGGATCCTTGCTATAAGTAATGAGTGAACTCTTTAGATAAAGCAGTTATTGAATGAGGTACCTCTTCAGAAGATTAAAATGACTTAATGAAACAAGTTGCGGAGAATTTGAAATTGTAATATTTGTGATAGATGAGAGGAGACTCATGACATATCAAATTATTTCCCAGTCTGGTTACCAATAATAGGTTATGACTTCAAAAATGTCTGTCTTGATGGGGGCAGTAGCTTCTTACTTTTGTGGGCATTATTAAGACTTTTTTCTTACAGCATCATAATTACATCAAATAATTCAATTCAGTTGGCATTTGAATGTGTCAGATACTCCATCATTCTGACCAAACTGCTTCAGTCACTTTCATGCAGCAAGGTTATCGCATCAGAGCATTTCACAGTATAGCATACTCAGAAAACAAATGTTAAAGTTCATTATCAATTCAGTTGTTTTGCATTGTTAAGCTGAGCCGTTGCTTCAGAAGCCACAAGACTGAAATTTATAGTTAAGAAATTTGTAACCTGAAAATGTTCATATTCAGATATTAAAATAATGTGGTAGAAGACCATGGCAGGAGACAATGACTGTTTAAATGCTGTGTAGCAGCATCAGTTTTGACATATCACAGTTAGTGTCAAGTGAGCATCTGTGCAGTCAGTTTTCTGAACTAAGTACCTCTCCACAGAACTGTAATGTAAACTATGGACTAGTTGAGTAAGAAATTTTAATATGCAAAAGAGTGATTCTTCCTGTTACACACTCATTTTTTCTTGCTTTTGTTGCTGCTGCCCAATACTTTCAAAAGTCTTTGATCTGTACTTAGTTACTCTCTATGGGGTTTTGATAGCAGGTGACCTGAAGTTTGGGTGTAAAACTTCATCTACTCTATTCAAAACTAATGTTGTCTTGAAACAGTGTGAGAGTATGTTTTCGGGGTGTTTTTACCATTACCAAAGAAGCCTGTATGTGAAAAGCAGTTAAAGTGAACTTGAGAAAAGTGATTCAAAATTCTTAGCATTAATTAGTTACTCTTCACATGTTTAAAAAGGCATATAGCACAAGTTTTCATTAATAAATCAATGGTGCAAAGTTGCATATAATTGGTTGCTAATTAGAGTCTAAATCAAGAATTTTGTATATCGTGTTATTACCTGAGAGGCTGTAGATGATCTGTAGATGTATGTATGTGGGATATTATGGTTCTTGTTAGCCTAATTGTGCTATAGGCTGAGATCTTGCAAAGCTGCTTATTGGAGAACATACTTTTAAACCCACTAAAAATGAAAAAGAATGATAATAAAAAAATTCTCTTCGGTGTTATGATATATTTGTTAAAGATGTTTTTTTTCCATGTTACAAGAGAAATCCAGTTTTAATATTGAACTTTATTTTGTGCTGAAATAATTTGCATATAACAAGAAAAGAAATAGAGTTATAGGTTTTATTTGGTTTTCTTGTACTTTAGTGTGATTTTAGTGTTCACTAGATTTTGTCTATTGTCACTTGCCTGTTGGTGTTGTCATTGAAATTACAGATGGAATAATCTAGTCTAAAGTCTATTACAAAAATATTTTTTCCTGTAAGCAAAATTTAGGATTTTTTAAAATAAAATTATGTATTTTTCATTTTTTTTTCTGCCTTGTTATTTTGTTACTTTCTTTAGCATAATTTTTAAATTTCTGTGTTTTTTTTTTTCCCAATTAATTTTTGGTTTTAAATGTTTTTCATCTGTGCCATATCCAAGGCTGGATTCTGATTTTGCTTTGCCTTTAGTTAATAAAACTGGGTGTCCTTTACAACAGTTGAGACTGTTATTATTACTTAGACTTTGTGTGATTCCTTTATATTGTCACCTCAATGAAATTATATTTTTGTATCTGATTTGCTTTACCATTTAAAATACCAAAGAAGTATTATGACAGGAATTCAGTATACTGAATGTTTCAGGAAGCACTTAATTAATTACCTTATAACAACCTAATTCTTCTTGTAATTTTTTTCTATACATTTACCCTTGAATGGATTTTTTTTAATACTTTTTCTTTGCCTGGAAGTGTCTTTTTTTTTTCCCCTTCATTTGAAGAACTGCTTTTTGGATCTTGTTGTCTTGTGGAGATGAGACACATGGAATTTAATAATTTTTCCATGCTGTCTTGAATAAAGTTACAGCTACATTTTTAAATCTTGACTCCTGACTTCATCTTGAGGAAGCACTAGTAACTTCACTTAGTTTTGAGAAGAAAGAATGTGGAAAGGACATGCAAGAAGAAAAGATAATCGTATATTTTCTTCAAGAATATCAAAAAGCTCTCAGCAGAGACTAATGTTTCTCTCCTCTTTTTCATATCACTGGTCTTAACAAAGCAAAGGTCAAGCGTAAATTAATGTGCAGTTCTTTGATTAACTAGCTGATCTCATCCCATTCTCCCCCCCTTTCCTTACCAAATTGTCAGTTAAACCAAGTACAGTAATGTTATTGTATTGCATGTGTACTTACTGTTGAGGAACAGGAACACTAAATCCCTCTAATTTTGACTTTGAGATCTGATGTGATGCCATATTAGGGAAATAGTCAGTAAAGTGTAGGTTGTCATTGGAATATAGTGTAGTAACTGACTTTTACCATTGCACATAAACAGAGTAATTATTGTAAATCATAGCATCACTTTCAACTGAATAACTACTAAAATCACTGCACTGTGGTTTCCTGAAAATGCCACAATCCTTCAGCTGCCAAATTAAGCCCAAGGAGAACAACCATCAGTAGTGCCTGCACAGTTATGTAGAGGGATGAGCCCTGAACCAAGTGAAAAGATGTTCTGGAAGAACAGTAACCTTTCCCATGGTGTGCACATTTTCCATTACATTTCTGACACAAAGTGCTGTGAAATGATTTAATGTTGACATTTTGTTTTGCTGACTTTTCCTTTTCTTATTAATTAGAAACAAAAGTTAGGTTAGAAAACTAGAGGAAGGGTGGCCAAGCATTAGAATTCTAATATAGAAATCTCTACTTCAGAGTCAAAACCAAAAACATTCTAGATACATGTTGTTTATGATATTGTATTGTACAGATTTTAGGGGAAAGAGAATATACATATCTCCAGCATCAATATTGAACACCTTGCTCTGTAAGGTTAATTTATGTTGTTGCTTTGCAGTAATTGCACACCAAGTATGATAATTCAGTATAGCATCCTTTGTAATTAACAATCGCGAAGATCGTACACATTAGCTATCCAGCACAGCACATGCAGTACTCTTGTTTCTGCTTGTCATTTTTGATGTATATTACTGGAAGTGATTGTACAAGCGAGCAGAACATGGGCAGACATGATACAATGAAAGGTCAGCACTTGTCACTTGGAAAAGGATAAATTTTTCTGGAGTGAGAAAACAGAAAGTGGCTATCTGCTCAGTGTCATACAGGTGCTTGTCTGCATCTAAAGTAATACATGTAAAAATACTTGGACAGAAGAATTACTTGCCCAGAGTATGGTTCATGCATCCTTTGGTGGCTTTTGATTTCCTGTTTCAGAACTGATGAAAAGCCTTGCTTGTTTGTAGCACAGTATGTAATTTTATCTTTGAAAAACACTTCTTTTGCTTTTGTTTTCTCAAGGATGTGTGAAGTTTTTTGGCACCTAATTTATTTTATCCTTCTTTCGTCTCATTTCATTGTTTTGGATGATGGTTGATGTCATTGTAAGTCATTCTGTTTCCATGAGGTGTCACCTGATATGAATACATTTTAGTTTGAAGTCATTGGAAATAAACTGAGAGTTTCGGTTGTACAGTAACTTACTTGAAAGATGGTATGTTGGAATATATTTTCAGTCACATTATTTAATGGTTGGTCAAGAAGGCTTGCTGGCTTTGACAAATTCAAAATAATCTTGTACAATCGTGTTTTAAGGATAGTATGTGTCTTAGAAAAACTGTGGCATCTGATAGCACCTTCAGGACTTTTTCAAAGCTTCAGCATCCTACATACGCTGCAGCAGTTTTGAGGAGTTGTTTGTGGTTTTGAAAGGAAACTTAAGTGGTAGTGACAGCCAAAGGTGAAAATGGTACCCATTCTTAAAAGTTGAAGCTCAGTTTTAGCCTGAGAAGATAGAAGTAAATGCGGGTATAATTCAGTGATAGTAGTGGACTGATAGTTCAGTTACTAAATTCCGAAAAATAACGTTGTAATAAAGGCTAAAATAATTGTAAAAATCCTAATGGCAGTAACCTAAACAATAGAATTTGTTGGCATTTATCTAACCATAATATGTAAACAGTAATTTCAGAGCTGCTTGTTACAAAGGACTATTAAAAATGAAATAGATGTTATGAAATTGTTTCGGCAGCCTTTAGCTGTTTGCTAACAATTTAGTACAGCAATAAAAGCTAGCAGTAGCAGCACCAAAATTGCATAGCAGAAACTTGATTATAATTTGGTAAGAAAATATGGTGTAGATTAAAGTTCACACTTCATTGTAAACTGCGTTTATCCTTGGGTTTAAAAATCTCATAAATTTGAATAGCTTTTTAAAGTGTTCTTGTTACTAAAAGTCAGAGACAAATTATGCCTGGTGCTGATGTTGCTATCTAGGGCAATAGAGGAGAGGAGTTAAATTTTCTATTCTGCAAGTATGCCTGTATTAAGCTTCCCAAGCCTCAAAATGGAAGTCTCTTTGGTCTTTGTGATATGGACTTCTTATTTAAGTGTTCCCATCTCTGCTCAATTATCCAGGTCAATAAAGCATAAAAGTAAATGAATAGGACTCATGCCTGCATTTTACATCTAACAGAGAGCATGTTCATTAGCACAGCCATGTTTGAGCACAGACTTGTAGTTTATGCCTGGTGAATGGCAAATAAAATAAAAAATCATCTTTAAACTGTCTTTATGAAATTGTGAAGTCCATTGTGATTGTCGATTTGACTTGTTTCCTTTGTAGGGTTATTTTTGAGGTAGCAGAGTCTTTTTGCATTTCTGAGTTGTCTGTCCTTGTGTATATGAACTCAGACTACATGAGCAGGTGTGTGGAAGAATTTTCTGGAATTGAAGTGTACTTTATTGAACTTGATATTAAGTAAGTGAAACAGAATATATAGCTGGTTTAACTGGCAAGAATCTTTGCAACTCCAGAACAATTTTTATTTGAGAACATCAATTGCTTTTGAGGTATTTGGGATATTTAAATTATATTTCTATTTAAATTATTTATATTTCTGGAAGTATTTTGGGGTAAAGGTGAATATATGGAAAGGCTGCTTGAGAACGCTTCTGGGAAACAGAGAAAAGGAGACAAGAGAAGGGCTGAGTAGGCAGACAGAAGTGTAAATGAGTAAATAGAGGAAAAATCAGGTTTGAATTCTGTAAACCTTGAAGTAGTGAATGAAGGTCTGAAATTTCCCATGAAAGCTAGAAAAGATCCAGTCAAGAGACTGCTGGGGACATAACTTCCTGGCAGTGTATATTCTGCATTACCATTTATTCATGCAAGAATTGAGATGAGAAAAAATGAAGTTATTTGAGAATGGTGCACAACGTGACCAAAAAGTCAGCACTGAAGAAGAACAGTTGATCTTTGAAGATGTTCAGAAAGAATAACAAAGAGGATTCAGTAACAGGATGAGAAATTGTTATAGTGTTAACCTTATTTATAGAGCTGTTTGCTTCAGAATTGAGACCCCTTTTTAATAAATGACAGGAGAACAGAGCAACTTTTAGATTTTTCTGCTTGATGAAGATTGTAACTGCCAGCGAATCAGTCTGTGGAGAGATGTTAAGAAAAACACTCGAAAAAATACTTAACATGCCCTCTTAAAAGTAAGTGTAATATCTGTTAAGATTTTAAGTTTGCATGAATAAAATCAGTAGTGCTAGTTTTAGTAATCAAATTCTGTGATTTGAATCAATTCAGTAATATTTAATTGAAGTTTTTCTACATTTTTGAGAGAATGTGCAACTACTGTTATGTAAAAAGTGCAAAAGCAGCAGTTTAATACCTGAAAATGCAGAGCAGATGAAAAGAGGAAAAATAAAAGTGTTACTTTGTCATAGTAAAAATTGTTTAAATTTACATAAAAACAGCCTGCCGTCTGCTGGTACCTACTGACAGTTCTTTTAATAACACTTGCTGTGAAAAAGAGATAAGAAAACCAGCGGGCTTTTAAAACTCCTGTGGTAATTTTAGTTTTCCACATTAAAGAACAATAAGTAAACTGCAGGACTTTAATTTTCTTTAATTTTGAAAAGCTTGTCTAAATACTTTCTGCTTTTATTAAAGACAGAATCACAGAATACTTGAGATTGGGAAAGACCTCTAGAGCTGGTCTTCCCTGCCCCCTAACTCAAACAGAGCATGTTACTCAGGGTAGTTCTGATTGGGTTTTGAGTATCTCCAAGGATGGAATCTCTGCAACCTCCTGGGCATCTTGTTCTGTTGTTTGTGCCTCCTCAGAGTAAAAAAAAATATAGTTAACAAAATTTCTTGTATTTCAGTTTTGACCTGTTGTCTCTTGTCCTTTCACTGGGCACCACTAAAAAGTCTGGTTCTCTTTTCTTCCCCAGTTGTTGTGTATTTACACAATGAGAAGATTCCCACTGCACCTTCTCTTCTCCAGACTAAATAATCGCAGACTCTTCTTGTATGACAGATACACCAGTCACTACATCATCTTCATAGTCCCTTTGTTGAACTCACTCCAGTAACTCCAGTATGTTTTTTTTCCTTGGGAGTTCAGAATTGGACACAGGGTTCCAGGTGTGATTTCACCAGTGCTGAGTGAAATGAAAAATGAAGTTTATACTTCATAAAAGTAAACCATTAAAAAAGAATCCTCTGATGTGTGTAACAGGCAAAATTTGGTTTTTTACAAAAGAAACATCTTTCTGTAGTAAATACAGTGAGTCAGTAAGAGCACTATTTAAGGATGAGAAAGTCATTTTGCTTTATTAAATCCGTGTCTTGGGAAAGTCATGTCATAGTAGTAGTTTGAAAGATAAATTCATTGAGCAACATACTGGAGAACTATTAGTGCTAATGCTTACAGTTTTCCACTGAAAGTTGTATCTCTTACTGGAAGGCTCTACCCTGGTAAATTCAGGTAAGACGTCCACAGTTCCAGTCCCTTCCTCTGCTCTCTTTGAAAAGTGCCTTTTTCAAATGCATTTCTTAATTCACTGTGTTAGATTATGACCCCAGCCATATCATTCAGGGGTTACCTGTTCAATTGCATTAAAAGAGCTATATTATCTGATCTAGCAGTAGACTGAGACACACAAAAACTCCCAAAACTCAACCTCAAAAGGGCTCTTTGCCAATTCCTCTCAAGCCCAGAAAAGAATAAATAACATCAAAGCTAAAACTCTACGCTTTTCTCATCTATAAAGAAGGAGTTAGGAGTGAAAAGTGCTAGGAGAGAAGGTCTAGTGGTGTTGTTCTGGAGGGGTAAGATCCCTCCTGAGAGATGGAGAACATGAAGGCACGAGATTTGTCAGCCTCTAAGTTATCTTTTGCATCCCTTCTGGTGGGTAGTGAGGTACCCCACCGTGGGGTGCAGTTTTTACAGATGCTAAGAGTTAAGATGCCCACCACCTTCATTTCAAGCAAAAGTGGTAATACATGAGCGGGCTCTCTCTGGAGTGATGAAAGAGTACTAAGGTTTTTTTCTTCTCTAGTTCCTTGAGGATCTGATCTGAGCAGTTTTTGTGAGTTAGTCATTATTTTCCAAGCTGTACAAAACTGTTGTGGTCTCCTTTTCATGCTGTAGGTCTTAGCTTCTATCTCCGAATGGGCTGTTAGTAAGTATATATGTGTGTGCACTTGTGCAGGTCCTTGGAGTGGTCAATATAAGTGGTAGCATGTCCTACGTTCTTGTTTTCTGTCATTTCATAGAATCATAGAATATCCTGAGTTGGAAGGAGTCCACAAGGATCGTCAAAGTCCAGCTCCTGGTCCTGCCCCAAGAGTTACAACATGTGCTTGAGAGCATTGTCCAAATGTTTCTTGAACTCTGTCAGGCTTGGTGCTATGACCACTTCCCTGGGGAGCCTGTTCCAGTGCCCAGCCACTGGAAAGGTGAAGAACCTTTTTCTAATATCCAGCCTAAACCTCCCCTGACACAACTTCAGGCCATTCCCTCTGGTCCTGTCACTGGTCACCACAGAGAAGAGTTCAGTGCCTGCCCCTCCTCTTCCCCTTGTGAGGAAGTCGTTGACTGCAATGAGGTCTCCCCTCAGTCTCCTCTTCTCCAGGCTGAACAGACAACGTGACCTCAGCCACTACTCATACAGCTTCTCCTCAAGGCCCTTCCCCATCTCTGTTGCCCTCCTTTGGATGCTCTTTAATAGCTTTATGTCTTTCTTATATTGTGGTTCTTTTCTGTAAGAAAAACAACCATATGCATTAACCTGTGTTATTCAGTGTGATTGCTGGGTATCTGTAACAGTGTATGCTTTGCCTCTTTTGTGAGGTCTTTTGTAGAAGGAAAAACATGGACTAAGTTTACTTGGTACCTAAGCTGTCGGTCCTGTTTACCATAGTAAACTCAGGTGGTTTTATTTTTAAAAGACCTGAGACTTCTATTTTGAAACATAATTCTATATAAACATAGTTCTACATAAATATCTTATTGTCTCTTTCCAGCTATGAAAATGCCTTAATATTTCATTTAAAACTAGTTTCACTGTTCCATTAGACACTTCAGAAAAATCGCCCTGTTCCCTTAATTTTTGAATTTAAATTCTGTATTAATCCATAAGTTGGTAATTAATTTTATTCTTAATGATGATTGATAAAATTCTGAAGTTAAGTAACACAGCATTTTCAATATAGATAAATAGAGGTTCCAGATTTTTGAAGTATATTTTCTCTGACAGATACATGTAAAAAAATTTATGTGAAGCTGGTGGGTTTTATAAGTTAAAGTGATAATGTTCAAACCATAACTCCTGTCACTATAAGCAAAATGCATGCATATGTTTAACAACTTAGTTGAAGAAAAGGAAAAATATTAAATATTGATGCTACTTTTTCAGTAGCTTGAATGTAATGTTCTCTGTTGACCCCAGAAATGTGATTGTTTTTAGAATGTTATTTTACATTTTGCTACTTTGTAAGCCATATGCAATGCTTTCATTGTGCAAACAGACAGAAGAATTCCTTTTGTCTTCGGCACCGGACCTTTGGGAAAAAATAGTGTTTCAGCTTTTGTTGCTCATCGTATTTGAGGCTTTGTCTCTGTTATTGTCAACAAGGGGAAAAAAATTCTAGATTTCATTGGAGAAATCAATGCTGAATGAGCTACTAAATTGTTTGATTGCCTTTTTTTTTTTCAGAAGCATTTTCTTATGAAAGTTTTGTTGTTCGTTTAGAATGTTAGCTTCATTCATTTCAAATTCATACTATGATTTTGATTTCTGAATTAATGAAATCTAATAGCTTCATCAAGAATCATGAATTATGTGTATTCTCTACAATGAGTGTATTATGAAATGCTGATTTACAGGCAATGAAAGGAGAAATGGTGAAATCATCAAACACATGATCAAACACATGACTGAAACTTAGCAAAACTTACCCTCTGGGGTTTTAACTGGCTCTGATACAGATGAACGTTAGCCATGCTAGGTAGTGGTAATAATTTCATTACCAGACCCCGTTTTCCATTTCTTACAACTCATAAGACTTGAATCACTTGGATGCCAAATTCTCCATGTCTCTTGGGTATCTTTTAGACTGTATGTTTTCAGGTAAAATTTTTAAAGTGCAATTTGGGCAAGTCTTGCCCAGGTGTCCCCCACCACATACCTTTAGGAAGAAAACTGAATTCAACTCTTTGATCAGTAAGTCGAATTTTTTGCAAAAATGTCCCTTTCCTTCCTGAGGACAGAGAAGAAATACATCCATGCTAGTTTGATGAAATCTGGAAAATCGGAAGCCTTGAAGGTTATTGTGGAAAGAATAGTTTCCTCCTAACTACCAGAGTCATGGTATGGCAGTTTTTAGACCTTTTGTTGTTTTGCTTTGAGTGTGCTATGAGCCATAGGAGTATGCTTGTCCCTGCAGATGAAGTTGCTACAGGACTTGAAAGGAAAGGAAATGTGGATTGAGAATAAAGATCTCAAGGATGGTATCTCAGATGTCTGTCTATGTTCATATGCATCACTTTATGTTATAAAAATCTCTAATACAAGTACATGAAGTAGGCGAAGACTGATTCTGCTGAGTTTTTTTATACTGATTAATCAAAACAATTGTAAAGCTCCTAACTGAACAAGAAAGTATTTTAAAAAAGGAAAGTATGAATGGCAAGCATTAATGAAAGAAATTATTCTAAAGCATAATTAGCATTGTTTATGTAGTTACAGTTCCAGTGTATTTATTTTGCATACTTAGAAACTCTTTATTCTAAATGCAGAAAAATGTTGGGTGTATGACTTAACTAATCAAATATATATTAATAAGCCACTATAAAAAAGGACTTTTTGGCTGAAATTCCATGTTTTAAGTTTCTATGTATTTTCTTTGATACTACATGCTGTCTTTCATCTATCTTCACCTGCTAATTAAAAAATAGATAAAATTGTTGAAGCCTTATTTGCGATTTTTGATTTTCCTCTGTTCATCAAAAATAAGTGGGAAAGGAGGGATTTTAGAAATCAATTAATCACAGTCACACATTCAAGCACTTTGCTGTTTTCTGAGATCAAGGTCTTCAGCTTCTTTGTATCCATCATTTTTACCTTTTGTCTGGCTATCATTCCAACGGGTCAATAGATTCACAGTCTATGTTTTCTTCTAAAGAAGAAAAATTAGTGAAAAGGAGTATGGGGGAGCAAGGACATTTCAGAATGACTGACTGTTAATAAGGCAAAAGGCTAAATCTACTCTGTAGTTCCACGGTCACGCAGAATGAGGTACAGTAGTCTTTTATTTCATATTTTTCTCCCAAATTCCAATTCTGAAGACAGAAACTTATATAGATGCATTGTTTGAAATGCACTCATGGCTGTTTTTAATTGATTTTAAAAGTTGTTTCATTTCTGCCAGGACTGGACTGTGGAACAAAAGTGCCCAACAGCAGCAGTAACAAAGGTTTAGAAAACAGATAAAATGGAATATTGAATATCAAATTGAATAATTTCATTCACGGTACACCCAGCGTGATAGAGGGTGAAGTATCAGTTCTTGCTACTGGTTTGTTTTGTTTTAGATTTATTTCATTTTAGGTCTGTTTCTTGTAGACTTTACTGCCAAGATGTAATATTATAAGAATATGTATTACAAACAAATCCATATTTTTTTTTATCTAAAAAGGTTGCTTTATCTTTTGATTCACTTGAAACAAACCACACTTTATGCTTCATCTACACTAGGTTGTCAGCGTACCTGCTGAAAGTAATATTCGAGAGTATAGTTGCATGGTAATGGCATTGCAAAAAATCTGCAAAATCTTTTGATTGACTTCCATTTTTATCATGATGAATTAATTTTCTTGAGAGTCCTTTTTTATATTACTTGAGAAAAATCTTGAATAAGTATGTTACAAGGTACATCATGGTATTTCACTGATCATTTTTAGTTCTTCTGAATCATGCTTAGAAAAATGTTTCACAAATAGAGTGTCTTCTTAGTACACTGTTGTCAAAGTTTTGGCATTATCTTAAATACTATTAATTAACAGGTTTTTGTGTATAATACAGCTTATCTTTGTCACTGCTTTTAAGATTTATGTATGATGTCCGAATTTTATTTTTGTGCATACATTCAACCACAGCATAGAACAACTTTGTTATAGCAACGGTTGCTCTAAGTACATTGTCTAAATAGTCCTTGTCAGAAGCGCTATACAGTGCTTTTGGTATATGGCTTGGTTACAATCTAATGTATATGTATCCATTGTTTATGAATATTGGTGAACTTCTGGCTTCTTTTGAAAAAAACTATTACTAATATTGCATGCTTCAAAACTAGTTTGAAAACAAATCATAATTCCTTTTTTTTTTGTAAACTTCAGATGTATTCTATTTTTATTCCATTTCCACCTAGAGACATGTTACCTTTTTTAGAAAGTTTTAAAAATTAAGACTGAAAATAAATTAGGAAATTTTAATGGAATATATGAAATGTTTGCCTTATAAGTTAAGCAAATATATTTCGAAACACATCTTTCCAACCTTTTTACATCTGTCAGTCCATTTGAAAAACTTAATGACTATTAAAAAAAAGATCCAGTGTTAAGTTGCTTAGTTGAAAATACAGGCGTGTGTGTGAACTGTGCAAGTTCCATACTGTGCCTTTTCTGTACTTTTTGTTTTCTGACTTTATATTTTATTTGTAAAGGGCCATTTCATGTATAAAGGTTTTTGTTGTGGAGGTGTAAATATAAATTAATAATACGAGTTTTCTGGGGGCTTTCTGATGGCTACAAATATGCTTTAGATATGCTTGTAGTTATAAAATCTATGCATATAACATTTTTTGGCTTCTTGGTGAAATGTTTATAGTATCTAGGTTTCAGTTGAATATGAAATCACCTTTCAATCCAGTAAATGGGCTTTTATTGTGACTAATACCATTGAATTTTAAGATAGCATTAAGGGGACAATATTTGGCTTTGTGCACAACAAGAATGTTTATACATCAGTCTTGGACACCTCTTAGAAATACGCTACTGGCTTATGTACAGCCAGATACTGTCTATAAGTGGGCTCGGAAGCAAATTTCTTATTACTTATAACTGACCCAGGTGCTGGACAGCACAGGGTTTTATTCAACGTTGTGGCTTCCCATCCTGACTACAGGAATCAGCATTACTTTCTATTACCTGAAATGTAAGCTTTTAGAATATTGAGAACGTATTATTGTAACTTCTTACTTGTTTGTTCCCCTACAGCTGAGTCCTGAGTACCCCTGAACTCACTACACAATTCCTTGTAATGAAAAAGCATCTGCTAATGTCCCGTGTGAACCTTGTAAGCAGCAGGTTGTTGCTGTGAGCCCATGTGGTGGTCATGAGTAAGAGTTTGGCGGTGCTGTCTGACTGCCCTTTTGGGTGGCTGTGAGTTGCACCTCAGTCCCTCTGGTCTCCTCTTTCCTGAAGTAACCAGGGCCAGCTCCCTCAGCCTCTCCTTGTAGGTTACATGCTTCAACCCCCCCTGCCACCTTGGTAGCTCTTATGTGGACTCTGTTTTCTCATCTCTCTTGAACTGAATGTCCTGAAATGAGTTATGGCATTTTAAGCACAGTGTTATTATCTCTGAGTAGAGAGGAATAATAACCTCCCTTGATGTGGTGGTCCTGCTTTCATTCAGTCATACAGAGTTTGACTTTCACTTTAACCCCCAGGTCGTTTTAGGAGGACTTAGAGCAACTTAGCCAGTTGCTTTTCAGGCTGCACTGGTGCATGGAGTTATCTCCCTTCCATGAAAAATTTCATTCTGCTTCTTGATGAACTTCATGAATTTTGACTCATTATAGTGACTTTTTAATGAACTCTGTCAGCCCCAAAATCCCTCCTGTGGTACTCAGTCTTTTATAGGACACCATCTAGATTCCAGGCTATTGCCTGAGGCTCTTTGAGTTTCAACCCATTCATCCAGTCTTGTTTTTAACTTGATAAGGAAAGTGCTCTACCAGACTGTTTGAAAAGCCTTATGCTGAACACATTTTGGTATATTACCACCATTGTTCTTCCCTGTTTTACAGAGAAAATAGTTTGTTGTGGTAATTTCTAACACAACCAACTCATCTACCCTTATTAAATCTTTGCTGAGTGCTCTGGGTTACTTTCTTGTCCTTCATGTGGAGTGAAATTTAGATTTTCCTGTCAGAAGTCATCTATCCCCATTGATAAAGAGCCGGCCCACAAAAATTACTTCATCTACTTTTCTGTAAAAAAGAAACAAAATAATTGTAATATATAATAATAACAAACAGTTTGAGAGTTTATTTTATGTACTGAAATGGAAAAAATATACTTCTCACCGTTTTTCTTATTTTAAAAGACTCCTCTAGTCAGGCTTTTTATTTCAAGTCAATCCTATGATGTAATTTTTTGTATTATACAACTCTGCTAATTAAAATATTTCTTACAGTATATCCTATAAATAGTAGCAATAATGAGCATTTTCTGTATTTTAAGAAAGTTTATACTTATATTTCCAATAAAATATTTCATCTGAAAGATTAATGGTATGTTAGTATATTTATATAGTACTTCAGGAAGAGTACACTGTTCTCACAGTAACAAAAATACAGTGAGTGACAGTACTCATAATAAAAGGTTGTGTAATATATAAAATGTAAACATTTGTATTGAGTTTTGACATTACTGGTGGATTAGGTCTTAATTACACACTGTTTATGCAAGAAGTAATTTTACTGGGAACAATTATTATCAACAGAATCCAAAGCTGTTTTAGCCTGCTTTGGGATCAGGCAGTCTAGTGATTGGTACTGAGGGTCAGTTGTGGATTCTCTGGAAGTGTTTCTACAGGCATGGAGTGCATGCTGCTTCAGAGCAGCCTGAATGTTCCTGCTGCTGTAGAGACTGAAAATTCTTAAAATTTTGAAGTACATAGATTAGACATACGAAGTGAAATACAGAAGCACTTTTATCATCTCCTGTTATCAAAAAAGTTGAGAGTGGCATTTCCTCTTTAGCTCCATTTTTGTTACTAATTAGGTTATCAGAGGAAAGCTCACAGCTACGTCTAATCCAGCAAATCATGTTTTGTTGGTCAAGCATGTTTTGTGTGTGCAAGCCTGAGACTAAAGCTGGGTGAGTAAAGGCCAACTTAGTTGATCTGCCGGGTGCATATTGCTGGCAATGTCTATTGCCATATCATGATTCCTCTATCGTTTCTTTAGCATATAATGATGATTGCTTTATTCATCAATACTCCTCTCAGTGCTTCGTAACTCCCCATTTATATCACCTTCTCACTTCCACTGCCACATATTATGCCGTTTAAGTTGGACTTAAATTGTGAAGTTCCTAGTGGTACACCTATTTTAAAATAGTGGTTCACAAATTTGTCTGGGAAGATACGATTTCATATATACTGTATCTGTGTTTATAAATTATTATGCTCATTGTGTACCGAGCAGTTTTTTTTTTTTTTCTTCTGAGTGTAAATACTCAACTGAAAATAAGTACAATCTGTTACATGATATTGTGCAGTGGGGATTGAGAATTAGTTTTATACTGCCATAGGACCTTGTGTTATACAAACTTTTTAAATCATTATTTTCAGTTAATTATAGTAATAATAATAATAATAAAAAAGTTCTGTGACCTGTTTTTCTAACAACATAATGAATATTCTAGCTGATACAAGATTCAATTGAATTCATGGGTCGGCATTCAGTCGAGTGTTTTTTTTCTTACAGTGAATACAGAGGATTAAACTTGAAAATGTGCTCCTCATGCTCATTCAGAATAGTAGCAGGAGGAAGGAAGAGTTTGCTTTAAGTGGAAAGGGATAGTCACTCCTTGCACTTACACACTGAATCAGATAGAGACAGCTGCAGAGGGAAGATATGCATTGCAAAAACAGATCAATTGGAATCAGTCCCATCCAAATGAAATTACATCACTCAATAACCTTCCTTTCAAGTCATTGAAATCTTCTGGCCCAAATTTCCTTTGTCAAGTTACTGAGTTTTGCCAGTGATTAAAGTATCTTGAAATTGCTTCGATAGCATCAGGGACCTTGTTGTGACAAGGTCTGTAAATGCAGTCTTTTAAAAGAGAAAGCTTGGTTTCATGTAGAGAATTGAACGTATTGACTGAATATTTTTTCATGGGTTCTCAGAAGCTTGTATTCACAAAGACAGACCAGAATGAAGGAAAATGACATATCCTATACAAAAGATTAAATAAAATACTGATATCACATATTGGAAATGCTTTCATTTGTAATAAAAGCGTAATTTTTCTTGGAAGTAGTTTGAAAATATGTTCTTGTTTTGATGTGGGCATAGAAGTACTTGGAGAACAGAATTCTGTAATTCAAGACAGTCAACATATTAATGCAGTGACCAGCTCTAAATGTTATTATTTATGCCCCACTGTGCCAGTTACTAAAATGAAGCAGAGCTCTTCTATTCCAGTGGTACCTCAGGTGCTGTGATGTTTTGTCCTGCAGATAACTTTTCTACAGGCTAATGAGTGTATATATTAGCAGATATAAATCTGTAACCATTCAGGAAGCATTTATTAATATTTATAACTTGATCAATACTGAGAAGAATTGAAGTAATTAACAATGTCTAGAAGACACATTGCTCACCATTGTTTGGGGGGTCTGGTTTGTTGGGTTTTTTTTCCTCAAAGAGGTCTGTAACTTTCATCCACTTAATAGAGCTTTTGGGTACAGATTAATTTCTGAGATCAAGAGGTGTACCTTGAGCAGCCTGAATTTTAAAAATGCATATTACTTATATCACCTTATATCATATCATACGGCTTATCTCACAGATGGTTTGGTGTTTACTGCAGATACGGTTCCTTGCCTTCTAAAATTGGTCTTTGTCAGCACTTCTCTAATTAAATAGCTCAATTTTCTCCCTCCTTCATTACCGTCTTACCTCATTAAAGTTTTTTGCAAATACATTTTTAGGCTTAACAGGCTTAACCTGGTGGGAGAATCCTAATGTTTCAGAATTGGTAAGATATGCTGAAGCAGCTTCCTGCCTTCAGATCTTTGAAGTTAAACTGATTTTACATTATGGTTGCAAATCTATTTTAATTATGCCCAGTTAGCACCCAGAAATACTGTTCTCACAATAGGTATTTAACCTGATGGAGGCAAGTATTAAAATGGCTAAAAAAGAAAAAGGATCAAAAGTACTGACATAAGCACTATGATTGCCTGCAATTTGCACTTTTCAGTACCTGTTACACAAATGAAGAGGGTCTATGGCAATTCCAATAGAAAGTACTGAAATAATTTGTGGGGTTTCTTGTCCTGTATAGTCCTTTGAAAAGGAAATCTGCATATATTCTTAGGTGCCCTTTACATAATATTTACTACACTGCGCATGTGGATGACTACTGCGTGTGGTTAGGGAGGAAAGTGAGAGAGGTTGGTGTGTTTCTCTCTCTTTGTACCAAAACTTGAAGGAAAGTGCTTGCATAATTATTTTTATCCTGGATTGAAGGAGAGCTGAAAGAGAACAACTCTTCTGGAGGACTAAATATGCAGTTGAGGACCTCCCTGTTGAAAGCATCTATTACACATTATCTGTGATGGTTTTTTCTATCTAGTATTTGTTGCATCTACTGGTGGGAGAGGAAAGCTGTTCAGTTTCGCCCACTGTCCTTATTTTAGATTTTTGTGTTCATTAAATTTTCTTTCTAAGTGAGGCTGAAAATACAAGACCAGATGTAGAAAATCTGGGTACTTCAGTCACTAGAAATTTGCATGGCTGTACAGGAGTGGGAACAGTTCTTTGGATGAGGGATGGTGTGTAAGGATGGGAGAAGAGCAAAAGCGGAGACTAGAGTATAAGAAATGTTAGCAGTCTAGGAGGTCTCAGGACAGTAGTCTGTTACCAGATGAGTTTGTAGATTACAAGCTTTGAAAAAGCTTTTGTATTTATCCATTCACATTCCTTTGTCTTTTATATATCTTTTACTTTGCATTGAAACAAAGTCAGTAGTAATTCCTTCATTAATAATGTTTCAAACATGAGAGGGGTGAGGGTAACCCTAGATCGTGTAAAATAAATGATGTCAAGTTAAATTTTAAAAATAGTAGAAATGAAAAAATTGTCCGACCTCTTAAAAAATAATTTCTCTTTAATAGATAATACATAATTTAATATTATAATAGCCTTTAAAATTTCTTGATATGTTGTTAACAATAAAAATGCAATACAAACATTGTAGCAATCAATAGTGCAGGTACGGGTAACTTTACATTTTCTGCATGATGCCTGTGTTCTTACAGCTTTACCTAAAATACTGCAAAATACTAGGATCTTTGCTTTGCTCAGTAGTTAATAAGTTTCCTCTGAGGATCTTGTTTGTACTTAATTACTTTGATTTGTGGGGTTATTGTTAAAATTTAACTTATTATTTCATTAGTTCAGCTGCGAAGTTGGTTTCCTATATAAGTACATCTACGTATACATGCATATGTGTGTGTGTGTGTGTATACACATACTCATTTATTCATTTTGAGAAACAGAAATAAAACCTCGTTTTTATAGTATAGATTGCTGTATTCATGTCCAAACATTGGTAGCCCAGATGGTACAGCCTGTCACAGTCTGATGACCTGACTCAAATGGTACAGTTGCAGCTGCTCACACTGCTTCTGAGAGGACAGAGGTGGCACGGAGACCTTGAGCTTGTCTTGAATTGTTTCTGATGCTACCTTTCAGCTTTCTGCACTTCATGTGTGCACCCATGCCAACCTTGCCCACTCTGAGGTGATCAGAACAAAACTAGTTGCTCTCACTAAGGGAAGGGGATTGTAGTAAGATGAGTATTAAAATTATTTCTGTTTTACAGCTGAGCTTCAGTTTCCTTAAAAAGTTCAAAATTGGACTGCAGTATTGCAGTTCAGGACACCCGATTTAAAATTTCAATCGTGTCCCAAGTAAGAGATGAAGTGAGAATTGAAAGTGGATTTACATATAGTACTTCCCTGCTGTCCCTCTAATTCTTAGGCTCAAAATCCTTACACTCAAAATTCAAATTAGATTGCAAAGAACTGTTGTTGGAACCTGTGGCAACACTATGGCTTTTTTCATCAGACTGTTATATTTTATGAAAATACGACAGCAGTTTAGAATTCCTTTATTTACAGTTCTACTTAAATACATTTCAAAGTAGAAAAAAACTCACCAGGTGCGGTGGTGGAGACTTTATATAGGTCTTTCTTTAAAAATACACATGCACAGCTTAAAGACAACATGGAATTTTTTCCTACTTAAAATCTCCAATGCTATAAGTTCCATAAATTTGCTCTATGGCAAGTAGTTTAAAGGAGTTTAAATGTAGAGAATTGTCACTTTAAAATTGTATTGATTTAAACAAAAAGCATCCTTGAAAAGTATGTATGTCATGACTGTCAAAAGACAGGAAGTATGAGTAGGGAAAAAAACCAGCTGTAAATACGTTGGAATTATTGGCTCAAAGACATTTTCTCAGAAATGACTGGAGCTTTCTATGTACTGAATTATTACAATGCATTATGAAAGATACCCTCCCTTACTTAATGCAACCTAAATCCTAAGACTTGTTTTCTTTCAAATGCTATTCTATAAAACAAACATATTTTAAGGTTATAACACAGTACCCATGTTGTTTGTGCATGTATTGTAGCTGCATTTCTGTGGGTTTCAAATCTGAGGAAAATGCTAGCTTCACAATCAAACCTACTTGCATTAAGTTGTTTCTTTTATGATTCAGAAAAAAAAAAGGCAAAAAAAATATCTTCTCTTTCTTATGGTGGACTTTGTTCTTTGAGTTGTATTGAGAAAAAGTTAAAAGGATGATATACTTAGTTCAATGTTTTGAAACTTAGAGACTCTTGAAAGTTTGCTATGAGTGTCTGTTTGGATCTGAGCATACACATTGCTTAAATTTAGTGTGATGTTAAAATGTTTCATAAGACAGAGAAGAGCTGCTATGATCTTTCAATGTTAATATTTTTTTCTTATCACTTTACTGTGTAGATACCCTTCATGAGACACAACTCTGCCACAACTCATCCTCGGAGGCAATCGTGGAAACCTTTTATAATATGATTTTTAAATGTGGATAAAGCTCTCAATAGAGTACCTAAAGTAAAGGAGAACAGCTACCTTGTCTCAACTATAAGCTTATTATGACAAAATGTTGAGTTTGCTTGTCAGGCTTGGATAGAATGTAATGGATTGGTTTGTTATTTGGACTGACAAGGTAGTTAATTTGCCTGCGTGTTTTTGCACTAATCAGGAACATTTTGTATGTCCATTGTTGAAAAATCCCGGATAAATGTCTTGTCAGGATTGTCCTATTAAGTAATGTCTTTTTCCCCTGTGCTTCATTGGCAAATGATGTTATACAATGCTTGGATTCACTGAAGAGTGACAGAAGCCTGTGGGACTTAAATATTGCGCATTTCTCTATGGTGTTATTGAAAGAAACAAGCAACGGTTTGCCATCCTCCTGTCACTCTACTTATATACAGTTTAATAAGAACATTTCTTTATAGAACATCATGTTGTACATAGATGTTACTGTAAAAAGGATTGTTTCCTAAAAAAAAAAAAAAAAAAAAAATAAATGTTCAGTGATAATGAGACCTGTAAAACACTCGAGACTTACTACTCTGAAGAAATAGATTTGTCATGGAAAAATTGATTTTATGCTTATTAGAATGACCTAATTGTTTCTGACTCCAGACACTCGAGTGAATAGAACTATACCTATATTGCTTTCTGAAAAAATTTTGAGAAAAAGAAAAAAATTGATTATATTGCAGACATTTGTTTTATTTGGCTTACTTCTTTGGCAGTGTTCAGGACAAGCTTATGTCCTCTCAGTACAAATACGAAACTGTTTTTGTAAGTTGGGGAAGGAATGAAGAAGTGATCACACAGCATGACAGCTGAGATCTTCGTCTCCGTCCATATATATGCTGGTAGATGCACACATAGCATTTTGATCTACAAATGGTACAGATCCAGTTCTTAAATCTACAGTATCAGTGTGTTGATATCTTCAATGTTTTCATCTTGAACTTGCTCAGAAAATTTTTGCTCACATGCAATCACACTTGTAACTTTATGATCTATAACCTTGAATTTCTTGAGATATGGTGGTTTTCGTCATTTATCAAGGCACGTTTCCATTTGAAAATATTTTTTAAACTTAAAAAAGAAGTTAAATGCTGTAATAAGTAATAGGAGAAATATACAAATTTATGTATACTTATCTATGAGTCATATCTTACCAGGGCATTTCATGTTTGAATATTATATTAAATAAAATTAACCTGATGTCTAACAACGTCGTTTTGTTTTAAAAACGGGGTGGGAGAATCTCAGAGTAAGATTTTTGTCTGAACTATCAGAGATGGTTACCATTCCATATTGGCAAGACATACAAAAACACCTTAAAAATAAAGAAATTTGCACTAGGAAATAGACGTTAATGCAGGAATTTGATCTTTGAGGATCCATGCATGAATCCTTTTTAGGAAAAAATCACCCCAAATTTATTGACCATTTGTGCAGTGTTCTGAAAGTAAAAAGTTATGTCCAAGTGCTCTGTGAACAAGGGGCAGAAAAAAGGGTGTTTGCCTATACATCACGTTGAGTTTAGGTTAAAAAAAGAAAAAGTAATGTTTACTGTGATTTATGATCATTGATTAAACTAACACAGTCTAGGTATTAGGAGTAGGAGATAATGATAAATGTAGCATACCTTTGCTTTGGTAAGACTTCTAAAACACTTTTGTGTGTGACATTCTTTTAAATAAGTTGAGGATATATTCTGTTAATTAATCTGCAATAAAATATGTAGCTGATTAGAAAAGTAAACTAGCTATCATGGACTCACTGTCAATTGATACTCAACTCATTGGGCTCTATTCAAGCTCTCCTGAATTTAGTAGTAGTATATTTTTGTTAATTTTTTTCTTTATTGTATTAGGTACTGGAATAAAGTGTTTGATTGCATTTGAAAGTGATGACAGTATAATGTGAGGGGCTGCAGTATTAGAATTAAAAAGGAAATTTTAAAAAAGCATTCAGAAAAAGCATGCAGTACAGTAAAGGAAAAGGCAAATCACTGTTGAGTTCATGGCTATGATACAAAGAGTAACTAGTCAGAAGATATGTCTTCAAAGAAAAAGAAAGTATGGGGGACTCTGAATCACAAAGTGATCATATCTGAGATGTGCAAAAAAAGGTGTTATATTTAACACATTAAAGTATTCTTAAATATTAAGAAGACCAGTATCTCACTCTTGGAAAAACCTCAGATAGTGTGTTCTGTCCACTTTGGCAAATAGAGAAGATCCCAAGCAAACTGAATTGGATGTTAAGAAGACCACAGGACACATAAATTAAAAAGGCTCAAAATAGTCTGTTTTCTTTAGTTTAGAGAAGGCTGAGGAATCTGTCTTCAAAAAGCCTAAATTAATACAAAGATAATGAAGACAGAAGTAGTTGCAAAGAAGGGGAAAAAAGAAATTCCTCAGGTCTGGTCAGACCAAAAATAAGTTAAATTGTAGCAAGATGATTTAGACAATAGAAAGTGGTGGGCGTTTTTTTCTAACAGGAAAAATAATTGCACTAGAGATTATTTTATTTTTGTTAGGGAAGTTGAGTAAATGTCTGCTGTTGGAGGATTTTAAGGACAGACTAATGTGTGCTAAATACTGTTTTGAGTGTTGTTGATATTGTCCTGGGCTTGCTTAATATCCTAAGGTGGATTCCTGTTCTATTTTTTATTATTCACCAGTACAGCTTCCTTGTAGGATTTTGTTCCTTTCTTGATACTTTATTTTGACATTAGTTCTCTCCCACCCTGTCACCTCCTATCTTTCTCTCTCTCTCTCTCTC
>JAWWEW010000078.1:26683821-26786636 GCA_035583185.1 Anabacerthia variegaticeps
TCCTTTCTTGATACTTTATTTTGACATTAGTTCTCTCCCACCCTGTCACCTCCTATCTTTCTCTCTCTCTCTCTCTCATGAATGATTATGTTACTTGTGTCTGTCTCTCATGTTCTAGGAAGCCAGATGTTAACACTTGATGTTTCACTTCTTGAAAGATGTTTGATGGCAATATTCAAAACTATAATGGACTTCTGTAGTAGTTCATAAACAATATACCATTCAGTAGAGTTAATAGCCTGAACACCTGAGAGTGGTGCTATAGATGAAATCATGTATTACGACTAGAATGTACTTCAGAAAAATGAATGCAGCATTTGCTAATAGCTTTCTTAAATTTTACAGTTTTCAGTTTGTCAAGGGACATTTTCCGTGTCTGTAATTTGTGTAGCATTTTCTTCATGCATGTCTTGGAGGCTGTCTTCACAGAAATCCTTAGTTTAAATATTAAAATACTGTAAATAGAAGTTCTGTACACTGGCTGTATATTAACAAAAGCAAACACATCTGAAATAGCGTTTATATCATTATATTCCCCTTGTCTATGCAGGCCATTAATTAATTTTGCAAAATAATTTAAAAAAGCCATGTGTTGTGTAGTTTTGAAGCACTATGAGAGAGAGAAGTGAACACTTCTTGCTGAAAGGAAGCTGTTCACATACAGGTATAGTAAATAAAATTTCTTTGTAGTGTTCTTAGAATTAATTGTGTACATGTAAACTTAAGTTTCACAAAGCAAATGTCTTGTGAGCCATTCAGAAAATATCTGGATTTCATAGGAATGTCACACGATGATAGCCCTTTCAGATTCTTCCTTATGTTAAGTTTTTTGGGTATGAGGGGGAATTTGTTTTAGTATTAAAATCATGAGATAAATCAATTAGAAGATGTGGTAGTTTGGGGTTTTAGCATGCTAAATTTAGCTAGACAAATGTCTGCCAGATGAATACTTATTTTCTTTTACTGTTTTGAGGTATAATTGATTGACACTATTTGTTTTTATTAATGGCCTTGAGATTGGACAGAGATTTAAGTAAATTGGAGGTAATACAGTTTTCCATGTTCAAAATCATATAGGTACCTTATCATGAAACTGTTGTTACTGAAGCTCATCATGCTCTGTCAGGCTCTATGTTCATCTTGCCCCTACATTGTCTTCATCAGTAATAGGTAGGTATAAAAACCAGAAAGTAGTAAACATCCCTCAACTGATATATTCTCTCACCCTTTGGCAATAGCCGCCGCCTGGCCTCTCTCTTCCAGGTGTAACAAAAGGGAGTAATAGTCTACTCACTCCTCAAACATTATAAACTGGAAGTTAGAGATTTCCTTTTGTGCTTGCATTGTATCTGGCATAACAGAAATTAGAATGTGACTTTTAATTATTTTGTGTAATGCCGTAAGCATGATTCTTCCTAGAAAGAGTATTTCATTTACGTCAATCAAAATTATGAAAATACTAGAATCCAGAGGCCCAGAGAGGTTGAGGGGAGCCTCTGGAGGACATCTGTTCCAGCCACCCACTCAATGCAGGACTCACTGCAAAGTTAGATCCAACTCTGAAATTAAGTTCCTTATTATGCGGTTGAATTTTTAGCATCTTTGAAGACAGAGAGCCTTTTCAGGATAACCAGTACTTGTGTATGAAGAGGCTGTATTGTTGGGCTATATCCTGGTTTATAATCAACATTTTATGCGTGTGCAGTCACATAAGAATTTTAGTGCTGAAATGCATTACACTCCTAGTGGTAAAGTCATCTAAAGTTTGTCTGGCCTATGTGAGAAGACTGGTGCTAATAGCTTTTTAAAACTGTTCTGTAGAATAGAAACTGCAAGATGACCATCCATTTTTAGTTGTTGCATCACTTATAGGCAAAGGAAAAAGCGTAGCAGTCGGGAAGAAGAAAACCAGGGTTTTTTTCCATTTTATACTTAGTAGGGTTTTATTATTTTGACAATTTTTTGCCTATAAACAGGAGTTGATAAGAATCTAGATCTTAGAGAGTCTAAACACATTACTGCATCACTTCTGGTTTGGGCTTGGCCTACAACATACCACAGCAAAATGAAAGCAATTTGTGTTGGAATTCACAGGAACGAATTGAAGAATTTTGATGTGGAATGGTAGGGTAAGATACAAAGGTGTTTCTTCACTTATTTTCACTTTGTTTCGAGGTATGTCGGAAGCAAAAACTAAGAGGAAAATTATCCAAATATTCCATAATGAAAAAGTACCATAGTTTTGGACTCCTCTCTCAATAAGTAGAATAAATGAACCTCTTGGACAGCACTAAACAATGTACTAAATAGATGTTTATATGCTTATTTCACCATTAGGTGTTTAATTTCACTGTTTAAATAAGGGCACAGGAAAGTGCCTTCTCTGACGTGACGTGTAAGAGTTGCTGCTGTAACCCACCCCATGGTATTCATTCCTGTCACCCAGAATTTATCACTCCTGTGGTCATGTTGCAGTTAAGGTATCACAGGAGCACTCCTCACCTCCTCCAGGCCAAAGTCAGTCATTTTGGTTCTACGGTTTGAATTCACTGCGGTTACATCAGTTTACTCGGGGGCTTTGGGAATGCTTACGGTCTCATTTCCATTGGCTATCATGCAGCCAGTAATAAGAAACAAAGTGTTGACAGTGGCTTAAACTGTCATAACTGGTTTTAAGTTGTTCATCTGAACCCAAGAACGTGCTCCAATTTAAAATGAATCTCCAAGCATGTCTCCGGCTGTTTGTGATTTCAGAGTGGCCCAGCACTTGGACACTGAGGGATTAAAGGGGAGAGAGATTTGTGCCTGAGGAGAAGTGTCTGTTCCTTAGATGTCTGTTCCTCAGTTTCCAAGAGCCTTTAGTCAGAAATGGGGTCCAAAACAAGCCAACAAGGAAAGGTGCTTATTGATAGTTAAATCTGCACAGGTGCTGCAATAGCCATCATGTTGCATCCCTCCAACAAAGGGAGGGGGGTGTGATGCAAATGCCCATCCCACTGCAGTTCCCTTAAAGTTTAAAAAGTCTGGATTACTTTACTTCTAATTTGGTTCTAATTAATTCAAGGTTTGCCAGAGTAAGGTTTATATGACAAGTTCTCTGATCTTAATGATGGTGATGATTTGCCAATATGTATCAAAGTTTTATATCTTCTTTTTTTCCATTAAAGTAAATCTTTCCAAGCTGTTTTAATGAATAGGACATAGTATATATATTTTGCAATTTTGTATTTTGTTCAACATGGTACCTTTTGGCATGACACTGCAGGCAGTGTGCAATGATGTGTACATAAGTGAGAGATTTTCTGTAGTCTCTGAAGCATATTTGGAAAGTTGTATTTAAAGATTAGCTTATTAATGTTGTGTTTCAGGGATATGTAGGTAATTACTTTTACAGCTATAGATGGGTGATGCTGTCTTGTGAATGCAAAATAGGTTTCTTCACTCTGGCTGAATCAGCTCTTTGTGTTTTTTGATTATATTAACTAGTGGCTTACAAATGTGCTGGTGACAGGCAGGTTTTGCATTCACTGCTCCTCTGTAAAAGCACGGGTCTTTTTCCCAAGTGCTCGCAGGAAGACTTCTGCAGGCCAACTGATAAGACTCCCTCCTGTGCAGGTAGATGCGATGTAATGAAATTGGATGTGTGTGCTCGGCTTTGTAAATAAAATGAGATTGACCCCAGCCATTATCTCATTTATCTCATTTACATTGTAAAATCAGTATCTACACTATTGATTAGAGCATAATTAGTTAATTATGAACAGGAAAATGCAGAGTTATGTAGGGCTTGAGCACAGCCAGCTGTACTGCTAAAAAAACTAATAAAGCAATCCAAGGGCAAGAGCAGATGGGGATCACTTTATTCAAGAACAAAGCAGACATATTTCAGGTGTGGAAATGCCTAATCAAGCTTTCTTGCTGTTACGATGTAGATGACCTGCATTCTATACTTTTATAAGTGAAAAGTGTTTTCTTTTATTATTTTTTAACTTATTAACTACTTCAGAATTCACTGTTCTTCTTCACACCACATTTTCTCAATATACAGTGGGCACATATCTATCTTCATTAATTGCAGGAATGAAGAACACAGCGTTTTCTAATTTTGATGCATAAAGTAATTTCAGGCTTGTTGTAACATTGATAGTAAGCAATTACTTGTCAGTTAGAGGTAATTTAGAATAGTTAGGTTAGGTTAGCTTGTCTTTGTGTGGAGCACAGAGTTTTCAGTAAAGCAGCTAGCCAGGCCACTGAAGATGACAGTGCACTTAACTGCATTTGTAAATCATGGGCTTAGCCACAAGAAGTTACCCACAAACAGTAACAGGATAAAATAGTTACCAGTTTAAGGACTCTTCTGAAAGTGTGACCTTGAAAAATAAGGGTAAAAATTTCAACCTTTAATATGGAGGAGGTGGCTTCTTTCCCTTTGCACCCCACCCCTCGCCCAACAGTTTTACTTTTCCTGTTAAGCCATCTTCAGGATGGAAGTGGATGATACTTGTAATGATGGTGTCCTGTGACTCCTTTGCTTTGTAAATGTCTGGACTGTGACTGATCTGTGAGTGTGTTTACCGAAAGGCTGTGAGACTATCAGCGTGACACCTTTTGTGACCCAATATTTTCATTCTCTATATAAAGTTGAAAGTACTCTGCATTTTGTGTTGCTTTCTTACTTCCTGAATCTGACAGTGAATTTTCTGTCATTTTTATGTTGCTAGACAAAAGAACACAACTGATAGCATACACTTGAGGGACTCATCTCGTTTTACTAGTGCCATTTTAACCTGGGTGTAAGGTTTTCTTTTGGAATTAGGAATTAAGAATGCCAATTTTGTTTTCTGCACTGTGATGTGTGTAAGCTTCACATTTTGTCCCCAGTCAGTCTCAGCAGACGAGAGAATTGCCAGGTACCTAGGGCATCATCTTTATCAACCTACAGTGCGTATTCATCCATTTTACCAGCATCATGCTCTGCAAACTTCAAAATCAGTGAATTTGTGTTCCACAGTACAGAATTCATATTCCAATAAAAAGCAGTAGGAAGGAAGCATTTAAAAATATTTGGTTTAGTTTCATTTTTATCACCATGAAGCTTTTTATGTTTTGATATGTGAAAAAAACGCTTTTGTTAGTTGTATTTTTTCAGCTGTGCAGATGCAAATAGCAGCTATTAGTATCTGAAAACTTTCATATAGCTATTTTTAACTCATTCTAGGAAAATGCAGCTTTTCTTCTGCAAAACTAAACACTGAAATGCTAGCAATTAATGAGAATAAATATTAAAAGCATTCAGCTTTAGAATGGTGCCTTCAGATCGGTATTTAATTTCACAATATTCTGATTATTTCAACCCAGCCTTGTGAACTCCCTCAGTATATTTCTGAAACATGGCTAAAGGTGCAGTCAGGCAGTAGTTCATTCTAGATACAAAATTGAAAAGACATAAGAAGAGATGTCAAAGTCTAATTTTAAGTTATTTTGAACATATTTAACAATTGCCTCAAAAAAAAACAATCTAAATCTACACTGCTTAAATCAGATGTAGATTTTAGGATTAAGTTCTGAAAATACTCTAAATCAATCAGAGATAGTGTTATGCTTTATTTTGTATTATTTGGAGGATCCTGAACAGTCTACAAGAAGGGAGTTCTGATAAGCAGTGCTCAAATGCAAGCCCTTACATGCATAAGATTCCAGATATAGAAATAGGTTAGTAAAAATATACTCCTTTACAGATGAGAACATTGAGGCTCAAAGAAGGCTTAATCTTTTGCTTGAAGGTCACATCCACTGTTGGGATTTAGGACTGTAACCTATCCCATCTCACACTCTCAATCTTTTTATTATTTTAATATGCCTTTTGTAAGAAATAAAACTGAATATATTCCCTGTTTTAAGTAATATATTTCTACGTTAGAACTTTTTTGTCTTTAAAGACTGAGAATGGTTTCCTGCTTTAACAGTTTTCTTTGTCTTGGAGTTAGATTGAGTCATTTCTAAACAATCCTAAGGATATATATTGTAATGAGGTATATCCCATTTTTTAAAAAAACTATCGAAACCATGTCTGTCTAGTGTAGTATCCTGTGGATAATTAGATTACTGCTTTTACTTTCTATTTAGCGGAAAACACAATGTGCCATACCCTTATCAGTGCTCATGTCCTACATATACTGCTACAGACAGAAGGCTTGCCTAGCAAGCACAGGATTGGCAGCAAGACAAAAGTATTTACCTAGGTTAAACAATCATAATCAGAAAACAGTTATTTCTTTTTATAGGGAGACTAATCCTTGGAGAAGCCACATGAACGTTTTCTTCTGTTAATACAGCAATATGTTCTGTTATTAGAGTCCTCTTTCTGCAATGTGCTTTGAATTCTGTTGATAAATTATATCCCTCTGTCTTTGATCTGATGATGCCTGTGCCATGCTATTATTGCAATCTTCGGACATTTTTGTGTTTGCATGTACTGTACAGGAGACAATGAGTGGCCAGGGAAGCAGAGAAAGAGAGTGTCAGGGATTTCTTAGAAAATTTGATTTTTAAACCTTTACTCTGTTCCCTATTTTTGGATCATTTATATTGGCTTTAAACCACAGATTAAGAGCATTTAATGAAGAGAGTATTGCAAAGTAAATTTGAAAAAAGCTTTCCTTTTTGTACAAAGGAATACAGGGGCATATGCAAATAAAAGGAAGTTCAGTAGGGTATATGAAAATCAGTTTTTTGCTTTGAAAAATCTCTCTCTTATTTTGAGTGTATTACTGTACTGATTTAAAAATCCTTTCATGAGGCACTTGTTCTACTGTAGCATTTCTTCTGTGCTGGTACATTAAGAGTAGGTTAACAATAGCTATCCTGTATGTTTTGAGCTTTTTATGTTGGCCATACATACTACAAAATACTAATGAAAGGTTTATTAAAGAAGAACATAAAATCGTTGTACACAGGACAGTTTTATAAGTGAAAGATCACAGTGAAATCCTTTTAAATTAATGCCCCTTTTCATAAAATTCAAGGTGAATGAGAAAATACTTTATGCATTTATTTATCAACCACATAATCCTGGTGTAAAAAATATAATTCATATCTGTAAATTAGACTTGAGCTGTTGAATATGTGAGTGACTTTTTTCACAAAGTTTTCCTTGAAAAAGTGCCTGTGCAAAGTAGTGGTTTAAACCCATGAAAAATCAATATTGTCACCGTCTAAAATAGTCAAAATTTCTGAAAATAAATGGCAATGAATGACATTGAAGTATCTAAAAAGTTGAGCAATTTTTTTCTATAATTTGCAAGTCTTTGAAATATTTTCATGAATATAAGATGATGACAAAGGTGATATGTGAGTGTCTGCATCAGAATATTCCAAATTAAGCAGAACCTACTTGAAGTGATTGTGTTTAAAATTACCCCTTATAGAAAATTGATTTTCTTTATTATGATAATGGATCAGGAAATCTTGTGCTGAGAATTGCAGGGAAGCTCAATCTAAAATAGTACAGAAGTACCATTTAATATAAATTTTGTTTTTCTGTTGCAGGTGCGATGAATGCAGGCTTTGCTACCATTTTGGCTGTTTAGACCCTCCCTTGAAAAAGTCTCCTAAACAGACTGGCTATGGATGGATTTGTCAGGAATGTGACTCTACATCCTCCAAAGTAAGTTAATTCATCCTGAAAATAGTTGAAATATTCTGGTTTTAGGAGTCTTAATTAGTGTCTGATGTTTTGAAGACATGCTATGTGTAGGTCTGCTCTGGAAAAGAGTAGGTCATAAAATAAAATTTCAGATTCTCTGTAAAACAGGTAAAAAACAGAGTGTATGCAAAATGGAAATATTCTTAATCAATAAAAAGAATTTTACTATCTCAGTTAAATCCTTGTTTTTCACATTGTGTTCTCTCTGGAAAGGTCTCAGTATGGGTACTGTATCAGCATTGGTAATATTGACGAGTGAAAGTATTTCAGTAGTAGTACAGAATACAAACCTCTAAGGACAGAGATAGAAAGTGTATGTGTTTTCTAAGCAAAGAAAGATGCCTTGACTTACTAAACCTGTTTCTTTCACTGAAAATCCATGTGAAGTTTATTAATACTTTATATTGATTGGTATGCCTTGATCAAATATAACTTGTAAAACTAGAATTACATTTTTGACATGGATTAACTCTCTTTAATAATATTGAAGGTATAGTATTCTTCTGTAGTACTGACTTTTCAAAAAATAAAGATTTTGATTCTTTGTTTGTCTGCACAGAAGCTTCTTTAGTACTGGCATTATTTTCTACCATCACTGTAATCTCTGAAGATACACTTTCCAATTGATTTTCAAAATTGGATTTATAAATGCATCTGATACCTCAGTGTAAAAATAAAAGAGCATTCTAAAAGTCTTAAAGATTTTACAGGCTATTCTACCACTTTCTTTGTATGTCTTCGAATCTTCTAACTAGTAAGGAACTGCGTCAGTTTGGATACACTGGGACACAGCTGTGCAGAGAGGTTGTCATAAGGTACCTGTTAGTATATTTGGGTACTTAAACTCTTTCATGATGTTACTTTTAAGATTGGCAAATACAAAATGTTGAGAGAGGTATGATTTTTTTGGCTTGCTAGTGCCCCTTTCAAATGGAAAAAAATAGGTTATTCAATTTCCCCTTAGGGGATTAATCGAATTCTTCTTCTGTAAGGAGATAGGAAGACAGACATCAGAAATTAGCTGTCCAGTACAGTTTGGGCATCAACCAATCCTTCTTGAATACCATTTACATGCAAGAAACATTCCAAGAGTGAATTAAATTGTTATTGAATTTCTGTCACCTGTTTGAACTAAAACAGGGTCTTGATAACATGAGTTAAAATCTACCATCTTCTGTATTCTTGACTTCAGAGTAAACAGAAAAATACCAGGGTTTGTAATTTTTAATTGTGTTTTCCTGGAGATTAGCAAATGGTGTACCAGATACAAAATTTTTAAATACGTTATCAAGTAAATTAAGTATGATAGACTTCACTTATTGCAGGATGTGTAATAGTTTTAAGTTGTGTTGAAAAATACAATGTTTTCAAGAGTAAACAAATTTTATCAGTAGAATGATTATATATTTTGTGTTATCCTGGTGATTATTGCAAATTTTTAAAATGCTTGTTATTGTGTCCCATTTTCTTTATCCTTTATAAAGATTTTTAATGGATAAATTTAAATAAAGCCTCTTGAACTTTCAATCACAGGCAATTTCAATTGCATTTGACTGAATATGTAATAAATATGAAAGATACTGAAAAATTGTCTTGTGGGGACTCCTTGTGGTTTTGTTTAGTCATTTTCCCATAGCTTTTCCACAGTTGTGCAGAGAAATTTCTCTGATAAAGTTATATTGCCCTCTATGTTCCCAAAAGTCTTTTTTTGGTAGCTTTTTTTCTGTTTTATACTATGCTGCATAACAAATTCAAAAAATACAGCATTGAGTTAAATTCCTTTCAGCCTTAATGTGAATGTATTTTTAAAGGATTAGGGTTTTATTTATGTACTTCATAATTTTCAAATTCAATATTCTGTATGGCTTTAGGTTTGTGTATTATATATCTGTGATTTTTCACAGCCAGGAGGAGCTGATAAGGCTTTTTTCTACCCCTCCCTAGAGAGGGTAGTCTCTCAGATGTGTGCTTAGAGCTCAGAAGAGGACATTCATTGAGAAAGTTGGGTCGTTTGCTGCACTCTGCCTGACCTGTGGATGAATTGCAAGCCTGAGCTACCAGCCATTTCAGTCTCTCAGTCACTCACTACATCCAATTTTTGATGTGTCACAGGGAAGTTTCTTGTATTGATTATAGCAGCAAAATGTGATTGAACTTCTGCTTTGGCCAAGGAGACTGTTGTTTAGTGCTCATTCTTTCAACTTTGTTCATCTGTTTTGATCCAATACAAATCACTGTTATAATATACATTTTAAAATTCCCCAACGGTATCTTAATTAGCAGTATTTGGGCTTGAAAATAATGGGTAGGTAAATGACACTATTTCAATGACAAGAGAGATCATAGTGCATTGCATATAATGGCTGTTAGTTTTTACTTCTAATTATGAATTTCAATTTTAGATGTTCAGGAAAAGTTGCATTCTGCTGACAGCAAATAATCCTATTTTATTTTCAGATTTTGCTAAGCACTTGCAGGTGTCAGCAGTACAAGGGATGTAATTTAGCAGTAATAAACATATGCTTTAAATTGTTATCTAGCACAAGTGCTGGACATGCTACTTCCATTTTTCTTATACTAATCACAGGACTCTCCAGCAATCGTGTCAGTTTTTCCACCAGCATAACATATTCCCTTATTACCCTGCCTGTCAAGTAATAGACAGACAGTGACTTTGCTGTAGGGCGTGAGGGCAACAGCTTCTCTGCTGGTAATACTTGCTGTCACTTCTGTGGAATGGGTGATGCTCACTACTAAGGTCTGACAAGCGCTCTCATCTCAAAAACATTGTAGATTTTGTTACATCACATGAAAGCTGAAATAAACCTATAAGGTCTCCATTTCTATAACATTATCCATCTACCCTGCAGAAGGATTACGGTGCGCTTTCAGGATCACCAAACAACACTGTAAATCATGGTTTTCCTTTTAGTTTTTATTAGTGGTATTCAGACTTAACATGGAGCCTTGTTTTAGTTAAATTTAAGAAAGATAAATAAAACATAAGCCAAATCATTCAATATTATGATGTGGCAATATTTAGTAGGAATATATGTGGCCTGACCACTTGTTCATTATGTACAGTGAGATCTCACTCTGAGCTCTCTTTATTGTTAGATGTGGACTCCTTTCTATTGCATTCCAGTGAAAAAGTAGTGTTTGAAATATCTCCTCCGATTTTAAAGTTTTGAAAGGACCAAGGTAGTAAGGAGTTTAAACATATTATCATGGTGGTTACACTGGCCATGGTAGTTAAGTTTCTATCTGCTCATCTTTGCTTACAATATATTTTGCAAAATGCTGCAAGTGTACATGTCAGGTCATTATTTGAGTGTGCTGCAAGATCAACTGCCTTGTCTCTAGACTTCTGTTTAGTTTGCTTTTATTTCATCTTTTTACTGTATCGCATTTTTTTCAGTGGAAATAAATTGTCAGTATATATGCATAGAATTCTCATCTAAACCCCTCAGGATATATTTTCTGGAACTACAAATACATGACACACCAACCCTGGCAAGTAATACATTTTTGTACACATTTTGTGTTGGAAAGGAATCATAGATGATTTTGCTTATTATCCAAGTTGAAGCATTTTTTTTTGGGTGTATCTTTCTTTCACTTAATGAATATGCAAATGTAATTGAACACTGTAATACTAAATTATTGAATATAATGTTGGAAGTAATACTTTAAGAGAATTTTTAATATGTAAAATACATTTCAGAGCTTTGGTCAGATAAAAAATAAAGAGTGGGAAATTCAATTTAATTCCTCTAGTCCGTAGAATTTCATTCTAGTAAAAAATAAAGTTCGTGGTTAAAGAGGAGCACAGAAGTGTCTGATCTACTCCTGAGTTGTGCAGGCAATAATCTCATTATGGTTTTTGGAGTTTCATCTTTTTCATTATGACTTCTTTCCAAATTAAGGAAGCATTTCCTCGCACATGTAGTTGCGCACACATGTGTTAAAAATTAAACAATTAAACCAAAAATTCCTGATAACAACCTCTCAAAATTCAGGAAATACCAAAGCTGAGGTAGCATGAAGTGCTTCAAGTCTATTTGCAGCTGTGTGGGACTTTGCAGCCTTCATGCTGTGATTTTTTTTTTTACTTCTACAGGACCCCTGCCTACACTGATTTAGCTTTTGGGGGTCATTAAAGGGGATTAATTTGCATTGGGAATTAGGAGAAAACACTCTATGTTTTGCAAGGCACAAGAACTGAAGCGATGATTTCAGAAACAGGAAAAAAAAGAAATTTGACCTTATGTTTGAAGTAGTTGAGTTGTTACCAGTAAATTGAATTTTATCTTTGTGTCACCTCAGAGCTCCTGTGAGTGCTAAACAAAATCAATGTTTTCAAATGCTTAGTAATTTTGTTCTCCTTGTTTGCTGTTGCCCAGCTTGGATCCCTCGGACCAGCCTGTAGAAATGCTGCATTCTCTGAGCTGAAGTGTGTGATGGTGTAAGCAGTGCTTTGAAAGTACTAAGTCTCCATAATGATGTGGTCTGGACTACTGCAAATTGAGTAATTTACTAGAAATTTTATTTCTTATTCTCTGTATGTCTTGGCTTCCCTATTGCAAAATGTTGACACTGCTCCCTTCTTTTAGACATTTTCTGTAGATTTGGATGAGTTGTTCTCTGGAGCTGCCTTTTCCTGTCCGCTGACTATAGAAGGGAGCCGAAACAGCTCGTTTAGATTAGCGAGGGTTATAGTTTAGGTGGGATTCTCCTTGCCTGAGTACACACAGAAGATGATTGAATCAGTGTTGCATGGACAGACTTTATCTGGGCTTTTACTAAACAGTCAGAACAAAACATTTTCAATATAGCAAATATCTTTAACATTTTATATATACAAGAAAACACTATTTGAACATAACATATGAGGTTGGCACACAGTAGTAATACAATGCTTAATCATGTCTTAAATGTTTTATATGTGCTATATTTTATTCCTCAATACAATGCAATTTTACATAATTGTATTAAAAAAAGCATTTAAAAATCTATTAAAGAAAAAAACCCTTAAAGGTCTTTTGAATTAATTCAAACTTTCTTCAGCTGTATGCTCTGACAAAAGGGTGACCCTCATTTAGTCACCTTACATCTGAGAGATTGTTGCACCGTCTTTTGAGAACAGAACATAGAAGCAAATGTTCTGCCATCACAGCACACAGCATTGCAGCTGAAAAATGATAAAAGAATACTGCTAATAAATCTGCTTGCTGGTTCAAGCAGAACATAACATAATGGAAAAAAAAGTTCAGTTTCTACGCAACATTTTTCAGCCAGAATTTAGGAGTATTTCGAGGTAGTTTACAGAAAAACAAATTGCACAGTTCAATTCACGGACTGCATTTGGTCACCGGTGTGAATATATTACGTGGTCATCAAGAGTGATAGAGTTAAACATTTTTGTGTGTATTTATATATTTTAGAGTTTGTTGAGGAGAGTTTAATTAGGACTTTGGTTTCTTGTGTGACATAAAAAGAAAGATTTTTTTAATAGAGCAGCTGGAAAATATGTGTTTTTCCTAGGTTTGTGAGGGGCAGTAAAACATTGGCAATGGTACAATTTCCTTAAAATTGAACAAATTCAACAAATCAATAAGGCCCTGTAAGGATTTAACACAAGTCCTTATACCACTTACCCTCTGTCTTAATAACTTCAGTAATGCCAAACCTTGGCACAGAAATGAATTTCAGTATCAAGAAGATCAAAAAAAAGGGAGAAATTGCAGTGTATGGCAATTCTTATCAGTTGGCTGAAGTATTGCCAAATGTGTTATAATATTTGCTCCCCAGGCGTCATATTTAAAAAAAAAAATGAGTTGGCACAGCCTCTGTTGTTTTCTGGCAAACAGGTATAATACATCTATGTGATGAATAATTTATACCATAAAATGTTCCAAAAATAATCATCCTTGAAATTAACCTAAGATGGGACTTGATTTAATGAATAGCGGATAAGTTAGTTGGTATGAAATCCCCAAATTAATCCAAATATTCATATACACTTGGTTGGCAGGAGATTCCGGTAGTGTAGGTGAGAGTCTTAGGTTTTAATGAAAAAAACCAAAAAGATTAAGCACTCTAAAATATTTCTGGAACAAATACTGATTTTAAATATTTTAATTCTTCTCCACATCAAAATCAATTTTGCCAGTTCAAATACCTCCTGGTACTGACTGCCAGATCCTCATCGTGGGCTTCTAGTGCTTGTACTTTTTAGGGGCAGCTTAACTGTATTAAAAAATGTAGTAGAAAATGAGCAATACAATATAGCATTGTCTTTCACATACCATTGTTGGAACGGACCTCTCTTTGGCAGATGATAGTGCAGTTAATATCAAGCAGAAGTTTAAAGAAAGTGGTATAAAGGGATTTTTTTAAAGTGTATTATTGTTTCAAATGCAAAACCAGATTTCTGATTCTGAAGGATAACACTGGTATAGATCAAAAAGTATAAAAAATAATCTATCAATTAGGAGTGCAAAGTGAAATACGTATTTTTTTCTTGCATTAAACTTTGACAAAAACCAGCCGTTAAAATAAACCTGTTAAGTGCTTCTTTTCCCAGTGGTCTGCTTTTAGAAAATTGAAATTTAAGCAATGCCCTGCAGTTTTAAATGAGTTGGGGTTTGGTTTTTGTTTTGGGTTTTTTTGGGTTTTTTTTTGGTCAAAAAAAGAAAAGACCCATTTTGATGGTACTTCTTGCAAAAATTTTTCAGTCTCCGAGTTCATCTTCTTCACCATATTTTTTGCTATGCAGAAGAAGGAAAGAAACCCTTTCTGCTTAGCTTCATTTACTCTTTTTCATAAACAACCCAACAACAGTTTTTTTCCGAAGTTGAAACTTTGCACACTGTTCTTTGTCTTGGCATGAGGGCAGTAGTTCTTCACAAGCTGCTCCAGCATGTGTCCCTTTCCACAGGGTGCAGTCCTCCAGGAACAGGCCATCCAGCATGCTCCTCAGTCCTGCCAACACCTCTGCTCCACCATGGACCACCATGGGCTGCAGAGGCACAGCTGCCTCACCATGGTCTGCACCAGGGGCTGCAGGGGAATCTGCTCTAGTGCCTTGAGCACCTGCTCCTCCTTCTTTACTGACCTTGTTGTCTGCAAAGTTGTTTTTCTTGCTCCTGTCTCCTGGTGCTGCCATGCAGATTTTCTCTCCTTAAATACATTATCTACCACTGTCACTGATGCGCTCCGCCCTGGCCAGTAGTGAGTCCACTTTGGAAGCTGGCTGGCATTGGCTCTTTCAGACAGAGGAGAAGCTTCTAGCATCTTCTCACAGAAGCCACCCCTGCCCCCAACCCTGCTGCCATGCAAACACTATGAAGCAAATGAAGCAAATTATTTTTTAATGAGGATTTGTGTCATGTGAATCAAATTATTACTGAGGCAGTCCTGCTTTTCATAAGTTCTCTTGATAATCTTGTTTTTGTTTTTTTGTTTTTTTTCTTTTTTTTGCTAAAAATATGTTACTGAAGTTAAAAAAAATTAAGGATGGATTTCGAAATGAGCTTGGTCATTAATTATCAGTTTGGTTAAAAATCACACCCATGTTCAATTGCCAAAGGAATGTTTAAGAGGTCCCTGATTAATAAAGTGCTGGAAACAAATCACAAACAGCATAGTGGTTGTACATTTTTAATGCATGTAATCTGAATATACACAATCTAATACATAAATGACTAACTCTCTAGTTTAGGTATAATAAATATTACTCTAAAGTAGTGGCTAAGGAAGCAAAATTTCTTCATGGGCAGCTGGTAAAAATGCTGCTGCTACTTTGTACCTTCTTTAAGTTATGCTTCTAACAAAATCTGCTTACAATTATGGTTTATCTGGGTAATAGCACTGCTACTGAATCATGACTTACTCTTCCTAAGCCATGACAAAATGAATTTACAGCCTACATTGCCTGCTACTGTAGTACTGAGTGGCAAGAAATCTCTGCTGGGACCTGCCTGCAATTGGGAAAAATCCAGAAATCAGCTAGTGTCATGACTGGAGTAAAGCCACTGAATGTGGTTTTTATGCTAACGCAGCATGAGAGAACAAAAAACATGAGTACATTTTCAGCCGCGAACAGCACTCCACAACAGGAAGATTTTATACCTCCTCTTTGGTATGCACCTCTGCATACTCAGAAAGAATGAGAGAAGGCTGAAAAAGAAGTAGTGTCTAGGAAGGACAGAGGAAACAAGCTTACTTGCTCCTTACGGACCTGGAGACTTTCTTGCTTTTGACAATCAATTTCTACATATTTGCAATATTGGGCAGCATTGTGGCAGTGAATTTTGCTCATTGAAGATGCTATATTGGAATGTAAAAGACACAGAGATAGTAGTTCTAATGCGAGTTTTCTCTGTTTTATATTCCTTTTCAAGTGAAGTCACTAAACGAAGACACGTGTGTGAAAGTCATTGCATTGTAGCTGCCAGAGCATTCTATCTTACACCACTGATGTACATTCAGATATACTTTGTCAATCCTGCTGTCTTTCTACTTCTAGAGTTCCTAAAATAATGAGCCTTTTGGGTATCGATAATTAGGGGCTTCATGCTGACAATGGAGCCATAAACAAATATAGCAATAAATTGTAATTGATCTTCACTACTTTCAATTAACAATACTATCGGAAGTTTTAATTTTTATTTACTTAATTAGTAGAAGATGTGTTGATTTTGGAAGTGTCTGAAAAAAGTGTGAATGAAAAGCTTGTAACTGACTTTTGAATTTTTAAACTTTTTGAGTCTTGATTAAATTATTGAGTTAGATGATATAAGCTTCCAGGGCAGCAGTATTTTAAAAAAAGCTTTGACATTTCTATTGTGCATAATCTTTCTTTAATTTGAATATTTGTGAAGAATTAAACAGTCAACCAAAAATAGCAAGGTGTGTTCTTTGCAGTGACATAGACAGGGACTCCTGGTGTGCAAAGATATGTCTGGAGGCTGGTGGCATCCCATTCCACTCTAATTTTGCAAGGTGCTGTTCTGTTGCTACCATATTTCTGAGATGAACTACTTTACCTAGAATTATGTTTCTTGCCTTATGTTTTACATAGAACTAGACGGTATGTAATTAAAGAATTACGTATTTTAAATCCTCACTAGGCCATCTTTATTACGCTGCAAATTATCTTACCACCATTGCCTGTAGTTGTACTCTATATGACAGAAGAAAAACTAGATCTTTAATTGTTAATTTGTGGACAAGATCTGAACGTATTATCATAGTTGCCCAATTAACTGTTCATGTTTACTTTCAAGGTTGATTTTATTTTCAAGTTTTTCAAAGAAATGAAGCCATATATGTCACTTCAGGTAATGCGTTACTTATCAGTAGAAATTGCTAATGCTGCCTGGTCAAAATCTAATCACATGGAATCAGGACACAGAAAGGAGAGGGGGGAAAAAAACCAAAAAAAGTGCTATTTTATGAAGTGCTAAGCAAGTAATGAATTTTAGTACAGTCAAGATTTGCTTTTCGTCATCATGTTAGATAGTGGAAGTGAGATTCAGTTGCCATTCTCAAACAGAAATTCTCTTAGTGCCAGCCACATTTAATCACATTTTGCAGAAGACAGCTGGGCATTGCCGATTTGTGCTGTGTCAGCCACTTTCTCCTCAAAGGAGTGTCTCATCACTTGGATTTTAGCATTCTGTAGCAGAAAAGTTCCATCCTCTTAAAATTGGCTCAGCAGATAGCTTGTGTGGGAATATAACTGCAAGAGCATTACAATCAGCTCTACCAGGAAAATGCACAAATATTATGTAAAATTTTAAGGTGCCTTTTGAAAAGATTTTCAGAAAACCTTTAAAATGTATAGTGCATTGTTAAATTCTGACCAGTGAAGTTTATCTGAGATTTTTTAGTAACTGTATCTTTGGTAACGGTTGAAAATTATTATCTAATTCAGTGGTTTGAAACACCTTTGTCTGTGTTTGGAAAGTCTTAAGTGTATTTCAGCTGCAAGAAACAGTACCAAAAGATTTTATATGTGAAAAACCTTAGAATCTGTAGATATCAGGATTTCTTTAATCACTAATCTCATGAAGACTGAAGGGCAGATGCTATCCTTTGAGATACAGTATAAATAGCCAAAGAAAAGAAGTATCAAAAAGGAAATAGCAAGATAACTCAATATTTATGGAAGGTACACACAAGTGTGCTTAAGTGAGTTAATCATATCACATATTTATTTTTGGAAGTACAAGGATGTCAGCAGATTGAGACAGTCATTGACATAATGAATGTTAAATCTATAGCCAGTCCTGTGCAATAAATAAGGACACGTATCAGGTACTAATATTTACAAGCCTATTGTGCATTACATGAATATGCAGTTTGCCCTACCGTTTTCTTCTACCCCATATCTCCACTGCTTCGTCAGGTTAATTGTGCTGCACAAGGCAGAGGAATTTCAGATCAAAGTGGTGTTATAAATACTTTGTTTTTAACTTGCTGGTGGTAAGGAACTTTTTGAAGTTTATAATAAAGATGCTTGTTTTCATGTAAGGATAGCTTCAAGAATTGTATATTTAAAGGTAATGATGAGAAAATACAAAAATATTAAGGTATGGGTGCTGTGATTTATTAGTCTGTTACTTATTCTCTCACTGAATGAACTATAGATCTGTTTATGTGCTTTCTGGGTGCAGCATAGACAGAGACTGAAAAGCTCCTTTATATAAAAACAGTAAAACAGAAGACAGTAGGTACTCTGGTTAATACACCATGAATCATTTTACCCACTGACTGTTCTTCCGTGCAAAGTGACCTGCTTCAGCTAAAGAATAGTAAGATGGCTTAAGCAATCTCTTGGGAAATACTGTTTTGAACCCTCATAAGAAGAGGAGGAAGGAAGTGAACTGGGATCTTCCCTATGATGATGGAATGTGTTCTCCATTTAATTCGGGGCAGCAGTCAAACCATCGTCTGAAAGTAAGGCATTAAGTGTGTCTGCCTCTTTCTTTTTTTTTTTTTTTTTAATTTGGGAAAAAATAAAAAGCAAAAAGGTAGGGACAGTTGTTAAACCCCAGAGAGCTTTCAGAGTAGTGAATCTCGAGGAAGGTAACTGTTGATGATCCAGGGTAGCACTGCTGAATTCTGAAAAAAGCTGGCACTTAAAATATCCTGTTATTTTGAAAATTCCTATTGTTAGATTAAATCGTTCTGTATTCTGGTGTGCCGATCTTAATGAATTTTATTCTGAGGTATCCTAGTATGTATTTATCTTAGCATTTTAGTTCAGGTCAGAAAGGCATTTTTGAAAGGAATCATCCAGTTGCCGCCAATTGCTAAGCTTTGTTTCACATTATGGAGTGGTTTCAGGAGTGTGCAAAGAGAGCACCTGTCAAGGGCCAGTAAAGCCAAGGATGTGTTCTGACTGCTAATGGGCATGCCATCTTCATGACCAGCCTAGTCATATCTCTCAAATGTGTATGGTACACCTGGTTCATCCGCAACACCAACTGCTTTGGTCTAAAAAGCTGCTCCTGTCACCCCACAGTTCATGGGTATGAAGTGACTCTTACATATGCCATGTCAAAGGTATGTTTGTGTTTTAGTTTCATCGACTACATAAGTTGCATCATTCCTATTTTGATAATTTCTGGAATTCATTTATTAGTAGTCTCAAGATCAAAAGCCTAAAAATTAATACACAGATACATACTGCTAGGATATTAAATGTTACCATTTTTATGTTTGTGTAAGTACTGTATGCATGTGCTTTTAACTGAAAACATCTAGTCTGCGGTCTTAAACAACCATAAGTAAGAGTAAGGGACTTGGTGTGTGTTTTCTACTGCAGATGAGAAACATAAAAAGGATTTTTGTCTGGTAGATGTAATCTTAAATAAAATTAAAAAAAAACACAAAAAAAAAGTATCGCAGGGAAAATATAAATATGCCTTAGAAACAAGACAGTAAAGTTGACATTTTGCGTGAATTTAGCCTCATCATTCCATGTATCTTTTACAGTGTTTTTAATTAGGGAAGAATGAGGAATTTCCAGGGCTTTCTGAGGATGCTTTAAAAGCTATGGCAGTAGTTGTGACCTTTCAGTTCCTGTGAGCTCAGCAAAAAATGGCTGATTAATGTCACATCTTAAACTGTGTCAACTGGACTGTTCATTCCCTTTTTAGTAAACATCCCATTGTCTGTGCAGCTCAGTGTGACAGCATGAAATACGCTAGTGTTTTAACTGGCTACTTTAAATTACTAAGAGTATGTACCTCTAGTGATATAAAGTTACATGGAAATTTTCTTTAATTATTCTAGTGACCAACATGAATTAATAAATCGGGGCACTCACAAAACAGTGTTCCTAACATTTGTTTGAAGCTTCTAAGGATGACCGAGGTTGTTTTTTTTTTTTTTTTTTTTTTTTGTTTTTTTTTTTTGTTTTTAATTTGGCCCATTCAGATGCTAGAGATCTGAGAAGGAGGGTATAGGAAATATTTTTATAGAAAGTTTTTTTAAAGAAATGATAAATGTGTTCTTTAAAAATATTTTTATAGCCTTGAATTAATGTTTTACTTTTCTGCTTTATCAGTTAAAAATAAATGATGATACTTTTTAAGAACAGAGAGAGAGAGAAATGAAGAGCAGGAGAGAGAAAAGCACAATGGCAAAATAATGGGACTGTAAGAAGCACCCTTGGTGTATAAGAGGAACTGTAAGCACACACATATTCATAAGAATGAGAAAATTCCACTTGGAGAATACACAGAAACCCTTATAGGAGAGAATGGGGTGAATTCAGAAAGAGGGTTGTCGCAAAGTGGAAAGGAGGACATGGAGGACATACAGAGAGCGTTCCCACAGAGCAGGGTAGAGCACTTACGGAAAACCTCTGAAACAACAGGCAGATAAGTGGGTGCCATGTAAGGATAGTTTAGAGAGCTATAAAACTTGTGTAATAAAGTTAGACCGCAAAAAATTATGTACTATGCAGTCCTTTATTTCATCTTGTTACTCGAAAAAAAATTGGAAGTGGGGAGAGATGAAAACCAGTCTTGATTTAATAAGTAGCCTTTGACGATTTTGTGGTGCTTTTGGTGATCACACATTTTAATATCACTCTGTTTTGCATTATGTTGGGAAAATCTGGACTTCAAGGAGTTGAAAAGCGAGAATCAGTGCTGATGAAGATGTAAGGAGCTAAATAAATATTACTTAAAGGACTTCTCAAAGATGAAAAAAAACAAACAACCCTATGAATTTGCTGACCCTGTCTTGAGAATTAAGTTAGATGGTACAATTTAAAGCTTTGTTCCAACATCTGACAGACACACTCTGCATGCTGATGCGTAATATCTGAAGATTGTGTGCTTGAAAGAAAGCCTTTTCTGAGCTACATTCTATTTTTGTTAGAATAAAGCAGCTGCTTTTTGGAGCAGAGATCTTCTCAAGTGCGCAATCTTCTCGTTCAAGTTATGTATTAGCCAAATATTGCGAGCAAATTTTGTGTGTGCTTTCTTCCAAGCCTCTGGAATGGGGTAAAGCAAACTATTTCAACCACAAATTGTGCAAATGTGCAGGTTGACCCTCAGAGGTGAAAGTCAGTTTGGTGCTGTACCTTATTCCCAAGCTGTCACTGCCTCAGCAATCCAAAAACGTCCAAAGTTTGGAGCGATTTAAGCATGATTTGAAAAGAAATACAGCTGGGTAAAACTGTCTTCTAGAGAAACTATATGAGTGGATTGCTGTGGTCTGCCCCAATTATTTCTGAAGGAGTAAAACCTTGCTTAAGGGAACAGACAACTGCAAACCCAAATGTAGCCTTACTAATGAAGCCATTGTAGCTGCAGCACTGCCTTTCAGGAGTGATATTAGATGGCTTTGTGCATCTGCTGCTTAGAAAATGTTATTTAAATGTTAGTTGTAAGGTGCCCGTGTAATTTTGTAAATATGTTGAAGTCAGCTATTGCAGTTATATGCAACATACATACAGCTACACAATAAGCACCACATTCATTGTGACTGTAGATGTTTGTGCTGTGTTTGAGAATTTGTTTTGCAGCTCCGGGGTTTGTTATATTTTTTAGATGGTGGAAAAAAGAATTGGAAAGATCAGAGCTGCACAAAGCAGGCACAGGGAAGATGAAATATCCTGATCCAGCAGTAATGAATTATATGTGTACTGTCTTAAAGAGCCTTTAGAACTCCATAAAATGACTTCTATAAACTCAGTAAAGTACAAAATTTAGACAAAAATAACTTTCTAGGCTATAGGATATGCCTGTAACCTAATTCATAATTTAAAAAAAAAAAAAAAAAAAAAAACACAAAAAAACAAAAGGACAATATATAGGAAGAAAGCAGTGTGGATTCAAAAAAGGGAAAAAATTATCAAGTTACTCTTACATGCAGGGATAATGGCATAGTACTGCAGTCTTGTCAGTATATTAAGATCCTTCAAAAGGATATTCATATAAAATCGGTTGCTCTGGTGCACCAGATAATTAGCAAATTATGCAAGACATAGGAGATTTAAAACACACACACACAAAAAAAGATATTAGCTTTTTGCCTTTAGTGAAGAAATTTTGAAAATTGCTGGTGGTACATGTTCATATATAAATTTTTGCCAAGAGTTTGAACCATTGTGATCTGTGGCTTTAATCCATGACAGTAACAGGCAATTTGTATTCTTTATTTTATACATACAAGATGAGGTTAGTGTGGTAAGTCTGTAATTTGAAATTTAATTCCCTTTTTTTGTATTCTAATGTGATTTTATTATTTACAGTATTTTAAGAGTTGATTTTTAGTACAGTTCAAAGAATTCTGGGATTAGGAAAAGCAGATATTGAAGGGTAGCTGTAAGAATGGCTTTTGAATGTTAGGAAATAGTGAATGATGAGAAAGTAAAGGAGAAATGCAATAACCTAGGGGAGTTTGACTTGGAAGGTGGGGAATTCAGTCCCAAGAGAGGTAGGATTAGTACACTGAGTAATGGAAATGTAGAAAATATGTGGGTTAGAAAGAGGAAACTAATTCAGGTTCCAGAGGTGAATGAATGGCAATACCTTCAAACCAGTAACATGCTCTCCTGTTTGCTGTTTCTATTTGCATGTGATAAAGCTGGAAGAATAAATATGAAAAACATTATTTTGAGAGTGCTCTTTCTAGCTTTAAATATATGTAAATGATTTTTTTCCATTTGAAGAGGGCACCCAGAGAAAACAGATGACCCTGTTTCCTTTCATACTTTTTTCAAACACTTCTAGAAAAATATTAATAGTAGTATCATTCTTTTTTTAAAACAACAATAAAGGTGGGAATTTACCCTTTGCACTTAGAAATCTGGGGCAATCTCAAAGATGCAAGCTTGCTTTGTCAGTGCTGTAGTTTATTGGAAGATAGAGGGGTAATAAATTGGAACAGATGGGTATTTATTGGAAACTTGCTCTAACTTTATTAATTCCTTTATATTGCAGAGGGTGTTTGAAGAAAAGTAGCAAAACTAGTGCAAGCCTAACGAATGTAATTGTGTTTCCATATTTGGAAAACAGAGAATTATAAAAGGTTTTTGGTTTGTTTCTGTCTTTAAAAGAAAGCAGAGGTTTTAGAGCTAGCTTAATGTTTATTACCTGAACTGAGATGGGTTCAGAGTGAGCTGAGAATGAGACCCTGTTGTTTTAACAGTGTATAAACATAGAAGTCATTGTCCCCTTCTCAAGGGAGAGAAAAAATAGGCAAGGACATAACATCAGCATTGCCTCTGTGACTGGCAGCGTAGGAGGTTAGAACATGGATGTGAGAGGTTGCATTTGTAATTTCCTATCTTTGGAGAGGGCAGAAGAGAGGAGATTGTCAGATGTTGAATAAAATCAGCATGAAGGGACTGACAAAGGCAGACTGGAAAGAGAAAGGGAAATTTTGCAACTGTGGAGACTGACTTAAAAGTTTAAAACCCAGCTTCTTGCCTCATTAACTAACACAGAGTAAAATCTGAGGAAGAGCAAAGGAATCGATCTCTTGTGTAAGTAGATTGAGATAAACTCTACATTTCTTCCAGGGATTTACTTTGGCCACTTTGGTGCAGTGTGGAGAGCTACAGATAAATGGTGTGCACCAGATTTTCCTGAATTCTGGCTAAGATATTGTGAATACTTTCAAAGTGGGCCCTGGAGTGTAGGAGGGAATAAGGGTGGCAGGAGTGGTTGATCAGCTGCTGGTGAGGTGTTCCGTGATCTGGGCTGGAGAGGCACTGTCAGTCTGACCCAGGGAGGCTTTTTCTGTGCAGCACTGGAAATGACGCTCTGTGAGCCTACAATCACTTTAGCACTTCAATAAAAATGTGCTGATTTTATCCCATAGTGCTTCATCTGTGAGAAGCTGTCTTCATGTTTCAGAAAGGGCTTTCCCCCCATCCCCCTTTTGTAAGTCTAAAGGGGAACAAATATTTCTACTTCGTTACTGTTAGAAGTCTTTGTTACTAACTTTGGCTTCCAATTCATTACTGCAGTCATGTTTTCACAGCCTGGTGTGAGAGATAAACCCTTTGCAAATGAAGACAGCATCCATTTTCTTTCTACCTCAGGCCACACAGAATTGATTGGGGTAATAAAATGACAGTACAATGTAATATACTGACGGCTCTTTAATTTGAAAACTAGTTCCAGGCTGATTCAAAACTTGTTTAAAGCTAATTTATGACTTGTGTAATTTTCAACTGGACCAAGGTAAAGGATGATATATGAAAACCGATGCAGAGTTAACATAATATATTCAAACCTGTCAGCTTTGTAGGTTGATTTGTTTCAATTCTTTTTCAGTTTTGTTTTAAAGAAGCAATGGCAGAAAAAATAGTGTCTGTTTGGCTAGTATGACACTATTTTTCCATTATCTTGTTTTAAATGGAAATTCTTATGCTTTCTAGCAAAGTATTTTATGCATATTTTTAAACATATAGAACAGTTCTCCATTTTCTTCAAAATAAGAAGCTGTGTTGGGTTTCTGTTTTGTTGAGTCAATGTCTGTGCTGACAGTAACATGGAATAGTATATTACAGTGTTTTGTTACCATGATGTTCACTGTGTGCATTGCCTATGGCTATGCATGTCTATACATCTGTATCCTAGTTACATATAAAATGCATATTTGTATATGTGTCTTGATCTTCAGTTAATGATCTGGTTTTTGAAAAGCAAAATATAAAAATAGTGCAATTCTCAAATTAAGCCACAACATCAGCATAGCATAAAATGCAAGTATCTCTCTTTGAAATCTCTCACTTTCATGTAGCTCACAAATGAGATCCACATCTGTTCTGTACAGACTATGGATTTTTCAGCATACTGTGTCAGTAATACTTCGGCACAGAAGAGGACAAAACTTACAGTATATGCAAATAACAAATACACAAATTGGAATGAAGGGAAGAAGAGAACTGAATGCTGCCAGGACTAGCAAGCAAGTTCTATCCCAAGACTAGAATATCTGATTTTTTATGTATTTGCGTCAACATTCAATTAAAATATTTTTTGCAGAACTGAAATTGATTCAAGCCAATACAGTTGTAGTATCTTAAACTGCATGAACATTTATGGAACAGGAAAAGAGCCATAGTTCAAAGCAGAGCTGTCTTTCTTGCATAAACATAGCAGAATATTTCCTCTTCAAGGTTTCCCAAGTCCAAGAAGGATCGTTTTCTGAGGAGCTTACTGAGAATTTGGAATTTATGTGTTTATCATGTACTTAAATTTTCACAAAGAATTCTGCATTTTCAGGAAGCTGGAAGGACCATTTAGAAGTAGGATTCCCCCATAATTTAACAATTATTAAATACCGTGATCCATTATAAAGCTATGCATTGATCTGTCTGACTTGAAAATGCAAATCTGTGATTTTCCCTATGTAGTTTAGAAAACATAATAATAATGTAATGAAGGGGGAAGGGCTTAAGCAAATATCAAAATACTTACCATGTTAATTTTATGTCCATGAACTGCCACATATGTCACTGCTACAGATGAGGCTTACAGATCCATGAGAGGTGCCATGGACATGGTTTTCATCATGCAAGACCTTGAAAAAATAATTAAGTGACTTTAGGAAGGACAACAAACTAATTTGAGTTATTTTTTAAGTATGTTTTTCTTATTAACACCTCTTTGGCTTAGGTCAGTGGTGCAGATTTTTTGCCTTTCTTTTCCAGCATAAACAATGCTAATATTTTTCAGGTTGTTTTACTTGCCAGAGTACAAGGAAAGGTATCAGGATTTGTTACCAGAACTGTTGCACACTTAGCCGCATACTCGTAACACATGTAGAAGCAGCTCAGTGGAAGTTCTCGTTTGCACCCTGCAGCCTTTTTCTTGTTGTACCTTTCAGATACGGATCTCTTTCCACTTACTGAATATGTCTGTTTCTGAAAGCTGTATTTTACATGTTGCCAAACTGGTTTAGAACAACATAGATTGCCTGTCTTACATATGTTCAGGCTCTATACAGTTTTACTAAGAAGTGACAACAGTGTGAAACGAGATAATAAAACCAGTGCAATTGGAAAGGGAGGCATATTTTCTTGAATTGATTTCTGAATAATAAAGTAAATTTGGTTTCCATCCATCTCCCTAAAAATGGAAGTATTAAATTAGCCAGCTGGTTCTTAAGAGAACTATTGAGAAGAATGGCCAAGCTGCTGGGGAAGAAGATACTCAAGACTTGATGTGAAAAAGAATCCATGGCCCTGTTTAGACAAAAGGAATTTAACAGAAATAAATGCTTACCAAATTGCAGTTGCTTGGATAATTTTTCAAAAACACTGTTTATTGCTTTTAAAAAAAACATTAGCAACAGGAAATGGTTACCACCATTATCTGGATACAGGTAATAGCAGCATAACAAAAGTCTGTTCAGGCAAAAAACACAGGCAGAATTCAAGGAGAGAAATCACCGAACCAAAGAATTCAGACAAGTATATAATTTTCTTCCAGCAGATGTGGTTGTTACTTTTGTTTTTGTAAGTAGCACAGAAGAGTTTCTGGAAACATATTGAGCTGATAAATTGCACGGCATTGATGTAACTTTCTCAAGGAGAAAACAAAACACTACTGTTCTGTACTCAGTCAGCTTATGGCTAATTGGGTCAACAAGAAGAAATATTCTCATTGCCATAGTTCCGGGGAAAAAGACTGAGGTGGCCTTTGCCTTTGAGAGAGAGGATGTCTGCCTGTGCAAGTCCAGACAGAACAGTGAACTATCAGGATTAACAGGATGCAAAGTTTCTTTTGATGGCATATAGCATAGGGAAAATGAGACTTCTATTGTCAGAATGCTAGAGATGTTTTTCCTCGCAGTTCATTGTGTTTGGCTGTAGTCTTGATATTTTTCCAAGATATCTCATTTTTCCTTTTGTTGCACAGATCCAGAATTATGCCTGTGAAGCAGTTCAGTGCAACCGCAGTTGGACTTCACTGCTGTCATTTTAACTGATGGTATTCAGTCTTCACTGAAAGCTATCTTTTCCTGAAAGCTGTTTTTTCCTAAAACATCTGCCTCATACCTTAAACTTAAGGTGGTAAGCCACTGAATGGGCCACAATATCCTTTTTCTAAGGATGCCATGAGAAAGGCATGAAAAGCTTTATTTGAAATATTTAGGCTCAGAGGGTATTTTTTCAAATTTATGGTTTCTGGGAACCCCTTCCATGTGTTAATTCTTTTACAGTATCTGGTCTTACCTGTGATTCTCTGTGTGATTCAGTAATGGTTGTTGGACCAGTGCTCACTTTTTCCCTTCCCATAGATTGGGCTAAACTGCAATTGCTGAATATGAATTTTGAAATTTTAATTTACTTTTTTAGAGGTTATCATGTTTGAAAACTTAATAATGAGCTTTGCAGCTTGCAGTTTTCAAAAGTATAATCTTGATTTCCTTGCAATTAATGAACGTAGAAAGAAAGTGATATATCAAAAGCACATATTCTGCTTGCTAAGCGATGACATCTAAAATATCTTCTGTAATGAGCGTTACAACAAGCACGGTAGAGATTGTACCGATTACTAGATTTTTTTTTCTCTGTAGTGAAATATATCAATCTATGCAGTTGTCAAAACCTCTGTGTGAAGCACTGAAGGTATTAAAGAGCTTTTTATTTTGACTGATCCAGTCATGTTACATTGCAAAATCAAGGCAATTTGGAAAATAAAATGTAAATTACTTGAGAATTCTTACTTTATTTTACTGTAGTGTTCAATTTACTAATAGGCAGCAAACTCTACTAACTTTTTTAAGTTTACCGGTTTGTGTACTATATTGGTTTGAAGTGATTGGTAAAATAAATTTGTGGAGAGTTGTTCTAGCCTGGCTCCAGCTGTTTTGCAGAAACTTCCATCTTCAATAAGTGAATGAAATGTGATATTCCTAATATTCCCTTTCTTGTAGTTCAGGAGCAGTGGTAGGTATGGAGAAAACAAGCATGCTTAATCACAATTTTGTCATTCTGAAATGCTGCATAGCTACTTAATAAGTCTTGAAATACTCTTGTGAAGAAAATATTACTGTTTTAAGAGAAAATATCTGACAAATGCTTTTGCCTCAGATAAAAGAATTTGCCCAGAGTAAAAAGAGTAGAGTTCCAGAGCTCAAGTATTTTTTATTTCTCTGTTTGTGCTTAGAGCACGGTTCCTCTGAAAAGTCTCATTTTCTTGGCATGCCACGTCAACACGCTGCTGAGGGGTCTGTTTGTGTCTGTTGCCCTCAGGACTCCGAGCCGTCAAATGAGGTGGTCTCAGAGGCCCCAGGTAACGTGGTACCCTCTACCTCAAGAAGTAGCTCTGAAGAGCTGATATCGGTGGCACAGAAACGTCCAGAAGAGGTAGGACATTCTGTGTCTGTTCTTTTCCAAGATTAACTGTTGGGGGATGCACATTTGCCTCTGTTTTTCATGCCTAGTGTTGTTTTACTAATAACAGAGACTTTTTTAAGATAGAGCTCAATTTTATCCTCCCACATCAACAATGTGCAAGACCAAGGTGAATCTCAGGACCTTGATTAGTGGCACCTATAAACCAAGTATATTCCATATGCTACCTTTTAAATACTGTTTCTATTGTCAGCGATTAGAAAAAAAATTTTTTGTTCCTCTGTTTCACACCACAACAGTAGCAGGGGTACTGTTAGATTCTGGCAAATTGAACTGTACTACACTAAAGAGTCAGAATCTGTACATAGCTCTAGGTCTGTATAATTCTTTTGTCATCTTTCACAAAATTTATGTCTAACTTCTGGTTGTGCAAAGGAAAGACCCTTGCTTGTATTGGGCCTTTCTCTGTCCCCTTGTTTCCATAAAATGATACAAGATGCTAATGATGTAGTATGATCATAAGTTCATACTCCCTGTAAGCAAAGGTGCTTATCAGGTAGGTCAGTACTGTAGCCAATGACTTAAGGTTTTTTCTGTGCCTGCAATGCATCCTTGTCACAGTGCACCATAGCTGGAGGATAGGTTGTCTGCAGGGTTCAGACTCACAATTTCTTTTCATGGTGGCAATCATCTTCTCAGAGAACCATCATTGTCCTTAAATCAACCCTTCCTGTGAGAAGTAAGTCCTTCCTTTGGAGTAGCCTTAACATCTTAACATCTTGGCTTCCTCAAACAGTTTAGTTATTATTAAAAATATTCCGAGTAACGGGTAATATAAAGGCTAGTAGTTCCTGTTTTGAGCTTTCTTTTGATTGTAATCTTCACAGGAAACAAGAGCATGAAATACTAGACAGAGGAAATACAAAGCCATTTATTAGCTCTGTAGTGCCGCCTTTAGATAATTTTTGAATATCTTCATTCTTCTGATATTGTTGTCACTTGGTCTGAAGAAGAGGGAATTCTGCAGTACTGGACCAGGGGAATTTTTAAGAGTGTCTTCTGGATGAAGACCAAATAGATACTTCACTTATTTTGGAATATTGCTACATATTCCAAGATAGAAAGTCAGGATAGCACATCCAAGCAGTCCTGAGGTTAGAGTAATATATGCTTTTCGTAATACCGTTGTATACATTCTTGAGTAACAAAGGGACCTCTAGTCTATGGAGGGACATGGGTTCTGCCTCTTAATTCTCAGCTTTGCCAACTTCCCTGATTTCACTGGAGAAATTAAAATTTAGAGCACAGATGATGTTTCAAAATAAAAAGACAAAAAGTGCTGCAGAAAGAGAAATGAAACATGGTTAGGTAGTAAAAGGTAACCAAGAGGAAGATGAGTATACAGAATTTGCTTTTATGGGATAAAACCAGCTAAACTGTGGGGGAGGGGAAACTTCAGAGTATCTAAAGATGGAAATACAGCTTTCAGATTTTACTAAATAGCTGCTCAGTAACAGTTGATGTTGAAGCTATTTTACTGAATGTGGGGTTTTGTGTTTTATAAGGGAATGAGGCTTTCTCCAGTCATATTTACTGCAGTTTATATAAAAGGGAGAGAGGTGAGTCAGAAAGAGTCTTGTGGTTGGATTTGCAGGGAACCTTGAGAGGGGAGCACCAATATGCTGAATTTTTAAATTCAGAACCCACCATGAAACAACCCATCTAAGTTACACTTGGGTAAGTCAGCATGATAAACAAGCTTTTATGAATTACACCCTAAAAAGCAGGTCAAAAAAAGTATTTGCAGAGCTTGACTTCAACTAATGACTTTTTTATTTTTCATTTTATTTGAAGTCTCCTGGTACATCTTTCTGTGTCTGCATAGTATTTGGAATTGACTACAGCTGCTGACTGCTGCATTATTTGTATAATTTATGTCTCATCTGAATTCAACTCGTCAGATTGGTGAAAAGGGAGTCGTTAAGGGAGAGTTCAAATGCAGCCATGGAAAAGAGAAATATGAGAAACGATTGAAGAAGGCAGAGTGTCTAGCAGCTAAGGATTTCAGGAAGGTGGAGAAAAATTGAGAAGGTTGTGGAAAGTGGTGTTCAAAACTAGTCTTAGGCCTGCCAGTGTGAGGACACACCACTATTAGTAGGAGAAAGTGAGAAAAATCCTCTGAGTTGCCACATTTATTTGAATAAAGTACTGGTTTTTTCCTAATTACAGTTTGTTTTTGTCTTAGGACAGTCTGAATCTAACAGTTAGTTGTGTCATCAGTGGGATGACATTTGTGGGATGTAATTTGATCACTCAGATGAGGCTTTGTTTTCCTTGTCTGGTCATTCCTTCTAGTAAAAATGTTGGTTGAATATTGAGTTCTGTTCAACAGGAGGGCAGGATGGCATCCACTCCTCTTACTGCTGCCCTTCTTCACAGCCTCTTTTCATTCTCTAAATTAGATTTAACTCTCTATAGGATTGGGACAGTGTCCAGCTATGTGGCATAGGACAAAAGCCACTTCAGAAATAATTAACGTATTGAATGTTTAGATTTAGACACTTGTGAAATTTTTTTACCCATGAGGGATTTGGGAAAGTATGCGCATTCATCAGTGTATTTCAGATGCAGAAACCCTTTGGGTTATAAAGTAAACAAACTGCCTTTAAAGTTAGAAATATACTTTATTCTATATTTTCAAAAGTTGTGCACATCTCATTAAATTTTAAGTTGTACAGATTTGAATTCTTGAATAATTTTAATTTGTGTCCATCCTACAATAAGGACGTTTCCTCTGTGATTGAGTTCATATTATATTTATTTGAAGTTTTTAAGAATTAGGATTGAAAAGTGGAATTGAAAGAATTCAATGCGTTTGAAAGAGTATAGGTGTGTGTCATCCTAGTTTCAGTGTGGTTTCATTAGACCTTCCTAGCAGTTTATAGAGTATTGGTGGTTCCCTCCAACAGTGATGCTTAAGACAGGAATTTTGTTCCCACAAGCCTTTCAAAATTCAGAACTGCACTATTGTTAGTATGCCAAGTCAATGCATTAAATTTTTTCTCTGATATCACACATTCTTTACCGTGAACAGATGAAAGAAAATTCTTTGGACATCTTGATTATTTAAGAAGCAGGCCTTTTCAAATGTTTTAAATATATGAATACATTTGTTTGAATAACACTAATCATTTGACAAAATCGAAAGGCTGATGAATCAGCTTTCTTGACCCTTACTCTGTTTTCTGTGGTTACCTTCACTGTGCATCTGGCAGTTGCAGCATATTTAGTAAATATATTTAGATCGTTTTTTTGATGATGGTCTAGTGGCATTGAAAAACGTGAAGGTTTGTTGTTAAAGTAGTTTTGCTTTTCCTTTCTCATGTAGTGGCTAAAGAGCAAGATGTGTGGGCTGTATCTTGGTACCACTTCTCATAGCAGCACTTTACTCCACAGGGAATGGTGGTGTCAGTGGTTGGTTATCTAAGTAAGAAAATACTAGTTTTGACAGTTCTCTTAAACCTGAGTCTCATGAAAGGCATATTCTCTTCTTTAATTAGTAGTAAAATAGAGGTACATGAGTTATGTGTTTTAATTTCCTTTGCCAATCCTGTGGCAAATCAATTAATCATGTTTTAATAGTGCAAGCCTAGAGGCTAACAGGGCTGATCTTTCTGAATGTCTGCATTGCCAGAACAGTACAGATAAAGAGGAAAAGCTGTGCTGTCCTTTCTGTTGGATACAAAACTGAATTAAACAACCAACCCTATTTCCCCTACAAGAAAAGCATGTATAAAGCATGGATCACTTTAAGGTAAAATATGAATGGTGTATTTGTAGCATATGAACATGAATAGCTTATATATCTGTGGTGCTTTTTGAGTGCTGTATGAAAACTATAAAAGCTGTGCAAAGCATTGTGGTTCTCAGCCAAAGACGGACTGTTGTTGCTGTAAATATGTTCTTCCTGACATAGTGTTAATTTTTTTAAAAGCTGCATTTACCCACATAGTGCAAGTTGGACTGCATATTTAGTCTTGAACGTTGAATGTTTTTAACTTCTGAAGGGCTTTCCCACTCAGAAAAGCCCATGCTGTATTGACCCAGCAGTCTGTTTTCAGATGAAAAATAGTAAGTGATAACTTATTAGTTATTTTGCATCACAGATAAACAATTCCCCTTTATATCAGTAGTTGTAGGACTGTGCTTTTGGAACAAGATTCATTTGTACTCTGAACCTGCTGCTACACTGAGGTCTACAAACAGACAAAACACCAGAGAAAAACCCACCACAAGCACTAAATGGCATGCTTTAACAAAGAGAGGAAAACATATTGGATTGTCTGTGTTATCCATCCCCTGGTAGGCATTGGATGGATCCCTCCAGTACACTTTTAGTACGTTATTCTGGTTTTAAAGCTTCCAGGCAGTGGTGGTTTTCACACTTCTAAGGCCTTTTCCTTTACACTCCTTTACAATAAACATTCTGTAGGGTGTTTATTACGGAATGTGTATTACATCCCACCTCTTGTGTTTTCTGTGAGTAACAACAGAAGAGTTGCAACAATTTACAGAACTGGAATTGCTATGCATTTCAAATACTTTCTGGACCTAAGTCAGGCTCCTTGTAGAAAAGACTGATAGTTGGTTTCTTAACTGAAATGTGGTGATTTGGCCCATAATCCAACTCTTCTTGTCAGAGTGTGTCTTCCAGCCATCAGACTCATTTATCAAAACAGAGGAGGTGAGTCACCTATTCAGATCATTTGGCACTCAAGAGATTTGTTTGATTTTACTTTTCATAAGTAATTATTATTATTATCATTACTGTGGTTCCCATTAATATTTCAGAACAAAGGTGCTTAGCCACATGCTTAAAGAGCCTTAGAGTCTGACTGTGAATTAAAAATGAACAGAGGGAAGGAATATAATACCTTTGACTACTGAAGTGGTTCCTCTGTAAAATAAACTGGCAAATACAGTTAAGCATGTAAATGCACTGGAGTTAGGAATTCATATTTTCCATCTAATCTTTTCACATAACTGTTTTACGTAATCTTCTTAATAACTAAACATAAAGGTCGCAAGATGGCTGGAAAATGCTGCTATGCAGTTCTGCTTTTGAAGTCAAAATTTATTTATGTATATTTAAGCTGTAAATGGCCCTATGAAATGAGGGCTCCTCTTAGAAGAACATTATTAATTTAAAAAATGAAGTGGGTCTGTTCAAAATTTCCACAAATCCAAGACATTTTTCTTTGTTTAACCTTTTCACAGTCTCTGCCCTTCTTTAAAGTACATTCAGTCCTATATCATCTGTTACCCAGGAAGGTATTTAATACATGACTGGGCATCATTTGCATTATACAAGGAGATTAACTTTACAAGCTCTGTTATTAATCTGAGTAGCTCTACATATTGACCTATGAAAGAACATAATTAAGTTAGCTTAATTAAGTTAATTAATTGTTACACTCTGATGAACTTACTATTGAGAGGAAATTAAAGGCAAATAGAAAATGGCATTCATTGGTTTGAAATCATATTTTAAAGGATTTCACAAAGATACTTTATATATAGATGATGAAAATATCCATTGTGTAATAACCAAAGCAGAGACAATTAAAATCCCTGCAGTTTTCTCCTTTATTGCCTGACATTCAGCCATATTTCTAAAACTAATTTAAAAAGTGTGCTAAAAATTTAGAAAATAACAGGTGTGGGTTTTTTTCCCCAATACCCAAATAATTGAATTCAGAAGTTGACACCACTGTCTACATATGGACTGCAGAGAAAAGCACACCATCGAAAATCATTATGTGTTATAATCTGATACCACACTCTCCTCTGGGGTAGAGAAAGGAGGGAAGGATTGAAAGACCCCCCAGGACAGCCAGCAGTACCCCATCATATGTACATACTCGCACATCAGCGTGAGAATGTCATTCTCATGCAGCGATGGAGGGGAAAGGATCATTGTGCCTGGAATGTACTCTGTCAGCTGCATTTCTGTTGTCAGGAGTGCCTGCAGGTTCACTGCAGGAAAACATTCAGGGTTTCAGCACAGATCCTGTGTATGGAGAGATCCTCCACAACTCCAGCATCTGGGTTGCATTCATCAGTCTTGCTGTGCACTGATATGTACCCTGCAGATCATCAGTTCTAGGTAGCCGTAATTAATAAACAGCAAGAGAAAAATGGCCAAACATGCAAAAAATGTGCCATAATGAATGCTGCCAAATGAGCAGTTTATTAATCTGTGAGGTTCATTAATTTTAGCATGGCTTTAGTTTGGAATTATTTTCTGTGAACAATTATTAGTTCTCAACTATTTCTTATTTTTTTGGGGGGGCCTAGTCTATACATTTTCTGAATGGCATCCTCAGAGATTTTAGGATTTCTGCTTTTTTTCTGTTGTAAAAATTAGTCTTTTAACTCAAGTGAAAACAGTATTTCCCTGAGGTATTATTCTTTGGCATTTCCAGATCACATGAAGGGGTCACTGAACTGTGGATACATTCTCTGAAAAAATAGCAGCACTGAAAACAGGAAAGCAGTGGCATTTAGGATCACTTGTGTACAAATTTGTCTTCATATTCTGAAGACAGATAAGTTGGAGTTGCATTCCTCCAAAGAGAAAAAAGAAACACTTTCCTATAATAATATTAGATTCTTTTGTATTCGGGGAAAAAAAAAAAGCAAAAACCAACCAACCAAACACAAAAAAAAACAAAACAAAACAAAACAAAAACAAAAACACCAAACCAAAACAAAACCCAAAAAAACAAATCTGAAACAATTTTTAACATGGATAAAATCGGAAAAAGCAATGGAATTACAGGTATTGTAAATTTAATAAGGTATGTGGTTTAACACCTTGCCCACAAAAAAAATAAATTTTTGTAAATTCAGTTTGATATGATCCTGCTGTCATATTTGGCCCCTTGAAAGTGTTACGGAGCATTAAACGATGTGTTATATTCTAAGAGGAAAGAACAGCTTTAATTTCAGCTTCAATGACGTGCTTAAGTCATAATTTGCTTCTTTTGTTAAAGGAAGAGAGTGGAAAATTGATTGGAAAATTAGAATTAAGCAATTAGGGAAAGTAGCAGGAAGTTGTTCAAGTTGAAGGCTGTTTCCCACTTGCTGTATATTTTGATAGTTGTACTGATGTCAGTGAACTTCGGTGTACCTGTGTGCACTGTCTGGTCAGCTTTGACTGTATTGCTTGGAGATATCCCTGAGGTGGTATGGTGTGATGTCATGTGAGCTACTGTTGCCATTTGCTGTGTGGCACCTGTGGTACACAATGGAGATTCTTTCCTGGAAGAAAATAAATGTAGCTCCTTTCTTCGATACATTATGTGCACACTCCTAATGTTCTCTTTTTTTTTCTTTCTCTTCTGAGGGATTCGTTGTCTTCTCTCTTATCTGTAATATTTGAATGACAAATTAAGCTAATACATTCTCTGGTCATTACATGCAGTGTAAATATTAGGCTTCACATTGCCCTACATGAACAAAGTGGTGATCCTTTTTCTAGGTGATACGTAATATCAGAAATTTTCTATTTTATTTTAATATGACAGGTTGAAAATGTCATCAGAACCCTTTTAAGTTATTATAGGCTAGATTTCAGATAATGAAGCTCGAGCAGAGTTGAAAATTTCAATGTCATCCTTAAGGTAGTGAAGATAAGCAGAGGTCAAGCAGTAGTCGTTAATAACGTAGGTTATATAGATTTTCCCTATCCAGTTGCTTCAGGGTTATCTCTAAACTGCAGTGCAATCCCAGTAGTGTCCCAATGCTGCTTCATCAAAGTATTGTTTCTTTACATTTCTCTCACTGTTTAGAATATTTAGACATTGAAGAGTTCATATTGCCTAAATATTTCAACTCAGTAGGATCAGTGATCTTTAATTTGTTAGAATATTTATTTTTTCTATTAATGTGTACTTTTGTGATAGTCATATGTACGTTAATCTGCCTTAATTAATAGTAATTTAATACTAAATTGATGCTAGCTTCATGTATGTATTTTCTGAAGACTATCAAGTAGATTAACACACACCGTTATCTTTAATAGCCTTCATTGACCTGCTAAATCCTTCTTAAGTGAGCAGTTTTTCTATAATTAATTTTTTATTTTTAAGAGTGGCTGCTTAGCTATCTGAGTCTCCCAAAACCTCTAGATTACCTGTAGTACCCAGAACTACATACTCTATGCTGTACTTATGGGCTTTATTTTATTTAGGAACTGAAAGTGTTCCTGAAAGTATAGTTAAATTCAGAGACACTTAGACTGTAATGAGGAGTGGTATCTTTGGGAAGTTGGTTCTTTATTATCCAGTCCAATTGTGTTTTACTCTGGTAAGATTCTTGTTTAAATTGGTTGAAATCATCACAGGAAATTAGTACACACCTCCTGTCAATAAATATATTTCCATGTCCTCTCATAAGGACTGCTTGGTATTATTCTGTAATTCTTCAGATACACAATGGAGGTGCAGATATGCCTACTGCACAGCTTAGCTGGCTAAAAGGATTTGTCTGAACCTCCATAAATTCTGCCAGTGTTCCGTGAGAAGGATGCTTGCAGAGGATTTCTCAGGGCACCTGGAGGAGGCTTTAACCTAGGCAGGTGGCTTAGACAGGTTCTGGAGATGCTCTGCAATTCAGTGGCCAGCCCACCAGTTTAGAGCAGCCCAAGCCCACGCTGCTGCTGGAAGGGCAGTCTGTGTTCACAGCCCACGTGCAGCTCTTGTTGGACCAGCAGGTGAGAGAGCTGGGTCGGTGAGCCATCTGGCAGACCATGGAGTGACATCCATGGGTGGTGCAGGACATGCATAACTATGGACCATGACCTCCCTCTTCAGTGTCTGCACACAGTTAAATGGTCCAGGACTGACAGTGAGATTGCACTGTCATTTTGGTGCTCTAGGAAAAATAAATGAAAATAATCTTCAAAATGCTGGTTACTGTTTCTGGCTTTAGTGTATTGGTCAGTTCCTCTGTATTTATCCATTTAAAAGGAGCACTTTTTCCTCATTTACAGCCATATTCTCAGTTTACCCCACAAGAGTAGGCTTATCATATCTGAGTTGTTCAGGAGATTGACTAAAATTAAAAGCTACTGCTTAATATAACCTGTGAAAATCCTGCTTCTTTCTGCAAGTTAGGATCAATTACTGCTTGTAAGATTTTCAGACAGGTGACTAGTTACACAAAATTTAGATTATGGTTTGGTATCAAGAACCACAAGTGTTGGAATTCACAGGAAGTGGGGTGTGTGTGTGTGCAGCATCCTTGTGAAGTTTTCTTTTGTGATCTTTTCCAAAAGAAATCTTTTCAGGCTGTTAGTGCACAGAGGCATATCCCTGCTTTGCTTTCTGGAAAACTATCACTGTTTGTTTGGATTCGTCAAGGTACAGGGAACCATGTGGGTCCTGTGCTTGGTGACAGCAACCCCATGCCATGGTACAGGCTTGGAGCAGAGTGTCTGGAAAGCTGCCCAGCAGAACAGGATCTGGGGATGCTGGTCTACAGCTGTCTGGACATGAGGTGACAGTGTGCCCAGGTGGCCAAGAAGGCCTACGGTATCCTGGCTTGTAGCAGAATTAGTGTGGTCAGCAGGACCAGGGCAGTGATTATCCCCCTGTACTCAGCATAATGATGAGGCTGTGCCTCAAATATTGTGTTTGGTTTTGGGCCCCTCATGACAGGAAGGACACTGAGGTCCTGAAAGGTGCCCAGAGAAGGGGAATGAGCTGGTGAAGGGTCTGGAGAACAAGTCCTATAAGGAGTGGCTGAGGGACCTGGGGTTGTTTAGCCTGGAGAAAGTGAGGCTCCGGGGAGACCTTATCACTCTCTAGAACTACCTGAAAGGAGATTGCAGCAAGGTAGGCATTGGCTTCTTCTCCCAGGTAAAAAGTGACAGAATCAGAAGAAATGGCCTCAAGTTGCACCAGGGGAGGTTTAGATTGGATTTTAGGAAGATATTCAAGGGAGGGTTGTCCAACATTGGAACAGGCTGCCCAGGGAAGTGGTTGAGTCACCATTCTTGAAGGTATTTAAAAGACTTGCGGATGTTGCACTGTTGCACTAAGGGATATGGTTTAGTGGTGGACATGGCAGTGTTGGGGTAATGGTTGGACTTGGTGAACTTAGAGATCTTTTCTGCCTAAATGATTCTGTAATTGCATGATTCTGTGTTCAAATCTAGGATTTTAACCCGAGAATTCTCTCTGAAACCAGAATAAATTCAAGTAGTAAGCTCTAATGTGGAGGGAATTTACAGTGACAATTCCAAAACAAGCAGTCAGTGGAGAAAGTTTCCTTAAATCTGTACAACTGAATGACGTTCCCTCTATGTTTTCCAGCCCTTTGATTGTACTTGACTCCAGTGTCCTCCAAATTTTCAGTAGATCTAGATCTTTTGAATGTAGGCACTTACTATAGGTAAACTCAGTTAATACAGTATTGGTCATAGGGTGGGTATTATGACAAAAAATGTCTAGAGTTTAGGAGGATAAAGAGAGGCCTTTAAAAATACCTGTTAGAGAAGTATAGAAAATAAAGTCAAAATAAAGTCATATTTCTTCTAATGTATCTCTGAATCTGGTAGTTACAATACTCAAAATGGAAGGCAAGATACAAAAAGCATGAAGAAAGAGAATATAAGGAAAGAAGCAGAGATTTTTTTTAAATGCATTTTGGATGCTTATTTTTATTCTTATTTTCTGACAGTATTTATATAGTTAGCTCTGGGAAAAAGTCTCAGTAATTCAGCATTTAAAAATGGATTCACCCACAGAATATAATTTGTGTGCATGCTGTGCAAAATTTTAGATGTTTGTTTCTGCAAAATATTGCTTGTTTTAACAGCCTCTTTCTAGTTTCAAGGGTGGTATTTTAAATGGGGATAGAGGCAAAAATTATGCTGCCATTCAGAGCCTGTAGATAATGCTAAAGTCACCATTGCTTATATTGTAGCCTGATAAGCAGCAGAGTAAAAATAACCCAATTTTGAAGTCATGTTGTTATTTGAGAAAGCTTTTACTGTCTGCAGAGGCACCAAGTTATTCAAAAAGGGGAAGCTCATTAAAACCTTACAAAAAAAGTAAATCCAACCCGTTTCTGTAGGAAAGATGAAGCAGAGGAAACTTGCTTCTTCACCACAAGCATGATGTTCTGTAAGATCTCTCTTGTGCCATGGAGGGAGATACATTTGATCCCTCCATCCCTGCCTCAAGATCTCATGTAGAAACACTGAACACTCAGAGAACATTTGAATTAAACTTTTAATTATTTTATCTAAGTTCAAAAGGTGGAAGAATTTGGAGTGGTCTTTAAAATAGTACTCTTCCTAAAGTCTACATTTTTAAAATTCTTTCTATGACAACTAAGTATTTCAGGCAGAATTTCTTTATCTCAAAGGTAATTGTATTAAGTAATAACATTTAATTTGGGAAACTAATATGGGTAAATTTGACTTTTTCTTACCTTCGTCTTGCAGTCTTCCCTGCGTGTCTGCCTGTGGCCATTGAAGGTAACAAGAAACTGGGCTAGAGAAACATTTGTTGTTATCCATTTTAGCTCCTTATTTCTTTATGTCACAAATTAACCTGCCAATGCCAATGTGTAGTGATGAAGACAAGAAATCGTATCAAAAATTAAGACTTTTCAGATGCAATATTGTATATGTGCTGTGGTTCGGTTCCAGGTTGGATTTTTTCAGCTAAATTAGCATCTAAGAATTATGATTTATAGTTCACTGTTTAATACAAATGTAGCACTCTGAGAAAACAGCTCAGCCAATTTTCTAGGGTATTATTGCTTTAGAACTTCCTAATTTGTATCTACTGAATTAACGCTAGTTTATTTTCATTTAAATCAATATGCATTGAATTTAATAAGCAAAGGATCTCTACATTACAGTCTGTGAAGCTCCCATAATACAAATTAGGAAATAATTCTGTGCAATTATATATTATACTTTTCTCATGGCAATCTTGCCAAAGAGCTTGTAATTTTGGGTATTTAGTTTTAGCTCCATAATTTATATCATCAACATATTTCAATGTTGCAGTCAGGGTTATATGGTTAAAAATGCTAAATAAATACAAAAAAAAAAAGATCATTACCTCATAGAACCTTCATTTCTAGTACAAAACCAGACATTGTGGATAAAAAAATAAAAATAAAAATTATGTTGGTTTAGTTGTTTTTACTGCATTTTGGCTAGAGTTTGCACTTAACAGGAGAAATCTTATTTTTTTAAGAGGAAAGACTGATAATACAACTGATATTTTTTCAAATATTTGGAAATTTCACTCTTTTTTTTCCTACAGAGTTTATTATTCAGGAGGTTATAATAGCCTCTTCTTCCCTACATGATATAGGAACTTAAGTTAGTAATAGAAACAAGATTAAAGACGGTGGAAAGATCACAGAATGGAACATATGGATTCCTAGCCTTGTTAATTGGTAAACTTGAGATAGAGAATTATTGCACATATAAAGGGGGAAAATGGAAGGTTGTTTACATAAATATTTTTCCACTGTTAAGGCTCATTATTAATAGGCTTTATCAAATCAGACCAAGGATCTGTATCAACCAGCTTCATCATCCATGTAGTCATGAAGTGAATGTCATCAAAAATCACTGGGCCACTCACTATGATAAAATGACTGCATTTTTATTTGCACAATAACCTCAAATCCTCATATTAAAAAGTGGCAAATTTTTTTGCCCTTTACTGTTCTAAGTGTGACACATGTAACAATTATTCATCACTCCATAATGGATCATTTTTATCAGTCCTGTGTCTTTTCTCTATACATAGAATAAATATTTATGTTTTCTCATTTTTCTGAACTAGAAGATACTGATAGAATAGGTTTGAAGTGTCAACTATAATTCATTGCCTGCAAAGAAAAGCCTTATACTGATACTGTGTAAAAGGAAAAGAATATCTAAATCATTTCTGCAGTGAGCTTATAACCAAGATAATATCAGCATTTTCCTTCTTGAAAATATATATGCCATAAATTAAAGGAGGCCTTCAGTATTTTATTAAAATCCTTCTGACAAGTTTAACCCCATCTTCAACAGGAATATATGTATGAATATGAAAACCTTTTTTTAAAAAAAGTAAAGGTCAAGTGAAAGTTAAAACAAGCTTGCAGAAAATTTCATACCAATCCTGTAAATATTTTGTTGAGAACACATTAGCAAACTATGACACTTAGTCAGTGTCAGTTTAAAGACACCCATTTTATTCTTATAAAAAACTTAAGATATATCTAGGACTTTACTATTTGTACAATAGTAATGTAGTTTGAAAAAAAACCCCAAAACATAAAAAATGCATATACTGAGTGTATTTGAATGAACTCTTAACTTAGTTAAAATTTGCCTTAGCAGTAAATGTAATAGTGGAGAGGTGCATATCACAGTATGTAATTATGTTTAAATATATACATAACAAATAATTGGGTTAGTAAGAATATAATTAAAATTCAAAATATGTTTGTAATGAAGCGTTTTATACACAAATACTATGGTTCAGTATCTTAACACATTTTCAGCTCTGCTTCCAGTTTCTTTAACAAGAAAATGCAGGAAAATGTTGGTACTATTTGTAAGGAAGTAATAGCAGAAGAGAAAAGTTGTATATAATGAAACCCTGCATCTGTTTTTCAGAATTTGTAGCTGTCTCTATGTTTTTGTTTTAAAGTCACTTGAAGTACTTTAAAGTATCATATGCTCCGTTTCTCTAATCCGTTCAAGGCTGAGTGGTTGTTTCGTGCTTTCTTTGTGAATGCTGCTTCCCCAAGCCCTGAGCTGGAACAACAGCAGCAACTCCCACATTTATGGCCACTTGCTCCCTAATTCCTATTGCAGCTTTGCAGCTTCTGAGACAGGTGCTCTCCAAGGCACCTGGATTACTTTTTGGGAGCCAGTCCCATTCACAGAAGACCCAAAGCATCCATCACAGGCTGGAACAGCTTTTTGCAAATAAGCAGAAAGCGGAAACAAAGTCTTGTTTTTTCTGATGTATGTGAGAATTTTACTTTGAACTCCAAGTGAATTTTTCCAGCAATAAATTAACCTTAATCACTCATTAGTATCACATCACATTGATGATGAAATAAGCTGGTTATGTATTTAATAAGAAATGTGTGAAAATATAATTTTATGGGGTATACCAAATGTTTTGCTTCACAACTGCTGCCTAGAAACTTGATAATTGTTTTCTTTAAAATATCAAATATTAAAGGACAATGTGAGAATGAATCTTTCTTTTTCGTGACAAAATCATAGAAGCAGTCCATTTTAGAAGCAATTAGTATGTTTGGAAGGTTATTAATGTAAAGCTGTGAATTTGTCCCCACTAGTGACATGAATAAGCTAAGTGATCTTACGGTATTTGCTGTTGTCAAATTGCATTAGCATCTTACGCATGATAAGAATGTCATTAATGTGAAGGAAAAATTAATTGCTGTGATAAGGCAATAAAGCTTGTTTAATACTTCATGATCGGTAGCTTGAAAGAAACTTGCTATTTCAGTTTTAATTCTTTCTGTAAATATTTCAAGTTCCTACAGACTCTCAATCTTTGCCTTTGTGATTACTTACAGACAGAGGGGAATTTGCTCTTGAGTGGGCACTCTGTAGAAACAGTGTTATGGGTAACTCCATTTGCTTGCCTTCTGCCCTTGCCAGAATGTTTCTTAGCTTATGTATTAGGGAATTGTTGCACTATCCCATCCTAAAATCAGTGTGGGAGATAAGGGTGATAAGTTCTGTTCTAGGCATTCCTTCTATTGTCAATCAAATGTATTTTATGTAAGCAAACTTTCTGACTTTTGGAGAGCTCAAATATGGGAAAGATGAATAAGAAAACATAGGAAAGGTAAATCCAAGTCATAGATCTTAACAGTGGTTTTGTATCAAGTGTCATAGAAATAAATTGATTAGTTTTAATCATGCTTCATTCAGGTCTTAGGTATCTTCTTTTAAAATTATGCTTTTGATGTACACTGAATTTTGGTCAGCCATCTCAAGGGGCCTCAAGCTAACACAGTACTTCAACCCAAGCAGCTGCCTACGTACAAGATCAGAACCTGCTTTAACTGGTAGGTTCAACTGCTTTCTGTTTCAGAATAAGAAAGATGCTATATGAAGATATGTCTGTATCAAAGGATGGGGCCATACTTTGGAAATCACACTTTGGGTCTTGTTGAAAATCAGGCACTTATTTAGGTCAGCACATCCATATGGCTTTCTGCTATAGAGATCCATGTTAGCATTCACATTCGCAGCATATCTTTCAAGGAATTTGCTTTTAGTATAGTGTGGGACAAGTTCATCAGACAAAAACTGTATTTTGCTTACTGCAAAAAGCAGTATGTATAGTTGCATATAACAGAGGCTTTTCTCACTGTGATAAACTCTCAGGATATTCTGTCACAAGAGAGTGGGGTCATCAGATGAATTGATTTCATTGCAAGTCAGCTTTTTGTGCTTTGAAATGGAAGTGCTGAGAAGTATTTTGTTGTCTTCATTCCTTCCTGAACCACAGGAGCCTGCCTACGCTGCAGAACAAGTATGATGTCTTCATGGCAAATGGAGCAGGCCCTCTGACTGCTAGTCCCTTATACTTTTCAAACATCCATCAATATTTCTGAGGGAAGCAAACTCCAGGATTGTATAATTTGCTGACTTCTGAATTCCAGCATGAGAATTCACAACTTCAAAATGTTTTCTGAGGAGCTTGCTTCACATCTTCCAGCAATGAAAAATTTCATTATGGAAGGCTACCACTTGTCAGAAGTAAAGTCATATTGCTCTTTTCATAATAACATTTCAGTTAGCTGTAAGTGCATAGCTTAGAAATTTCCGCAAGTCAGCCACTCTTGCATTTGAAAATGGTATTGCAGTGGAGATAGTCAGGAGGGATATACCTGGGGTTTCTGAAGTGCAAATTTCTTATACCACATGTTCTTGACTGTGCATCTCAGAGAGTATGAAAAAAATTGTTAACTGCAGAGTATCTACTGCTTGATTTTTAAGGGCTTGATAGATCACTGGTTCATAAACATTAATGTAGAAAGCAGGAGACTGATGCACAAGCCAAGCTGTTGAAGAGATCTGGCCTTTCATTTACTTGAACAGGCATGACATTTTGTTGTTAATTGACTCTTCTCATCCTTTCCTGCCGTGGGTTATGAAATCATATGCCCTGAGGAAACAAAATTCAATTATGCATTTAATATTTTTGAATTAGTGGGGCACATACATCTGGCATGGTGCAAGCAGGATGATTTTATATATAAAAGTTAGTTAGAAAATTTATCTTGATTGATATAAATATGACCACAACCTGCTGTATTTGTCAGAAAAATCTATATTTGAGAAAAAGGTTGCTGTTACCACTGTTAAAATCTGTTGTATTAGGAGTATAGCAATTTGGCAGAAAATGAATACCCCTGCTTTCCAGCTAGTCCTCAGAGATCAGAGGGGCTGGATATGACACATCTCATGGAAATCCCTTTGCCACATATCTCACAGCTTATCTCTTGGCTATAGGCCTCGCTCCTATGGAATCTAACAGAGTGATGACAGACTAATGTGATGGGAGTACTAAAATATTTTAGTTAGGCTTATAAAGGTGATGACAAAAATATGTCAGTGTGTTCAAATAAGTGTGGTTGTCTGGTTGGAATATAGTCCCCAAACATGTTTGTAAGTCTTTAGAGATAAAGAGTCACTGGTGCCTGTTTCAGTTTTTCTACTTTAATACCCTTAAATGTAAGATTAGAGGAAAAATTATGTTCAGAATTTTAAAAAAGTGAGATCTTTCCTTTCTAGGGAGATATCAGTCCCCCACCTTGAACATATCTGTAAGTGGTAAGCTGTTTTATGTACCTTATCCTTGTATCAGGAGATGTTCTTTTAAGGAAGTAGATGAAGCACAGCAACAAAGAAAGAAAGAAGAGCTTTAATCTAAACAAAAGGATACCAAGAAGATTTTAAGCATTATCTTAAGGATCTTCAGGTTAAAAAGATGAGAATTTTGTGAACTAGGCTGTGAAAGCTAGAAGAAAACAAGCATGGAGATGGTAAAACACTTAAGGGTGAAGTTTTATGCATTTTGAGAAGGCAGTTTGTGGGAGGAAGGTGGAGCGGCCTTGAGATGTTATTTTCATCAACTGTTGGCTAAAGTTACCAGCTCAAAATAAAACAACCAAATGGGCATGGAGAAAATTCCCTTTTATTCTCTGTATCAATGGATAAGACCTTGAAAATGAAAAAATATATTTGGGACTGTACCCAAGGAGTAGAAGAGGGCTGTGTTGCATTTGGTGAAACTATTAAGACAAAATAATAACCTTAACTGTCACCTCAATCACTCAGAGAAACAACAGGAAAAAGAGAATCAAAGATACAGCCTGTATTTTAACCTAGGCCAGGAATGCAAATACTTTTCATTAAGCAAGAATACTAGCTTATTTGCTGAGATCCAGTGCAGGAAAAGTGCAGTTCAAATCACCTTGGCAAGAATATTGCCAGGAAATGTGTTTTCTGTTTTCTTGGGTATTCTTTCTCCTGTCTGCACTCTTTTTTTTTTTTTTTTGCTTTTACCAGCTTAACTTTGAAATAAATATCTTGTATAAATAAAATCCTTATACTTTTTTTTAAAATGTAAAAATTATTAAGGAACAATTTTACCTTTCTTTGAAGAAATGCGTAAGACTGAGAAGTTTGAAAGAAATTACGTTAAGAAAATGTTTGTTTCACAAATTGTAGAAATTTTGAATTTGGGTACATACCACTTCCTTTCTACTTCTGCTCAAGACGTGTTAAAGAGAAACACCTCTATGAACAGATACTAGTTTGGCTAGGATAAAAAGCTATGTGGCACTGCATATTGTGATGGAATATCTTAGTGGTATACTTTCATCATGTTTAAGATTGTTGGATTTGTGGGTTTTATTTAAATCCCTTGTGAATCTCACTGTTCTGACAGAAAGTCTGACATTATATTCATGAGCAAGGAGCAGCAAGACTGTGTTGCCTTTGAGACATCAGTGGACCCATAGCTTCTACAAGGACGACATGGGGATGGTGGTTTTGTGGCCCTTTCTTGGCAGGACATAGAGATAGCAAGCTGCTGGTATCCATAAATGTCTGTCTTCAGGACGTTGTCCAAGTGCTTCCTGTGATTAATCAGTTCAAGAAAGAAAAAACAAAAATAGCAATGCTCATTGACTAGGAAATTGTTGTTTTCTGTGGCAGTAAAATACAAATAGGGTTTTTCTGAATGGGCTTCTATCTACTGTGGGGCGGCTGTTTAAGTTACACAAGGGTGCTTTCACCTAAGAGGAGATAATACCTGCTAATGAGGAAGCGCTTGCTGAATAGGGTGGCTTATACACTTATGGGCTGCAGCATTAGTACCTAATGCTGTAATAACCTACAAATCCGAGCTATTCAAGTGCAATCAGTTATTGTAGCCTTCAGTACAGTGCTTGTTCCTCTTCTTCTTGTCGGACTTAGCTCCTTACCTGCCTTGATATATGAGAATCATATCCAGCCAGAGCTAGTGCTGAATGTTGGTTTGTATGGAGCCATCTGTGGGTTAAATGTCTCAGTTAATGAGAAGCTGACTGTGTGGGACTGGATTACCACCTGGATTAGATTTCTAATGCAGTACGTTTCCAGGCATCTTCTCTCAGTATTTTCACAACACTTCAGTCTATATTAACGTGGAAATTGGATTAAAAGGACAAAGCGTGAAGTCATTTGCTGAAGCAAACAGAGTGTTAGTGCCAAATTTTGCATAAAAGGAGGCTGCTGAAAGGACCGTGTGTCTCTTCTAATCCACAGAGAATCCCTCTGCCTCTGAGTTTAAGGACTTCATTTCCAAATACAATGCACAGGGAGTACATAAACCCCTGTTAAACAGTTAATTTTATGCATTCATCTCTTGTTTGCTTATGGTATTAAAAATGTTGTTTTCAGCCTGGAACAATCCTATTCATGTAGAAATCACTTTGTAAATTTAAATACCGTATTAGTGACAGCTCTTTCAGAAAAAGTATTTTAACATATTGGGCAGTACCAGTAGTGATCCTCTTGTAATTAAAGTTTTAAATATATGAAAGAAAATTCTGTCTTTTACTTTTCTCAATGAAATAAAGATTTTCAAGGCAAAAATTTGGTTATATGTAGTGACAATGCTCACGATATCTGAAAATGTCATGTTGATAGGACAACTGAATAATTGCTGTTCTTGGATGAAGGAAATGCTGTGTGTGAAACCTCCACTGTCCATTGAGTGAACAGTAAAGTTTAAATTATAAACAAAAGACAGGACATAAATGATACTTTTTAAAAATTCAAAATCAGAAACTAAATATCCGAATGTTTCTGCACCCAAAGATGTAATTCTTGGCCACAGTCTTAACAATTGTCTTCACACGATGCAAGACGCCCTAAAATCGAAAGTACATTCACACAGAAAGAAACTGATCTGACTCCAGCTGACCACTGCAGCTTGTCCATAGAGACAATATGGACTACTTCTTAAATTCTTCTAGGGTTTGGTCTTCCTTGGAGAGCAGGCACTTCTGAAAAAGAGTAGGCACATCCATTTCATTTGATCACACTGGCTGATGTATTGGCACTGACTTTGTAGTTGCTTCCTCATTACATTATATTTGAAAGGTTGACTCCATTCTCTTTCCATCATTCCAAATCAGACACCTTTTTTATGCATTGCTTTCTGAGTGCTCTCAAAGCATCTTTTCAATTAAATAGTTTCCTGACAAAAAGCAAGTTTATATGAAGTAAAAGAGTTTTTCATATGCTTTATGACTTGCTGCATATTATACAATATCATGTATCATAAAATTCCTGCTATTAATTATTGTTTACTTTTCCTAGAGACAAAAAATAAGCATCAGAACTTAGAAGCAGACAATTTCTTGCAATAACTACACTCATTTTATGTCTTCTTTGCTGGTTTCAGAAAGAATGGGTGATGTTCTGGGCTAGAAAAGCTAATGCTTTTAAAGCCTTTTGTACTTTCTGAATGTAATAACAATGACAGCACTTAGCACTCATATAAATCTTTTCATGCATAGAGCTCCATCCTGACATTGAAAGTATTATTAGTCACATTTTATGGATAAGTTCTTTAACGTAGCTGTGAGTTCAATTTCCACACCCTCCAGGCCAAATAAGTATTATAGCAGGGGTACAAATGTCAGAGATTTTAGCTGAGAAATTCCTCATCTGAGTCTCAGACCTTGCTTTACTAGTGACACATGCATTAGCTTTATGCTGGTTTCTGTTAGTGAACCTCCTTTAGATTAGAAAACCTATTAAGTACCACTCCTCCATTTCTTCCTCTTCCCAAGTGACATTTTCTTGGAGGTTTTTTTTGACATCCAGAGGTTTTCTCAGCTTTTTCTACACACCCTTGACCTCTACTCAGTTTCACATGCAGAAGGACACATCTACAGGACTGACTCAAAGCTCAGTACTTGTTAAAATATCTTCAATAACTGTCTCATTTTTTATGTCTGTTTTGTACAATCAGTATATTTGTTTTATAAAGAAATATAAAATATTTCTATATGAAATAGTTTTATATACACTGTTATGCTAATCACTTTTTAATCATTCTTCATTTATTAACCATAAATGGCACAAAAATGTGATTGAGGTACATGATCATAATCCTGACCCACTTAGCTTTTATGATATTTTAATTCTTGTCCTTCTCTTTTTTAATTTCTTTTCATAGCTGATTTTAGACTCTGCATGATCAAACTCTCCAGATGTGTTTATACAGCATGTGGCATGATACGAGTCAGCCAGACTTGGATTATTAATTAATATTATAGATAAATAAATTTTACATCTATGTATTATCATTTATCAATCTGAACAGCAAAATCTTGGAAGGACCGAGAGACCTTTCTATATCTAGGTCCTAAAGGGAATCATTTGGGGGAATTTTCAATGGACAGGGGAAGAAACAGATAACAAAATTTTTCATTATTTGCTGTTTTGAGAACTTACCTCCTTAAAGGTTTCCTTGAGCTTAAATGAATTGAAAATACTTTAGCCCAATTCAAGAAAAAATTATTAATGCCAGTAACTGTCACTGACATTAAGGAGAGGAGTGACAGACAAAGAGAAACATCAATTGATGTAGGAAGAGTAAGATCTTTGATTTGTTGTCTGCCAAAATAGAAAGCAATTGCTGTATCTTCTTCACAGTCATATATAGTTAATACTCATTTTTAAAATTCCTTTGGCAGAATAAGTAGTAAAGATACATTTTTGTTTCCAAGTTTAAATGCTGATTTAAATGGCAGTGGTACAGGCCTCTGTGGTTCTTGATGTGTTGATAATCTAAGGTACATCCAGATGAGAAGCAGCAAAATGAATTTTCTCAAATGCTAAGTGGTATTTGCCATAGGAGAACATAAGCCTGTTTTTTCTACTTAACCTTTTTTTTTTTTTTTTTTTTTAATATATTCTACCTCTTTGGTGCAGTGAGTAAAGGATACATGTCCTAAGTTTATCTGAAATTATCAGTAAATAGAAAATAAAGAAATAGCTACTGGCTGTTAATTCTTAGAATCATGGTATCCAGTTCCTGGAGCTCCTGTATATGCAGAAAGAGAAAGCTTGAATAAAAAGAGGCAAATAGATTGCAGCTAAGTAAAATGAATGAATGTGTAAGCTTTTGCTTGATGTTTTCAGGGAACACTGATAGTTATGAGAGCAGGTGTTGTGCAAGAGCAGAATGCAACAACTACAAACATCTCTGTGGGGCTGTAGCTGACCCTGCGTAAGGTGCTCTTTCTCTTTAGAGGTAGTTGAGCAGCAACACTAGGATTTCAGGAAACGGTAGCCCTCTGAAAATAGCCTCAACTGCCTCTTAAATACCCATCATTTAGATGCCTTGCTTGATCCAGGGACTATTTGAATTCAGTATTCAATTTCAGAGAAACCTCGTTCTACAGTATATTTCATACACAGCCCCAGTAAATGGTACTGTTCAGTTCAGTAATCAGATGAGTTGAATGTAACGAGGCATGTATACGTGTTTGCAAGTTGTGGCCCTTGATGGTTGTGAAGAATATTATATCTTGGTAGCACTGTGATACAATGGAGTGGGAGACAAAAAGCCTTCTGAGTAGTCATGTGAGGCATGGAGTTTAGCGAGCTTTGGAAGGAGTTTCAGTGAATGATATTAAGTGACTTCAGTGTTTTAAGGAAAAAGTGCATAAACAACAATTTATAATGTGAGCTCAGTAATGAGTTCTTCTAGCATAAACATGCAAAACACTAATTAGTTATAGCCAAATATCCCTGGCTTTGGGAATGTTTTAAAATATAGCTTTTCAGTAATTGAATCACATCAAAGTATTTTTTCTCCCACTCTTCTAACAAAGTTATGTGTCATTTGTTGGAGGATGGGCAGAGATGGGAAGCAAGCTGTTGACAAACCAAAAGATGACTTTGATGTGGTATAGTGAAACAGTAACTTCTAAATTTATCAGAAAGAAATGCACAATGAACCTGTAAGGAGCCCTGTTTGCAGGGACTTCCAGCACCGAGATGAGGTCTGTCAATTAATTTGATTCTAAGTTTCTGAAAGGCAACTAATTCATCTTGTTTTAAAAAAATAAAGTCTATAAATATTATTAAGCATAAAGTTTTGGAAGGATGTCAGAGTATGTTTGAAAGAAGATACTGCTTTTACAGGGCAGGTTTTTTGGAAAGTGTCTTTGATGATATTTGGAACATGAAATGGTTGCACATCACATTATTTCCAGCTGAAAGGGTTTCATCAGATTCTGACTTCAAAAAATTACAGTGAAGCAACATTGCTATCATGACAAATTACCAAAACATTCTTCAGTATACCCACTGAATTAAATAACATTTGGCTTTAGATCCTCACTTGGAAATGCAAAGATGAGTGGAGTTTGAAGAGAATTCAAACTACTGTTAGACTTAATACATTCTTTTTTTTTTCTTTTTTAATTTAGAAGCCGATCAGCCTGAAACTATTAAAACCTTGGTATATTAAATGTTACAGTTTTGATTCCAAATTGAGTATGTGTTTATTACCAACTGACACACCCTTGGTGCTTCAAAGACAGCTGATTTGATCTACTGTATGAAACAGGACTGTTCAGGCATCATTACAGAGTCAGAACAGTAAGTGCTACCTTCAAACGCAGCAATAAAGTCAAAATATAGAAGCAAATCTACAAGCCTTTCCTTGCCAGAAAACCAACTTCTAAAGCATAGGTTTCCTGTCTTGTTAGATTTCAGGTCCATAGCCAAATGGATAAAGGGAATCATTATATGATTCTATAATGTCACATTAAAAGTATGTTTATACAGCTTGGAAGGGAATGAATTTGACTTCTGTGTAGGTTTTCAGTGCATGTGTTAACTCAGAGTAAATGAATGATAACAGTAGGGAAGGTGTTGGTCTTCCAGAGAGATTGTACCTGACCTGCTAGTATGAAACTATGGATGTGGTCCTGGCCTAAAATGTGCTTTTGGGGATTTCGTTTAATGGATGTTGATGTTTGCCCAGGTATAGTTGTTGGATTCTGAATTTAACTAACAGTATACGCTTTGGTGGATCTACTGAAAGGAGTTTTGGTGGGTTTTGTTTTTTTTAAAAAAACGAAAGTCTTTTCAATCTCTGATTTCTTCATCAGTAGCACAGATTCTATTTGCTCTCACAGTCTATCCTCCATCTCCTTCTACAGCTTTGTTCATTTCTGTTTTGTTGGCAACTTCACAGATTGTGACTAAATATAGGAATTCAGTATTCCAAGAAACATAAAGTAATTTTTACAGCATTTACTTGTATCACATTTTGGAAAATAGGTGACTAAATAATGGCCTTTACTGTTGTTTATACTCATATGTCATCATATTAACTCTGTGTGAAAGATCTGTCTTTTATGCCTTGAGCCTGAATAGAATTTCATGGCTGTACTCAGGTGAAATGTTCTGATGAAATAAGAAGAAAAAAGCTTTCTCAATTCTTTCCTGTCACATTATAACAATATTTTCATGAATTCCCAAGTCATTAAATTTAAAATACTGCAGTAGACTTTTTCCAATTAAATGAGCATTTTCTTTTATCATAAGGAAAGAAAAAACTTTGGTTATGCTTTTTACAGTAATTTAATTAAGCATTTCCTGTAAGTTCATTCCAGTATCTATCATGGCTCACTAAAGCTGAAATTCAGTATAGAATGGTAGATTAATTGCCCTTTGTCTTAGATGAAATAAGAATCCTAAATATGCAGAGTCATGAAATTTAATTGTGTTCCTCAATTGCTTATTCAATGCTTTGGAAACCTGAATCTAGAAGAGGGCCAAAGGTTGTTAAATGTAGCGAGTAACACAGATTTTGAAGTTTACTTAATGAACCGAGTGTTTATTACTATGAAATAAATGCACCATTTAAAGAATTATGGTGGAAATGTAAAACATTAAAACTCTAATTAATTTTGGTCAGAAGCATGCAATGTACTCATTTTTCCTAAAATATTTCCATTAGGGCCTAGATTTTCTCTGTTATTGAGATAAATTTATTCCTTTCATATGGTAGTACTATCTTTCTCCATTCAAAACATTCCTTCAATGATGTTTATAGTGATGTCTTTCATCTGCCTTCGACTTTGGGCAGCATGTCCTGATAGCAGCTTAGAGAGGCATTTTTCTGTAACTCAGTTGTCCCTGCCTTTCTCTTTAATGTTGTTAACGTTTTGGAAGTAAAGAATATTCAGACCTCTTGTTAAAAGGCTATCTATAGCCAAACTTATTTGTGAAAACAGTTAAAGCATGAAAAAAATCTTCAGCTATCATTTAGTAACTACCAAGGTACAGGTATAGCCTAACAACTGAGCACTTAAAAATTAAACTTTTACTTGTTGGGGCTTCTTTTTATGAACTAGTACTTAGAAATAGGGCTATTAATGCCTTATTGTTGGCCTGAGCACCTTTGTTCTCAGGAAACTATTGTAAGAAGAAGCCATTTTATTTCTTATTGTAAAGAATAGAAACATGAATAAGTTTTACTTCTTGTAAATTAGTAAATATATATGGTTGGAGTATAACCATAAATATTTAAAATCATCTTGATTAGAATATGCATTTTTAGGCTGTGGAATATTATTCTGTAGTAGTATTATGAATATATAAAAAGTGGAACTTTGTTTTAAGTTTACAATTGATAAAAATTATTATATTGCCACATAAGTAGAAAATGCTATTGTGGTTTCCATATATGTGTTTATATATGCACAGATGTAATTATTAAAATTGAGGGATAAATTGACCTTAAAAAGGAACTTATCAGAACGGTGTCAGACTTGAAAGCTTGCAAACTAATCCAAGTGTGCAGTCTGAGACCAGAGTGGAAATTGCGGAGGCCTGTCCCCTATGGGCAGAGTACAATCCTGTTAGCGTCGCTTTTTATCTCTTTCTTAGTAGATGTTTCAGGTTTGTCTAAGCAGTTGTAGGTGCAGTCTTACATTCATCAACCTGAACCTTTAAAGACTCAAATTGTTAAAGAGGAAACATATTCCTTTACTTTCACCAATGAGAACCAGCTGAACTTGTAAAACAATGGTTGGGTTTCAAGCACCACCTGCCCTGAAGAGGATCCCAACTGTAGTGGCAGTCAGCCAAAAGGGCCACTCAGTGGAATGGTTGCCTCCTAAAAAGGAGAGGAACAGATGGAAGATTTGAAATCTGGCATGAAATTCCACTCCTGTACTAAGCATTAAATGAAATTTGACTGTAAGGGCTCTTGCAATGGTACATTTATCTGTATAATCAGAATTAGCAACGGGAAATAGAAAATACAGAACACTGACAAACATTTCAAAAAGACTTTCAAGTTCTTGTATCAGTGCAAGTTAAAGGAATGAGTTCGTGATAAACATGCAGCTGCTTGTAGCTTCTTAAAGAAAAGCTTTAGTGTAAAAGTAGTTCTCCTGGTCTTGCATTGCCATCTAGAGCACGGCGCCATGTACTGCTCGAGGAAGGGAACAGTAAGCGGTGCTCTTTTCACTGGACAAAGTGGGGTGGAGAGCTGCTTCCAGTTAATCGATGTCAAGTTTGCTTACATTGTAATAGTTAGTCCCTTCATAGCCTACATTTTTTAGTGTACCAGAGCAGCAGAGATTCCATTGTAGGACTTTGGTGGGCTTTGACAGTAAGAATTACTGGAGATGCACATTAAAAGGTAAAACTGTCAGCTTGCCAATGGTCCCAGAGGGGGCATTTTCTTGACGGCTGCTTCAGAATACTTCATGAAGCAAATGTCAAACTTGTCAAGGCTGTCACTATGAAAATGATCCATGTAGCAAGGGTCTCCTTTTCCTCGGAAACAAACAGCTGCCTTATCACTGCAAAGCTGCGGTGACAGAAAACTGTCATTTATCGCAAGAAATTTATATTTGCTTCTAATATCCATTGGTAAAGAACTGTTCCATTTGTACTCTGTATTTTTGCACCACTCTTCATTAGAAGGGTTCTCAGCAAGGCATTTGAAGAAGATAGCATAGGCTTTGGAAGAAAAATAACTTTTGAGTGTTATTGCTGGGTGCTTACTTTTTGCCCATTTAACAGAGAAACTAATTTAACTGCCAATTTTTGCTTGACACTGATCTTCCTCCAGATTCAGCATATGATTTTGGAAAGCTAGACTTTACATAAAAAGTCCCATAATTAATAAATTTATTTTTTCCTGATATATTTTCAAGAGTATTAAAAGTGTTTTTACCTGCTTCCAACAGGTGTTTTCCTAGCTAGATTGTGTGAGGGTGGAGATAAAATACCAGCTGGACACCCTTGATGGAGCTTAGTATGTTAGTCATATTACAGCTCTTTTGGGTTAAGATACTATAGAAAATAATGGTCTCAGAATTGGTCCTGAGTGGTTTTGAGATTATATCTCTAGATTATATGATACCATACCCTTTGGTCATTCCTTATTTTAGCAGGACATTTTTGTGTGTTGCATACTTTCTTACTATTCAGATGATCTTTTACATCATCCTGTAATACATAGCTGTTTATTTAGTTTAGAATGTGGGTTAAGGTTTGCAAAACACACAACAGTGAGTCTATTTTATTATATATACATTTGTAATGCAGCTCTAGAAATTACAGGTAGGTGCATTGCACAGATCTGTGAATTGGTGCATTTCCTAGCACAGCTAATTGAGGTGTGATCTGTTCTACATGCAGAATACCATCAGATTTCCTGTAGAGTTTAGAACTGTCTATTCACTGTCATCTTCCAGATTTTCATTTCATTAACTGATGGAGTAAAAAGAAATTCTCAGACATTCTGAATGAAATTGGTTGGAGATGGGGGGAAAAAAGACATTCAAATGCCTATTTCTAGGCGCTTTTTTTTCCCTTTTTCATTCCAGAATTCGTCTACAGGGGAGTATTCTGGAATAATTGCTATAAAATTAACTTTCCATGTCAGCCACTTTATTCTCTGATCAGAGCACTACTTGTGGTTGACCTTAAACATGCTTTCAAAGGGGATGACAGTCTTTCCCAACTGTCAGCTCAAAACTTTCAGAAATAGGGTCTTAAAAGTCAGACTCTTACCTTTGGTTTTTGGCAGCTAAAAATATTTAAATATCTAAGTATTCTCATTAACTTCAGTAATGCTCAATACTTAATGATTCACAACACTTATTTCGGTGTCAGATTGTAGGCTCTTGGTTCTAAATTCCTGGCCACGTTCTGTTGCTGTGACCGATAAATGCTCAGCTATCAAGTATAGACTAAGCGGTTTGAAGGAAGAGTTGTTTGTAGGGCGTTTGGAGACATCCATAGAGTACCCAAAGGACCCTTTATCCCAGTACCTTTCCCTTAGAAAAAAAGGAGGAATGCCAGGGCAAAGGATGTAGGAAAACTGATGTCGAAGGTCCATCACTCCATCAATATCAGATGAGGATGCAGATGCAGGATGCAGATGAGGTGCCCAGCCTTCAGTGGCTTAAGCAGCTCCTGAGCTGCCATTTCAGTTCAGTGTTGAACTTAACAACACTTTGTAATGCCCTTTGTACTTTTCCTTATCACTGTTGGTTTTGTAAATCTGGAATAACATCAATTCCAGATGAGTAAACTTTATTCATTTCAATGGGAAAATAATCTTTGAGCTGTTAAGTGTACTTTTTCAGTAAGAGTACTACTACAGGCTTGAGAGATTCACTTCCCTTGGCTACTCTTACAAGTCACCACATCTGTGCTGAGGCATCTTTTAGGTGAGTGTATTCACTATATAATATTTGAGTCTATGGTTGTCTGTAGTCAAAAAATATAGAGACAAGTTTGATTTTTAGCATCTGATGGCAAGAACTACTTTGAAAGTTTGATTTGTGACATCTGCTAGTAAAAACTACTTTAATTTTAGGATTTTTAGAACAGAAGGCACTAGATGGTGGCTGGAAGAAAAATAAATAATAATATAAAATAGATATGTGAAGTGTTAACAGAAATAATGTGAACTGAATTTCTGTGAACAGAAACCAGAATTCAATATTTCATCTGTTGTGTAGCCACTGGTAATAGAAACTTTGCACACTGCCATCCTGGATGGTTTTTAATAGATAACATGAATATAAAAGGTTTTCTTTTGGTATTCATCAGAATTAAAAGCATTATAATGGTAATGATAGGTGGTCATTGCTAAAACAAATATATTAAATATATTTAATCTGCAGTCTGTTTGGCATAATTTCTTGATAATTAGGCTATAAAGGCTATGTAACTGAAAATTCAAACATTATTAATGACATTAGAAACTGCAACCATTTCAGTAATCTGTGTGCAATCATTGGGCTGCTTCTTGGGCTACTTAAAAAAAAAAAGATAAAGCATTTCAGAGAAGTTTTGCCTTGTCAGCAAACTTAAAGAATAGTGAGTCTTCACATCTTGTGGCATGGTTAAGATGTGCTCTAAATTGCCAGTTCAGACCTTTCCCAAACATACTGGCAGTGATATTGCACTTCTTATAATTTATAGGAGTTCATGTCCCAAATTTTTCTGACAATTTTCCATCATTAGTAAGTTTGCCATTCTAAGGCCTCGTGCTGTCACTTCTTTTCTGGCAATAGGCTGCATGAGTGCCAGAATGGTGATTCATACTTTCCAGTGCCCCCAAAAATCCTTTCTGTCATCTTTACTGTTGTTCATGTGTGTGGGAGTACAAGATTACACTAAATGGAGGAGAGACCACGAGATGATTTGGCGAGACCGAGGAATCAAGGAAAGCTACCAGAACGTGCACCAGAGACAGTTTATTGCCGTGTATCGGGTTGTTATGGGTTTCCCAGTTTGTGAATTCACAGTTGTGGAGTTGAATGGGCATTGTTGCATGCTGCACAAAATGGAATTTGGTGTTATCCCTGCTTCCTGATTGGACAGATTCTGCCACAGTGGAGCTTTTCCCGCATATGGTTATCTCCACCCTCGTTTACCCCTTATGGTTATAATCCTTCCCTGTTTTTTCCTTTTCTATGAGAGGATTTGCATGCTCCTCCCGGAATCCCACCCCCTTTCCAGAAAGTTCCATGCCACCCCTATATAAGCCAGCGCCATTTTAATAAATGTGCTATTCCATCATTCCACCACACCCCTGCATGGAGTGTGCCTTTCCTTTTTACCCGCAAAGGGTCTCGTCACATGTGGCTGTGCGCAGGTCTGGGAACTGATGTGGCTTAAGGAGTATCTGACAAAGAAAAAAGTTTTCTCCCCTTGATGATTCATACTATGAAAAAAACACAATTATGCTGCACAGCAGTCATCTCTGTTGAGAGATACTGCACTTCGATTTCTGTTTCAAAATGACATGTGAGTTTCTGTTCCTGGAAGACAGAGGTGAAGTAAAAGCACCTGTACAAAATTAAGATGCCCTATATGGAGCATGGTTTAATACAATGCTAGTCAGAAAGTTTTTGTGCATATAAATACGAAAATAACAAAAAATGACAAAATATCAGTCAGGCACCTGGATGACTTTGTGTGTGGGAATCTGCCCACAGAAGTCAAATATATGCTCTGCTGGTAGATTTTACCTGTTTGAATATGTTTCACTTTGTTGAAACAACAGGAAATCAACAAAGGCAAAAGTATTGATTCTGCAAAATATCCCAAAGCAGATGTTTCCATTTTGAGTATTCACACCTAGAGTTGCCATCCTCACTCGGCCATTATTTATGTATCTCAGAATACACCAGTCACTGCTGTAATGTAGGAAATCTGCCAGCATGCAAGCATGACCTTTTGAGCACAGAATTAAAACATTTCAAGTCTACACAAAGCCAGAAGATTCTGTTAAAAAAACCTCTTTTCACAAAACCTTTTTGGTCCTCAAAAAACAGGCTCCGGAAGCTGATGTTCAGTATTGAGCCTAATGTGCCTTTACCCTCATGTAGTCTCAGTGGAGGTATGGCCCTGTTGTCTCTGACATTTCTGCATGTTCCATGTGTCAGGAGAGGAAGCCCTAAGCAATATGTCAAGTGTTCAGAGGAAAGAGTGATAGTATAGGGTTTATATTCTCTATACGAGGAGCACAAGTGAGGACATTGGAATAATACCATGTTGTGTCCTAGGGAGTAGGTTAGCTGGCACTGAGGTCAGTTGCGATACAACTTCTGTAGGTAGGAATCTTCAGAAACGTGCAGATTTGCTGTTCTTTCATTAAGAAGCTCTTCATTAAATAGCGCGGCTGTTTTCCTGTAGCAGCCAAAAGTTTCTGTGGGTGTTTTTTTTTTATTCCACGATGTTGTTTGTCACCTGTAAGCAGTACATCTTAGCTTAGTTACACATTGCTCCATTGGAGTTTTGGTTCTGCCCTGCCTTTGTTTTCTTTTGAAGTTTGACTTCTCTGTGTATACTGTACATTACACCCTCCTGAATATATTCTACACTTCTAATTTCAACAAATCAGCAGTCTTTGGTTTCACACATATGCACAGACTTGCTTTCTCACCTAAACCAAAAGAGCCACAGGGCTCACTACATATTTTAAAGGTAATTGAAGAGATGACAGTGCAGAAAGATAAGAAAAAATGCTTTTAGCCTTTAGTGGTCAGTCCCGTAAATATTTCTCAGTGCATAGACTGTCTCCAGAAGGGGAAGGATTTAGAGTCAGAATGGCTTGGAGTGTCTGCTTCTTTAGTAGAACAACTAGCTTTTCCATTTTATTTTAGTTTTGTGTAACATATTACGAGACTACTTTTTTTTTAAATGAGATTTTCCATTGCTGTTCTATTTTGTGCTTTCTATGTGATCTTCCTATATGTTTTCTACCTCTAAAACTTTATTATAGTTATCCTTATAAAGTATGCTTTAATGGTGAAAAAAGGACTAGGATCCAAAAAGATAAAGTTATTTTCCTATTAGAATTAAGATGCTGTTTTAAATGAGGAAACTACACTGAGTTCCTGGGTCCCACCTAGTGTCCCTGGCATTTCCTTGCTCTCAGCTATTGACTTTTGATGAGTGGTGTTCCAGCAGCCAGGATGCTGCTTCATTCCTAAATATCTGTTCATTTCTTTTTTGTGTTACTGAGACATGGAAGATTCTCTGTAAATTGACTTAAAATGCAGGCTGGAAAACTAGCGATATTTTGAAATTGTGGTAAGGACTCTTCATGATGCAATGGGTTGCAAGTTGCCTTATAAAACAGTTTGCTGAGTCTTCCATAATTTGTACTTTGGAGGTCATGATTTTGTAGTGGACACAAAATAGTATCCATTCCTATGGAAACGGGCATTATGATGTCACTTCATTTTTTCAGTGCGATCCAGAGGAACCTGTAGTGAATTATGAGCCCTTCTCTTGGAGCTGAAGCTGTAGAATATTGTAAGCATGCTGCTGCCTGACATGCTCATGTTTCCTATTTTAGACCTGACTGATCTTCAGATAACATATGGTGGTACAAGTAATTGGAAAATTGGCAGACCTGTCAAGAAAATATGCTAGATGGGACAAAAATACGATGCTGCAGCACATAAAGTGTCTCTGAAGTTAAATTTATTGTCTTTTATCAAATGGTGAAGTAAACGTATCTGGTCTCAAAAAAATGAAACATTTTTCAATGGCAGATGCTTTTCCAAAGTAATTTTTAGCACAATGATGAAAGTTCCTGCATTCAAAAGTAATTTAGTGGAAACCTCTGGTCAAGAACAAAGGAAAGGTGTATAATACTCTCTGCTGCAGATGTTTGAAAATCTTGTCATCTGTGTGTGGTTTAGTAATTTCTTTATGTAACCATCCAGTAAATTGGTCAGTAAAATATTTACTCATTAAATTTTTCTTCTGCTATAAATGTCAACCATTAGACTTTTTTAAATTTCTTATCATTTTTATTTTAACTCTTGAGCAAATCAATTGCTTGAATAAATGACATTTTTTGCTGATTTGTATGCTTGTTGCTCAGGCAAAAGATGGCAAAAGCCTGTACAGAATTCTATACATCTGCATAAGCAGAAAAAGTGTACTTTTTCAACATAAGTTGATTAATGTTCATGTTTTCATTTTCTTTTACAGGAAGATGAAAATGAAGCTGAAGCAGAAAATCCATCTCAGGAGCTGAATTTGGAACAGAAAAAATCAAAAAAATAGGAGATTGCTGTCTTGTTTGAAATATTTGCAAGTTGTGTAACAGTGATTATAGTTTCTCATTGTAAAATTAACAAAAAAAGTTCTCAATAAAGTCATTGAAAATTAAATTCATGGTGCACTGGGGAATTAATTGAGTAGCTCCTGGTGATATTCTTGATTGCATTAAAAGCTGAATTATCAGAACCGAGTACCATACCAATAAAATTCTGAAAGCTTTTTGAATGCATTTTGGAAAGCTGATGGGTTATTCATCACTAATAACATTTACTAAGAAAACAGGGCAATTTCATGTTTCACTCTACAAAGAAGTGTTATCCTTAAAGGGTAATTGTAACTCAGGCATATTTTGGTATTTCTGAGCAAGAGCTTTGATTCTTAAAAGTTAGATAGGTATGTTCTACTAAGTGAGTTCTGAAATTTCTTCAGTGATTAAAATAAATGTTTCTGAGGACTAGGTGGAGGCAAGGTTTTTTTATATGTATAGTCTGTTTTCAGAAATAATTAGTTTTACATTTGTATCGTGATTATTTGTTGGTTTCTTGTTCCAGTATCATTTTCTTAATGTAAACCTATTCCATCTTCACATGGTCATTGTCTTTTCAATCCACTTTTTGTCTTGATTAGGCTGTCCTATCCAGGTCTAATTCCTTCATGCCAATCTTTCCATTCCAACAAAAGTAGATAACTTCTTGCTGTGCCATTAGGTCTGCCAGAGAGTAATAAATATCTAAAATAACTTTTCTTCCTGTAGTCCTAATTTTATTTTGAAATTTACCTCTGCTTTTTAGCCTGTGCATGTCAGTTAATGGGAAGGTTCGTGCAAGAAAATCAGAGGTAGATTTATATCCCAATAGATTTACAGATTGCAATGAAGAAACAAAAATCACACTGATTGTTTCAGGATTAAGACAACATTCACTGAAGTCCCTTGAGTTAAGTTTACCTTGCTCTAGGAAAACTGAATTGTATTTAATTGAAAAAGTTCACCTCTTTTCCCACTCTTCTATATTTTTACTGTTACTCTGTGCATTGAGTGTTAGATTGTAAATAGTATTCATCCTCAATTTTATCCTGTCTGTGTAAATTATAGTTTCAGATATTTTAAAAACAACATGTCTGTGCTTAAACGGTATCTTTTATAAATTCTTTTCTGGTGCATGAGATTCAAATGTGTATAGTTCATGGAAAAATTTCAGTCACAATTACTCTACAAGAGTAGTTTCATAACACTAGATATCATTCTAACGAATGCAGCTATCATGTAAATTAACATATAAAATAAATTCAGCATTAGTCCGTTTGGTGCATATCAACCACTGTAGCCATCTCAGAAAGGAGGGGGAATATGATTTTGTCTTCACTGCAGTGGAAGACACAGATTTAGGAAAGGCAGAAACTGAGTTTTACCACGAAGGACCTTAGGGACCGTTCTCTGCACAGCAGTATGAAGGATCACGGGGCACTTGAGAATGAAGGGAATGCTTTTTATTTTTTCAGACTAACCCAAAAAGCCACAGTCAGTTCTCAGGGCTTAGTCCTCAACAGGATCTGAAGAAGGAGCAGGGTTTCTATTGGAACAGGCTGAAAGGCCTCTGAATTTCAAGGAGAGAGAATGACGTTTTATATGGGGCTTACACAAAGGTAGCGTAACAGTGGAGACAGTTATTGGCTGGGATGGATTGTGGCCATCTCTTGACCCCTCTGCCTGCCCCCATCTCCAGTGCACTCGGTGTATGGGTTTAGCCATGCAAATTTTCCTGTCTGAAATTAACAGATAGGGTCTCATTTATGCAAAATAATCTTATTTTTTTTCAGTCCATGGCAGCACATTTGTCCTTTCTATGAGTCTAAGCTCTGTGACAGCCCAGGACTTGTACAGGTGCATAAGATGAGAAGAATGGTTATTCGGGGTTCTGGCTTTGTATGAAAATATATTAGTTGGCTCTTGAACAACTTAGTGAGAAAAATAGTTCAGAATGTTGAAGGATACAGAAGCTTCCATTTGATACATAATGCTTATGAGCTTTACAGGAGTATTTCTGTATCTTTCCTAAATTCTTTAAAAATTTAGTCTGAAAGTACAATTACCTAAATCATACTTTTAGGTAACTTCTTTTTCAGAAATCCAACATATGTCACCAGAAGTCTACAGTCAGTGTAACCTGTCACTTGGTTATTTACTTCAAAATTCAAGCACCAGAGTTTAGAGATTCTCTTTCCAAAATAGTAACTAATACTGTTATCATAATCAGCTGGAGTGGAGATGAAGTGAGAAAAATGTGACAATGGAGTCCTAATTTCATCCCTTCCAGAAAAATGTAGGAGACCTATTTTAATGACTTGTTTGTAGAATTTTTATTAAACACAGGAGCGTTTATAGATAAAGATCAAATGGATCAGATGAAGACTGCACAAAATAAGTGACTTCCATTAATTTGATTCTGATCTAGTTAAAATTTTCAGCTGAATTGATTTTTTTTTGTGCATTCTTGAGTTTTCAGACTACCAGTTTGAATTACATTTTCACCATATATTTTTTTCCTCAATGCCCAGAGGGGTTTTTTGATACAATGCACCGAGTAAAGCAGATGGCTGCAACACTCCTACCTGACTATGACATGATGCTTCTGAGTGTTACTCTTCAGCAGAACAAAGTGAAAACCTGATGCAGAATACTGTGACTTTTATTAGAGGTATGTCCGTGCTGCAGTCAAGCACAAACCAGCTTGGATACTGAAAACAGCCTGGCTCCTGCAGGATGAAATTCAAAGCTTATCTGAATAAGTTAAAAGCTAACTCAGAGATAGGACGAACAAAAGTTGAGACGGCTTTATTTCAGCTGATTACAGACGCCTTTATGGAGCAGTATAGTCTTTGTATGCAAATACACGCAGACACCCCTATGTACCTGTGCTCAAACAGCCAGTTACAATGTCCTTTTTATTTGATTCTCTTTCCCTCTATGCTGTTATTTAATAATAAGAGTCACATGCTGATCTGAAAGTCTAGATGGAGAACTACTTATTTCCCACTGCATCCCTCTCATGCATGACAGTGGTGGCGCTCCCCAGCTGGGAATTGCAGTTTTCTGGATTGCATGAGTGCTAGCTATTTTAGGGTGGCTTAGGGGATAATTATGTTTTTTGTGCTTGAGGAGAAGCTGTCATTTTGCTCATATTAGAGCAAATTCACTGCTTTTTGTGCAGTTAATGATGAATTAACTGTTAGTTTTTGTTCAGTCCTCCATGTTTGCTCTTTTCCCTCCTGTGGTACAGTGGGCAAGAGAGAATTTTTTGAAATCCAGCACTTTTGTATTATAGATAATCACCTTATCCTCAGAGAAGAGCAAATCTCTCTGTTACTATAGTTTTTGTTCTTAGAAAATAGTGTCTGACCATTCCACTCCTTCATATGGGGATCAAAAATTCGAGGTGTGGAAGTTCTTGTCAATCACTCACAGAGTAATGTTTCTGATTTACGAGAGTGTGGTTTATGTTGTATTGTAGATATATATGCAATACTTTGCTATTAGATTAATTTCCTTAGTATATTACCTAACTTCTTGTCATGCAAGAATTCTTATTGTGAATGCTACATTCCCACATTAAGGATAGTTTTCCAAATGATGGCATGAGCTAAAAAAGCAAAACGACTTTTGACACGGGTGCTGTTAATTTCCTGTTTGCAGCTCCACAGGCATTGAAATAGTCAGACCTAAAATGTCATGCAGTCATAAGGATTCTGGACAAAAGCAGATATATCCTGGTATTTTAATCCCACCGTATGGGTAGCTTCTTACAGCTAAATAAGAATCCACAGTATTTTGATTTTTTGTTAATGCTACATTGAAATGTATTGCTACACTGGACATTCAGTGCTCATTTATGGTTTTTCTCCTGAACAACACTGGCCACTGTGCACTATATGCGCAATGTGTCACATGCAATGACTAATCCTAACACAACATTCATTTTCTGCTCATTAGAAAACATTTGTATACCTTTAAGTTAAGAAAACTATTTAAAATGATTATTCCTTCTCAGGAGCTTCAATACCTACACAGTAGGAATTTTTAAATGGAGAAAACCATACTGACAGAGAAGTATCTCACTTCAGTGCTTCCTTGTTATTGCAGTCCCATAAGCCGCCTACCTCTCGATTGGTTGTTCTGCATCACGCTACAGAAACTAACTCTCCCTGACATAAGGCTGGATAGGTTTTACTCTGCTTTTACTCTGAAAATTGAAGATTGATTAGAAATTGACTCTATTTTACATGTCCTAAAGAAAACAATTTTTACAATGAGTAGGTGACTTCTATCACCTATCTAAGGCTATAGAGTGAAATCATAGCAGGTAATAAATGTTTCCCCACTGTGAATTCAGTGTGGATTCTGCAGCGATGTTATCTGGGGAAGGAAGTGAAATCCTGAAGGCAACAGCATGAAAATGCATGCAGCTATGGCATGATTCTGATTTGTTTGGAGGACCTATTAATTTCCTTGTTACAAAGCCAAGTAAGAGCAACCCTTTAAAACTGTTGAACCATGAAAGCCATTTCCTTAAGGGTTTTAAATTTGGGAACAGAGTCATGAAATTTGTAGCTTTGATGAGATATTCTTTGCCTGCAGTCAGAATAAGAGCCAGATCATTGGTTTCCCAGCATGACACCTATGTATTCTTGTGTGCAGTAGATATCATTAGGCTCATAATAACACAACTATCATCACATTAACGTCTGAAAGGGTCGGTTTTGATGCTTGGTTTAAGTCTCATACCTACAGCATACTAAACAGCTGAATAAAAGCAAAAGCTATACCATACCTATATTGTGCTATTGTTATGCACTTTAACCAAAAATACAGTCATTTTATGCCTGATCAAATTTTTATTATTTTTTTTTCTTGCCAAGTTATGTTGTTTTGAAAGAGCTACAGTGATGAACTAATAGCATACCATGAATGCAGTAGCAGATAACAGTACAGTGAGACTACTTTTTTCTGGTTCATGCCAGTAAGGACAGTAGTGAAGATCATGTATGCATTGGCCTAATAATTGTAATTTTTAGTGTATTATTGGAAGTTTATGTACTCTGTCTGCCATCTTATGTTAGAAGATAAGTGTGTCAGAACAATCCAATCGCCCCTCATTGCTTATATTCTTTCAGGTAAGGCAGTGCCAACTGTTGCATCCTAGAAAGGCACTAGCTTTTTGAAGTCACACGAAGGAAATACAGCTGAAAAGAATGTCTTCACTGCTCTGCTGTGCTTCTGTGAGTTGCTATTGCAAAAATAAAGTATATTGCTTTACAGCATAAAGTTGCCACCAGGTTTTACCATTAATATCTTTCCATTTGTATCAAATGAAATTTGCAGAGAGAGATGCTAAGAGAAATCAGTTTTTATTCTGCCCTGTGGCTGAACAGTTTGAGGGAGTTTGGGCATTTTTTATCATGATGGAGAGAAGCAGCTTGGAGAAATGGCAATACAGCGAGTCTAGTAACTTGTGGCTTATAGGCAAGTTACTTACTACTGTGATCTGAAAAGTTTTCCCCAGATTAACATCAAGGCTTTCATTACTGTATATGGGAGGTGATACCTGCAAGAGTTCTGGTGAGAGGTAGTCTGCAAGCTGGAGCTGTAAGTCAAAATCAGCCAATTTCAGTGTCCTGGAAAGAAAAGCATACAAAGATGACTTGAATCATCAGTAAGTTGTGAAGGCCATGTGAGACAATATCCAGCAAGTGCTTAAAACCCTTGTGGAGTAAGAAACACTAATTAGCAGCTGAAGGTACGGAATTTATAAAAGATGGAATATAACAATGTTACCTACAAGAAAGATTTTGTTATGTTTTCGTTTTAATTGTTGAAATGCTTAGTTTGTGTTTTAAGGATCTCTGTTTCAGTCATCAATATCTCAATATTTTTGACTCAACACTGGACTTTTTTAAAACATCTTGCTATGAAACATGTAATAACTTTTTTTCTTAAACATTTTAATAATCAGTTGAAATTTTTATGTCCTTATACTGATAATCATCTTGACTATTTAAATCTTCTTTTTGCTGTGAAGTCACATTGTTGATTACCATTTTGAAGACTTGGAGTCAAAACAAAACTGAGACTACCTTTTCTTTGCAGATAAAACTTTTTAGACCTTCCAAGGGAATTGTCACCTTCCAGAGATGTCAGCCTGATGGGAACCAGCACGGTGAGGCTGCTGCCAGCAGTGGCACAGCAGGACAGAGAAGAGAATTCCATTCCCCAAAGCTTTGTTTTCATTACAGGTGACAACAGCCTGAAAACCCACGCTGAAGAATAGGTATAGGTTGATCATGTGTTTTACACATCCCTACACAATTTTCTGTATTTTTTTTACTGTTTTTAAGAGAGAAAGAGGTAAAAGACTGCATTGCTGAATACTTAAGTTATTTAGTAGGCCACACTGGAGCAAAAATGGCACCTACTCTCAGTGAATACTGTCGAAGCAGTTACACGATTTCTTTTGACAAGCTTGTAATTTTTCATGAATTGTTCCCACCCAGTAATTCATAGTGAAGAGACTTTCAGAGTAAGACCCATTATCTTTCCACTTTTCTTCAGGGATGGAATTCTGTGTAACATTGGATCCCAAAACTGGTTGGAGTGTCAAGTAAAGGTAATGTCTCACTAAAGAAGGAAAAATGCACAAAGTTCTCATTCTGGGTCTACTTGTTGGTCTCTGGTACCAATTTAAATACAAATTTATGAACAACCACCCTGTTTCTGCCATGTAGCCTGAGACTGTTCTTTTTGGAAAGACCTCCTCTTGCCTGGGCATGCTGAAGTCATGCAGGCTCACTTGATGTAGGTTCCCTTACTACAAAAGACAACAGTTTTAAGTGTTTTCTGAGAGGACACCAAGGCTGAATTAATTTCCTACCTTCCTACTGTTCAGTGAGTGCTGGCCTTGGGAGATGGCAGAGTTCTGCAGTAGGGCAAAAGTCATTTTCTTTACAGCCTAAGAGAAGGATGAAGGTATAAAACTTATGACAACAAAACCCACTCTTTTATTGGACTGATAATTACTAGGTAATTTTTCCAAGGTAATCAATTGTCTTGTATTCTTTTTTGAGCGCTTAGTCTTGGATGGAAGCTTTTAGATTATTTTAGAACTAAATATTTATTACAAGTGAAGTGTCTAGTTGTGTGCAGATTCATGGTCTACTCCCTTTGCTGGTTTATTCACTGTGAGACCTTTTTATCATAACCATTTGCCATTATTGGGAGAGGGGTTATTAATTAATCATGTACCTGGAGCCCAAATTCTTAGGAATAGTAAAAATGAAAGAGAATAAATTGGTCTTTATTCTAGTCAAAGTTAAAACTGAGTACGTAGGAAGGATTTGGTTGTAGCCTATGGGATTTTTCCTGGTGGTATGGTTAGTTCTCTTTGTTTGGTGGAAGTACTTTACAAAGCCTTAAAAATGTTCATGATTAGGTATAAAAGGTTTGTGCAAAGGAAATTGAGAAATGCATGAATCCTGTAGGATTCCAATAAAGCAGTTGCAACCATAACCATTTACTTCAGAGGAATGATCAAGAAGTATTTTTAATGTTAGTATTTTATTTTTAGTCTTTTGACTTTAGCACAAGATAAAGTGACATATCAAACTTTAATACTAAGGCTCACTCAACCATATTTATATTTAGCACATTATTTAAAATTTTGATGCCTAAGAACCCTCAAATGTGGCTAAAATGTGGAAGGCAAAAAAATAAATATAACTAGTATAATTTATTCTACATGGAACAAACAAATCTTAGAGTGTGAATGGTTTACCTTTGGAGTCATCTGGGACTGCAAGGGAAAACAAATGTGTCTTGCACATAATGTTTTAGAAATGAAAAAAAATGCACTTATTTTCAAACCTGGTTTAGACAAGCAGACTTCTGTTTTTACCACAAATTATAAAAATAGAAGAATAATGGTTGACATGCATCAAGGGTTTGCCTCTATTATTGATAGGAAAATCAGATATACCATTAACATGTAGATGTTCAGTTCAGTGGAGAGAAGAGTGGTGTTTTTTGAATATTAAAGTGCATAACATTTATAAAGTATGTGCAGTGAAATGATTACAGATCTCTGACACCACTGTGACATTGTTATTTTTGAAATCTCACAGGAGCAAATCCGAAGGAACAAACATTCAAGGATACCACCACTGCATGTCATGATCATGGCCCCTAAAAATGGAACAGTCAAGATGCTGTGCTTGCCTAAGGTGGCAGTGAAGAGTTGGAGAGTTGCAGCAATTAAGCAGCAGTGTTAGTACCAGTGCCTTTGAACTTGTACCACTACATTTCAAAGATCTTGATTTTTTTTAGTACAGTTATTTTCTTATCAGGGACATAGTGCCATTAGAAGTCAAATTATTATAACGTTTGTGAATTATATTTTGCTTAGAAATTATATTTCCATTGCTTTTAAGAGAACTGTTTTATCCGTGGTGTGAGGAAACAAACCTCACCTTTATTTACCTCTTTTACAATGAATTCTAATTTTATATCGCAGACCTGTCTAATACCTATATCCCTTAATACCTGATATCCAAACCTTTTTTGAACATGACCACCTGCTTTTCTAACTCTAGCTATCAATTAAATATAGTATTATTTTTATATAAACATATATAAAAATCTGTATGATGTTTATTTCAGTACATTTATAGTTTGTGTAGTTTCCATCCTTAGCAGATACTATCGTGACCAACCTGGCTTGACCTCAGACTGATCCTGCTTTGAGCCAGAGGCTCAACTAGAGACCTCTCAAGCTGCTTTCCATTCTGAATTATTCTGTGCTTCTATGATAAGTATTCCATATTTATATACTTAGCAGCTTGTATGTGCAAATAGAAAAGGTAATAAAGCACAGTTCTTATAAAGTCTGAGTGTATCTGTTTTCCCTCTGGGAATGTGAGGAGATGTCACTTTCCAGTACATGACCCTGAGCTTCGTGCTACATCTGGCTACCCAACTCTGAGCAGAATCCAGGCATTGCCATGGGCTCTTGGGGTCCAGGTGAGCTGCTGATGCTCAGACTGATACTTCCTTCTAAGATAAGACTCATAGTGCAACTGTTGTGCCTCTAAAATTTAATAGCAGATTTTAGTACTCCCTTTCAGAGTGTGCCAGCAATTTGGGTTTATTGATTTATCATTTATCCCTTCAGAAATATGTGATAACGAAAATAGATCTGAAGTGTTGGTTTCAGATGTTTTTGGGTTTTTTCCCCCCTCTCCTTAAGTTTTCAGCAACTCAAACATATAAAGGCTTAGGTGGAGCTTGTAGAACTCAAGCTTACGCAATTAAAACTCTGGCAGTGACAAGGAGCTTCAAGAACTTTTTCCCATTCCTTTGTGCATAAGTCCTGCTCTACTGACCACCAGTTATGTATTTTTGGAAAGTGACTGACCTCTGGACTTTATCACAAACCAGACAAGCTTAAACTTGCAAGATGATATGTCCATGGGAGTCTCCAAGATAAACCTGAGTTTATGAACAGTTAACAAGGGGACACTTTTAAAGGTTTATTTTTCTTGTATTCTTATTTTCTTGTTTTACTTCCATCAAGGTAATTATTTTTGCATCTCTTTATTTTATGCATCACTATAGAGGAAGCAACTGACTAATGCCAATTTTTTTTTTTTTTTTTAAAAAGTTACAGTAGAAAATAATGTTTTTAATCAGTGTTTTAGTCTGTTAGATAGCATTGACTACAGCACTTCACCTGCCAGCTCTTCAAAAGGATGGATGTAAGCTTTTGTTCTTTGAGGATCTGCCTGTCTTACCCTGCTGACAGGACCATGCATATGTCCTGTAGTAACTGCTGGCTACAGAACTGTTCTAGTAGCTGTCACTGGTCTGTGGCTCTGTAGAAGTTCCTGGTCAGCATTTCATTACATCTGTGTTATGATAGATGTATAATCTACAGTGTTACTGCTTTAGGGTACACACTGTATAGTCTCCCAAAGATAAGTCCACTTTTTGATGATCATTTATTAGAAAATTCATCCATGATGTATGCATTTTAATAAAGCCTGAAGTTTTAGTATTTATGAAAGAAAAGCAACATGGCATAACATAAGGTGGCGATTCTCCAGTGAAACAGTAATCTCAGAAGCTCCAGTTCATCAGAGGCTTTTTGACATCTTTCCCTTGGGTCAAGTCAGTTGAGACTAAAAGCATTGCAAATGTCACATATGAAGGGCTGTTGAAGGCAGAAGTGACACTTATTTACAAGCCTTGGCTGGCTGGCTTATCTTTGAAGCACTATTGATTACCTCATGAAGAGGAGGCTGTATATTCTTTTCCTTCTGCCAAAGTAAGGTAAGTTATGTGGGCACTGGTAATGGAAGCAGTGAATTTGGAGAAAAAGAGATCTATAGGTGAAGTAAAGTACAACTCTGATGTCAAGAAAGGTGCTGTGATAAAAAAGAGGAGAATGATCAAAGCCACCAAGAAGTCATTGAAGTTAACCTATGCTAGTATGGCAAGCAGCAGAGCTATTCATATGACAAATTATTATACAAGCTGTCTCGTTTTGCCTTTCTAAATTGTACTATACCCATGTGCTGTGCAAAAAGCTGATTTCCTTTGTCATTGTAAGTACATCGCCATGGCAGAAGGATGTGGGTCATCTGTCTTCTTACAAGGTTCACCCAGCAAACCAGTGGTCTATGGCAACATGCAGGACAATGGCACCATTAGGAAACCCAGGCATCCAGCCCAACCTTCTCTTTCCCGTGCACATCTCTAGGTATGTAAATATCATGTTCACAGGTAATCTTCCCTACCATAAAAACATAACCAACCCTGCCACGTTAACCGTGAGTGAGACCACCTGAAGGTCATGCTACATTGTCAGCAGCACAATGTGCTGTACAGTGGCATAAAGAAAAGTGGTATGGGTGGGACTGGATAGGGCATTACCAGAGTCCCCTCAACCCTGCTGCAGGTGGGTCTGTCTCTGACAGAGCCTGCTTCATGCTCTGAATTGAAATACTGCTTCTCTCACCACTCAGAAGTACACCCATCTAACACGGGGGGCAACATTTTTCAGCTGCAGTTCATTTAGTTTTAATTAATATTGTTTAAAAGAAGCATATTGACTGATTCAGCAGAGTCTGCATTCTTAAATACTTTATGTATTTGAGGAATGCAAATATATACTATAGATCTAGTCAAAAAGCCATAAATTCTTAATTCAACGACAACCTTTTCTGTAGATCAGGATAGTCTTAGCAACACTGTTCTGCTTCTGAACCTAAATCTTCAAAGCCTTTTTTGAGTTGGACTCCTCTGAAGCAGAGACAAACCCTGTTCCTATTTTTGCTAAATTGGAAGTGTTTTGCAACACTGAGGAGTGTCTACACAGAAATACGATGGAATAATGAATTGTTTCCTCTGATCCACAACAACATGTGTGGGTGCACGGGCATGCACACATAGAAACACATAGAAATATGTGTATATGTGACCATTTGCTTGATTTTTACTTCCTATGACACAAGAAACACTGTTTTATTGTTAAACTATATTAGAGAGTGATTTAATTTATCGTAGCAGCCGGAATTTTTATTTCCACTTTCAGAGTCTTCTTAGTTTATTAATACAGTTGTCTTTGTGGGGACATAGGAGCTTGGAGAAAAATCTTGGTGTTCTGCCCTTGTAGAGATGGTAATGTAGACTTCTAGTAGTGAGAAAAACTAGCATATTTCATGACATCCTATCCAATGAGTATTCTCATTAAAAATATTTTGGAATGTGCTCAAATTACATTTATGTCATAAAATGAAGTTGTACTATGATAGAACTCTAATCAAATTACAACTAGTTTCATTCGGCATAAAAAGAAATTTCAAATTCTTGCTGTTTGTCAACTTAACTTTGCTAATTGAAGGAAATGGTTTGTATGTTCTTTAGAGGGTATACAAAGCACATTTGTATTAGCAAATCTGCCTTTTCAAGATGGTTTCAAGGTAGTGTGTAGTGGCTGTTGAATGGCTGCAGAATGGTTGTTCTGTATTTAAAGACGGTTACTTTCATTTTTTTTCTTGTCTAAAACCTAATTTGATCGGTTCAACTTATATTTATAGCAAAGCAAGTGAATAAGAAACCTGACAACAATTCATTTTTGCCTGCTAATTATACACAGTAAGCAAAGAGGTGCATATGACTAAGGGCAGAACATACCGGCTTTATGGCAAATTTACATATTTTTATTATGCCTGTCCCTAGGCACGCTATAGAACAATAGGACTGCTGTAATGAGAATGAACATCAAATTGTTTGTTTTATATTGCAAATGTCCAGTTTATTTAGAATTTAACTTCACAGTGCAAGAGGCAAAAATGTGAGAACTTTGCTTGCTTGGGCTGTTGGGGAAACAGTGTCTGTTTCTTAATGTGATTCTCATCTATAAAATTATTTGAGGCTTTCATTTTGACATTAGACATTTCTTAATTGTGCCAGTCACTACACACAAAACAATTTTTATTCCCATTTGAGAGAATTCAGCAGAGACTGATTTTAATAGCATGAAGTATTATAACAAAACATTTTGATTTCTCTACTGCTTCTTTTTATCCCAGCAGGAAAGCTCTTATTTCTGAATTCCCCATGGAACTAGCTCTTGTACTTGCTAATTGCTGTACCACTTCCCTGAAGCTTATCATCACTAAGGTCTAAGTTTCTTATAGAGAACTTGACTGGAAACAAACACAAAAGATATTTTCCATTAAAAACTGGTAAATTAAAGTCCACATTCTTATAATGCCTGTTACCCTGTAAATATGTACTCACGTACACAGAATGAAATTACACCTGGAACTGCAATAGAAATGTCAGTCTAGTGATGCCTTCTTACTTACCACTTGGATGTTTGTTCAGTGGTGTAACATGAATAGCCACGTTAGTGACATATACAAAGTATGTAGTCAGGTTTTGATTATTAAATTATGAAAATCTATACTTGTATTTGAATCCATACCAGGGCAATCTGTTTTTATATGAATAACATATAACAAAGCCCAGCAATTTTCCCACATGAGTAAATTTAAGATGTGATGATGATGAATGATTAATTTCTGAGAGCTTTTACATAAGATCATGTGTTTAGCACATAATAAAAATGATTTGAACAATGGGGATTTTGTATTAAATTAAGCCGTTTTCAGATGGTGATTGTACCTTACAGCCCAAGTTCTTTTATACTGGATAGTATAAAAATCTCAGATTTTTTTTTTTTTTTTGTTTCACCTGGTGAGTATATCAGAAGATTATGTAAAGTAAGAAGAAACAGGATATGTTAGAAAAATGTATATGCGGGTGAAGGATAACAGCATGTCCTGGTTTCGGACTGGAGATATTCTCTATGTCAACATATCTGGAGTTAATATAAGATGTGACTGGTTTTATTCAGAGTTTCAATTACTACTACAGTAAGTAGAAGAATATTTTGATTAATAATATAATTTTTTACAAAGAGGACAATGCAACACAGATTCCTATTACAGCAAAAAAGTATTTGACTCCATGCCAAAGGGTAAATCAGTATATAAAATGAGAGGACTTAGTGAACTTGCTTTCATAATCTATCCATCATCTAAGGACTCTCTTTTCAATACAGAAATGCATACAAGTGGTGTGCAATTGCAACTGCTGAAGGATCCTGTTGACATGGCAACTACACTACACCATGCGGTCACACTGGCCATTCATCTTTATGTAACCCTTAGGTCTACATATTGTTAGATTTAGTAGCTAATACAAAGCGTTCCTATATCAGATCTCGGATTCATCCCCAAAATGTTCTCTACGTTATCACATGCATTTTATGTGTAACGATAAATGTTTGGGGGTTTTTTACCTGTATCTTCTCAAAGGTTGGAAAGACAAGTTGTTCTGCCCTTAATGATTGATAATAGGAGCAATCTGATGAGCTTTGTATGTGGATACAAAGAATACCACATTAAATAACAGTATATCATGTTTGAATTATATGAACTGTACTAGTAGGTTAAAAAAAATAATTATTCAGTCTTTGCAATAAATTATTCCTTATTGACAAATAAATAGAATTTTACTATTTAATTCCTCTTATCACTAGAAGATTGTCATTACCTTTTTGCATGTTTCACAGATCTGTAAAAGACATATGACATTAATGAGTTTAAGGGTTATTTTCAAGGAGACTTTTTGAATGTACTGCCTATCTTTTGTTTAACAAGCAAGCATTTTCTGCTTTGAAGGCTGGACATACTGTGCCTCTTTTCTTTCAGCTCTTTTACTACTAAAGTGATCAAAGAGATGGTTGATGTGTGCAATTTCTGGAACAGAAGCTGCAGTCATTTTCAAATAGGTTTCATTCTTGAGCTTTGGTCATTTTGTATACAAACTGCTGAATTGTGAAGTTACTTTTTGATGTGTGTTGAGCACGGGCATCTTTCAGCATAGTCATATCAAATCTTTCTTCTTCTTCTGACATTGCACTGACCCATGGTGATTTTTTAATTCCAGCCTTTGTAATTTTGAATGGTTTTGTCTAATACTATTTAAGTTTGCTTATATCTTGGTTGTTGCAGTGTTTCAGACTAGCTTTGAAGGACTGATGCTTATGTATCAAATAGATAAATGCTTTAATAAATGGCTAGAATGTGCTGTGCTTTCATCCTCACTTTTTTCCAGGACTCCCCAGAGTTCCCAGTTTTGTTCTTAACTTGCTTTTTCTTAGGAATCTTCATTGGATAACATCTAATGATACAAAACACTGTACAATGTGCTGATGGTTTTATATAAATCTGGATTGGCTCCTTTTCTTCCCTCAGGGACTAAGTTGTAAGACATTCACTCATAGATATTTTGAGGCACACTGTTAACACAATTTGTTTCACTTGGCATCTTTTTTATCCAGCTCCTGGGCATGATTCTAGGTACAGATAAATTAAATTTCTTCCCTCATATATACAACAAATTGCTCTTTTATTCTACAGACTGTCACCCAATACAGTGTGAGTGTTTAAGCTTGTGACTCATCTTACTTACATGCATTTAACATAGTGGGCTTTGTTTGATAATTGAATCCTCAAAGTGTCTACTGGCAACTGAGGACACGGCTAAGACCCAGAGGAAGTGTATTTAGGTGATGCTTGAAATGCTTTCCCATTTGCAGGCTCCAAAGCCTTGGAGGTTTTAATGCTAGGGTTAAATAGGCAGCTAGTTGACCCAATTGCATTTTAAAGAAATTATATTAGTTTTTAGAGGGCATTTATTTTGCATCTCATCTGAATTGTCTGAGGACTCCCAACTTAACTGATCATTCACACAGCCTTCCTAGGCTGAAGACTTCTAAGATAAAAGACACCTAGAACTCCTAGAACTAAGGAGAGATGTATTTGCAAGCAGTAGTGGCACTAAAGGGTGAGGGATTACTGTGAGTGGCACTGCCAAGATCATTTCAACAGCATGAAAACTGCTGATAAACGCTGTAGAAAAAAACTGAAGTCCCCAGTTCACAGAGGCCTGCTTGTCCAGATAGGCTTGAATGACTGCCAGTGGGTGAATCAGATGCCACTTGGGTTTGCACTGGAGGAGACAATCTGTTTCAGCAGCACCGGAGCCTGAAAAGAGGGAATGAATCAATGGGAAGAGACTCCATACACAATGTCCTTTTCATGTTACCAGGAAAAACAGTTTTATGCCAAATTATTCTGGGATCAGGCTTGTGCCATTTACCTTATTGGAAAGCAATAGCTCCCCTTTATCAGTCAGTACAGTACTCATTTTCATTCCCATCTTTGCATTAAAGAAAGGGGTATGGTTTCTTTGAGAATAGCATTGAATTAGGTTTCATTCTCTGAGGCTGTGCAACTGTTGATAAATAATGCTGTTTGCTGCCGACATTTAAATCATTGTTGTTTTCACAATTAGAGGAATTTAGATTTTCTTGGAATTAGCTGAAATTTTATCAGTTGCAGGTTCTATTCTACCCCTGGGGGCACTGTCTGCCCCACTTAGAAAAGACGCCAAATTAAATGAGAGCAAAAGTAATTAATTTCAATTTTTTTTTTTCCCAAGCTTTACTTCTCACTCAGAAACACAAGCATGCACATGCACACACACCCACACCGTCACTCTGAATGCTAGTTTTGGTCATTTGAAGGGCTGCAAATAGCTTGAATTATTTAAAATGGCCACTGAGGGACCCAGTAAGTTTTTATATTTAGGAGAGGATCTTAACTGTGTTCCTGTCTTGGCTCTAACAGTCCATATTTTCTGTTTAGGTTTGGTTTTCGGGTCTTTTAACTATATTCATTATTTTTTTCCAAACCTGACCTTTAAATAATTACCACTTTCTCTCAAGAATTTGAAAAACATTTACACTGGATGCAGACGGAAAAGAACTTTGAATGATCTATCCTGCTGGTCAGTGAAAAGCCATCTCCAAGTTAAGTTTCTGAGGGGATAGATTATCGCTGAGTGATAAATTTGCACTTGATATTAATCAAGTAGTGCTCGTACGGAAGCAGTCAGGATGTCAGCTAGTGGTTCCTGAATAGGGAGACATGACACAACTATAATTTATTGTCTCATTTCAGTTCTCTTATCCTTCTCCATGGCTCCACTTTCTAAATAAATTTCTTGCTTTGGGTAGCCTATTTACTGATCAGGAAAGTTGCTATCAGGGCAGAAATGAATAGTGTGTAGAAAAAAGGAAAGCTCAATTTAGATTTAGAATTAATCCTTTTAGGTCTTTTGCAAAATACTTTTTTTCTCTCACACAGGGTGATCACTTTTGTGGGCAACTTCGTGTCTTGTCACTCTCTTAATAATTTTACCTCTTTCCATGCAGCACTTCCCAAATGTGTTACAAGTGTCCCTGGTGATAACTTTTTCCATGCATATTTTGTGTCTGTTGCTGATTTAAACTGTAAATATTTCAAAAGCAGTAAGTTTAAAAAAAAAATAAAAAAAAAACTCTGACGATATATATGCGGAGTTCATAATATATAAAGATAGTGGTGTGAAATGGCCTTTTGAAAGTTCTAGAAAATTAATCATAATAATACTTATTACAGAAATGTTTCCTTTATCAACATAATTATTATCATTATTGATATTACTACAGGCATCCTATTATTGTAGCCTTGTGTTTATTGGATGGGAACCTGTTTCATATGTGAAGGCAAAGTTTCTACAGCTTTTTTTTTTTTACCAAGTGTTTGCAATACTGAAATGTATTTGGATGTAGCTGCACAGAGATGTTCCTGCCTCATCCTACTAATTTTTTATCCACCAGCTCTACTTTCTCCACTGGCCAGGAGCAGAATAGCCCTTTCTGCAACATTGAACCATGGCTGCCTTCTGCTGCCCTGGACATGAAAGGCAGGACTTCAGCCCCAAATACCTCAGTGCAGAGACCCCACCGTTCTCTAGCCCATAGGCTATTGCATAAGCAATAGGAAGCATGTGCTTCTCATGGTCTCCAGCCCTGACGTCTCTGAAACACATGGGTGATGTTCAGGAAACGGTGTCAGAACAGAGCTGGAGCAGTAATTGCACACTCTCTCTGGTTGCAGGCCTTCGGTGTCATGCTTTTGTCTCCAAATGCTACTGTGAATCACTGAATCTCACCTGAGGTTGCATTTCCCCTCTTGTGTCCTGTTTTAAACAATTATGAGTTTGGAACCTCTGAGTGAAAATCTACTGTGGTCAAGTTAAAACCTCATATTTCTTTATTGCCTCAGCTCTCTGTTAATTTGTTTTTTAAGTTTGTAAAAAGTAAACTGGAGTTCAGAGTTGAACGGCCATTAATTTTATGCCTACAAATAGGCTTCATAGTTTTGATGTGATTTCACAATGCTGATGCTGAAAGATGCCCATTGTCCAGGCATAAAGGGGTACTTTGCCACAAGCAGCACAGTAGGTTCTCTGAGCTCTGTCTAAACACCTCAGTGCTTCATCCTGGCTGGATAACCATAGCAATAATGATAGAATCAAAGAATCACAGAAGCACAGAATATGCTGAGTTGAAGGAACCCACAAGGATCATCAAGTTCAGCTCCTGGCCCTGCACAGGACAGCCCCAAGAGTCACACCATCTGCCTGAGAGCATTGTCTCAATACTTTTTGAACTTCAACAAGCTTGGTGCTGTGACCACTTCCCTGAGGAGCCTGTTCCGGTCCTCAACCACCCTCTGGGTGAAGAACCTTTTTCTAATATCCAACCTAAACCTCGCCTGACACAACTTCAGGCCATTCCCTCTGGTCCTGTCACTGGTCACCACAGAGAAGAGATCAGCGCCTGCCCCTCCTCTTCCCCTCATGAAGAAGTTGTAACTGCAGTGAGGTCTCCCCTCAGTCTCCTCCAGGCTGAACAGACCAAGTGACCTCAGCCACTTCTCATATGGCTTCCCTTCCAGGCCCTTCACTGTCTGTTGTCTTCCTTTGGACAGTCTCCAATAGCTTAATATCTTTCTTGTATTGCAGTACCCAAAACTGCACATAATATTCAAGGTATTCATGATATTCACTGCTGCATCACTGCAGAGCAGAGCGAGATAATCTCCTCCCTTGACCTCAACTAATAACATTAGTAATGTAGATTTTATTGTTTTGTTGGGGCAACACCAGCCTAGCTGCCAACTCTACAAGTTTCATCTGGATTTCCTCCAACACGTTCCTCATTGCCACTGGCAAAGACAGTGCAGCTCCAATTATGCCTCATCATGTTGCCTGCAGGTTTTGTCAGAGAGACATTTGTGTAAAGCTAATGGGGCTGTCCCCAGAGCTGTGGCCCTGAGTCAGAGACAGTTTAAGTCTCAGAAGTACCAGTAAAGTTTCTCAATTTGACGCTTAGACAAAATTAACAAGCTATTTTGACTTGGTGACTAGGAAAAATTATTGTAATCAAAGAGTTACTGGGCATACAAAGTCTCATGCAACTTTTTGTAGGTCAGTTTTGTAAGTTTACATAAGAAGAATTATTCAGTAAGAGAATTCTGACCCACAGAAAGGTGAGTGATGACATATTTTGTGTATGTCAATACATTCAACTGTAAGCAGAGCTGACCAAATATCAGGTTCTTTTCATAAAGCAGTGAGATTGGGTAATATGTTGTACTTTTTCAATTAGTTGTAATGAGAGACATTTGACTACATTATTGGAAAACTAATATGATTATTGGATGCTGTACTGGAAAATTCATAATGATTTGAAGCTGCTGGCAACATTTAATGAGATTTCCTGTTTTGCTTTCATTCATTTAAGTCTGTCCTTCAGCAGTCATATTGGTAAAGGTTGAGATATTTTGGCATGAAAGAGTTTCTTAAATGTGAAAATCTTATATAGTGGGGATTGCTCATGCCCCAAACTTTATCTGAACCTGGTTATAATGAAGAACATTTATTGGGGGTTTTCTGGTCATTTTTTCCAAGGTGAAGTTTCTGTTATAAATTATAAGAAAACTACATTTTTCCAAATACCTGATTGCTGCTTAATCTGCAGATGCATTACAAAAGAGAAAAAAATAATGCTGTATAGGAAGGTTTAAATACTCAGAATGTTTTCCCTGAGTAGAAAAAAAAGATAAAATTAAACAAAAGAAGACACAACAATAACTGTTGTATGCACTCATATTTACATTTTAAGTATAGCTTGTAGCTATAAAATGCTGTAAGACAGACTTCATCACTGTGATGGTAACCCAACACAAATGAATTTATCCTTCTCTACTAGAAAAATTACTTGTGAAGAATAAAAGTTGTCTGCAGTTTTAAGTAAGCTGTATCTTTGAGTGTAACTTTGAAGTAATTGTTTTTATGTTGTATAATATGACCCAAATATTGTGTTTTTGTCAGCATGTCTAATAGGTTGCTCAATAACCTTGTTCTGCACAGGTCATTGAGCCCATTCATGTTCAATGATATACAGTATGAATGTTCATGGGTAGTTTGATACATCTTTAATAGAAGGTGAAGGAAATGGCACAAGTTTATTTTTTGACCTTCTGGAAGTGTGTTTCCAGATAAGTGAATTGCACTTCTAGCTTCCTCAATGAAAAGAGAAATTCTGGGGTAGAAAATGTTTAATTACTGCAGAAAAACCAGTGAGAGCTGGCCAGTCTTTTTCTGTGATTGCCATTATAATGCAAATTAAAGGAACATTTGTTTTAGATAAATTACTGTACAAAGTGAAAGGCCATCAGAAGCATTTTTCCCTCACTTCTGAGTTCTTGGATTAGTTTATGCTACTTGAATGACCTCATCTCTGCCCTCAGCGCAAAGTGCTCTGAATAAGTAGTTCTGCTCTGGGCTTTTAGCTTGAGACTACATGAAAGAACTCTGAATACTTGATCGTAAGTAATATGTACTAAAAATTGATGTCAGTGGACATTAAAAAAAATTAAAAGTGGGCAATTTGCTTCTTAGAAAGTAATTAGCATAAGAAATCATGATGAGAATTATAATGATGAAAAAAAATTTCTACAATCAATAAAATGTGTATTATATTGAACAGACAAATATGAAAAGAACCCTGAAAGCTTAGTCTTAGATGATCATTAAGTATCTTAATGCAGAATGAAAGTTGTTTGAAGTTTTTCTGGCCCATTTACTGAGTTGAACAAAACCAAACTCATGAGGCCCAGGACAGTCAGTTCAGACACGATCCTGGATAACTTTTGTAGAGTTCCAGTATGGAGCTGGTGGAAGTGGTGGGGAGGATGGAGATACTTGTACTCTCTGACTTATCACTGAACTGATGGGTGTGTGAAATAATTGGAACGGTGTGGTGGAGTGTGACAGTGAATTGAACAAACTGGGATAACTGTTCTCCTCTCAATGGTGGTACAAGGAGATGAGTCTGACCTTGGGCAATGAAAAGAAAGAGATGTAGGTGCTCCTCCAATGTGCCTCTTCTCTGGCAGATCACCAGGCTGTGTCTTCGTGCTCTGAAAATTTCTGGCAGAGGAGTGGGGCAAGTGTTCAATGACACATTGATAAGACTTCTGGAGTGTTTTGTATCAGAGTATACACAGCATAAGGAGTTTTAAAACTTAGTGGAGGTACATATTCTGAAGGACTGCTTGGAGGGCTCATGTGGTGTAGTGTGGTAGAATAATATGATAGGAAGTATAAAACATAAGTCTGTATATGTGTCTTTTAACATTGTGTCTATGACTTTAAGATCTTGTGGAAGAGAGGTCTCTTTCCCACTTCATTCCCAGTGTTCCTGCCTGACACACAATTGGATGATGGCAGATGACAGTAATGATTAAAACTTGCACATGGTGTAAGGATTTAAAAAGCACAGTTGCCTGTCTCAGACACTGTTAAGGCCACAGAAGGACATTGTCGTGAGATAAGCTCAGAATGGAGCAATGATGGCTCTAACACCAGGCCTGGCAGAGGCGAGATCTAGTTAACACATCCTGGGTAATGCATCCAGACAAAAATTCCCACTGTGGCAAACTGTGTAAAGAAGCAACTGCTCACATGCATATGCACAGGTCAAACAAAGATCGCCCCAAGTTATGGGACAGATGGCATCTGTGAGCACCAACAACCACCAAAGCCACTCCTCAAATATGCCTCCATGGATACCTGGAACTTGGACTGTAACAAAAGCCCCCATAGCAGGAACTTGAGATAAGATAAAAGTGGTATTGTTGTCTGGATGTTACTTCAGACTCAGGGTGAGGTTAACAAAGCTGGGGGAGAATAATGTATCACTGATAATTTGGAATTTACGGGCCACAAGGAAAGCCGACTCAGCACCAGTGCTGAAATCAGCTCCAGCTGGGCAAAAGGTAATTCTGGCAGGAGGAATTTGTGACCCAATAAACTCCACAGACTCAAAAGAAGTGAAAGATTGAGGCAAGGGAATCATTTAACCAATACCATGAGAAAACTCTGTAGTCAATGAACAATAATTCCTTTGTTTGCTAAAATGTATAAATAGTGAAAAGTTTTGCAGTACCTGAGGACCCTTACCACCAAGAAGCCCAGGCTGAAGAAGGACCAACAGGACACTGCTGGATCCACAGGTGGTGACTGTCTTCTGTTTGATCTCCCTCTGTGTGTGCGTCTCTCTCCTCTCTTGTCTGTTTCTTTCCATTTCTCTACCTCACATTTTATTGTTAAATAAATTCTGTAATATTGACTTTGACATAGGGTCTTGTTTGCATCTTAATTTGGGCAGAGGGATCTCTCAATAATTGGATCTCAACACATAGGGAGGTAGGAAAGGGTACAGGCTACAGTAGCATACTGCAAATTAATGGCTCAAAAAGTTTGTATAGGGGGTTAACAGTACAACACAGTATATAAATGTTGGCAGGCCTGAGAACTGGTTTTGTATCTTTTAGCTGAAGGAATCTGTATTTCAACTTCCTCCTAGAAAAACAGCAGTCTAGGGAAAAAAAAAAAATATTTTTTTTCTCTGAATAAGCATGTCTATAAAATTTAGCTTTACCTTAATCTGCAACAAACCCTGCACAGCACAAGCACAGCAGGCCATGTTCATGGCATCAGGGGGACCTTTGTTCCCAGCTTGATTTTGAAAGCTTAGTGGTAAATTCAAAGCACTGGTCTCCACTACTGCTTTCTTTGACCATGACCCCATTTTTCTTACTTTGTTTACAATAGTTCTGGGAATGGCACACTCACCACGCAGTTAGTTTGTGTGTTTAGTTTAATGAGTTTGTCAGGAAAAAAATCAGCCAATGACATTGTTGTGCTTCTTTCTCAACTTCTCCTCTTAAAAGTCTTCAAAAACTGGAAGTGAGACTGGCATTAGTTACAGGACTCATTTGCATCTGGGCGACATTCAATGAGTATTTGTAACAAGTGTACCATTGAGGAAGGTGGCTAATGGGCAGCTCTGTGACATTGCTGGGCAAATTCTAGGTAATCAGTTTTCTTTTTATGGAGGAAAGAGGGTTATGAAAAGGGAAAAATATGCATTAGGAGAGAGAGAATCCAAAAGGTGTGCTAAACAGTACTTGCAAGAGAATGAAAATATTTAGAAGAGGGTTTGTCTAATTAAAATTTCACTGAGGTTTAGAGATCAAATACATTGAGAAGTTTATCCTCGCCTTATCTTTGTCATATTTGTGTTTGAACATGTACTCTGCAGTTTCCAGCAGATTACACATTTTATTTCCAACTTAATTGGAAGGGAGTGTCCCTTCTTTAACTAGTTATTTTGCTTTTTACCCCAAGTATACATTATTAATTATGCCACTGTACATTGAAGGCATTATAAATCTTACTGTGTGCATGCCAGTGTCCTCTAAATTGATCTTATGGACATTTGTGCTGGACTTTTGCCAATTCATTGGTCCACTTTCAATATCCAGAGCTTTCTAATCTAGTATCAGTTTTACTCCTGAATTTATTGTTAATTGTGTAAGATTGATTTACAAGTCTACTTATCATTGTACTGTTGTGTTTGTTAGAAATATTTAACTGTTTGAGGATAAATGGGTGACAGATTAATCACATTTCAAGAGCAAGTGACACTTTAAAAAGTTTCAGAATGAAGAATGCTCTTTATGGTTGCTATAAGTAAGACAAGAATTTTGCCTGAGACAAGAAAATGCAGTAATGCCAAAGCTTTTACTGGGAGGTGTAAAAGAAGTGACTAATTGCTTTGATACGCAAATTTGAAGAATGACTAGATTAACAAAGTATTCTACAAAAGAAGTACAAAGCCTGTGATGGGAAAGGGATTGCTGTACGTACTGTTTTGCTACCAGAAAGCACACAGCTTGTGCAAGACAGGAGCATTCAGAGATGAAGATCACCAACCCCAGCAGAAAAGCTATAAATGAAACATAAAAGAGGTGCAGATTAGTTTTAGGAGAGAAGGCTTTCTGGCTCTGGTTTTACAGTTGGTCTGAAGTTACCTGGGTCCTTGCTGACCCTGTGAGCAACAGGGCTATGGTGAGACACTGGATTATTACATTAATTATTGGCTTGGACCAACTCAAGTGTGTGTGTGTCAGGGGAAGGGACAGGCTGAATTTCCAAAAGGTGAGATGGTGCTCTGTTCCATACCCTAGCCCCCTCAAGCCTCCTTGGGCAGCCCTGGATCCCCCTGTTAGTCACTAGCACACCGGGAGCACTGTCCCACACCACACCCCTGGAGCCCCTAACCCAGTCCCAGAACGGCTGGAACGCAGGAAGTCCCACCTGGCGTGGGAAGCCACAGGGGACCAGAGCAGATAAAACTAAAGACATGCGGTCTCCATGTTGTTGCACCCTGCCATCTGAACACATAGAAGCTGGACTTGCATGGGACTCTGGGTGGTAGCTAGAATTTTCCCTTTTCCTCTCTCTCTTTCTTTACTTAATCTTCTTCTCCTCCTAATCTCCTTTCTTGATCTTTCAGGTAACTTAGAGCTGGATGGGTTGGAATTTGGTATGTTGTAATGCATTGTGGAATGTTTTGTTTTGGTTGAATGCTGCTCTTTAAACTTTTGCAAAGTTGCCATGTTTTCTAAAGTTTGCCAGTAAGAGTGCATTATTTGACCTTCTGAGAAAACATGGGCATCTTCTCCCATGCACTATCTCTCAAGGTATTAAAGGAACTGAAGGCCCTTTGAAAAAATCTGGCAGCTGAGTTTTTTGGAGCCTTGTATGTTTTTATAGTAAAACCACTCATAGCTCAGAGCCTGGGGTGTTACCACTGTATCTTACCTTCCTGACCTGTGCACAGTCTCCAGCAGTCATGGATGCTGGCTGTGAGCACGCAAGATGGAACAGCTTTCTGGCCTGTGTAGTTCACGGGTCTGCTCTCATCTGATGTGTGTGGTGGGGAGACCATGAGACTGATATCAATAACTTTGTCTTGGCTTTTCCACACTGGTTACTGCTTTGAATCAAGAGAAATTTTCTTGGCCCTAGGGATTTTGCTTTTATGTAACTGTGTGATCATTAAATAAATGTCAGAAATGTTTTCTCTCCTTGTTCCTTTGCACTTTTTTCCTTATATTTTTTTGTGAAGCAGCTTTGGTTGGACACATGCTGAGTCTCTCACTCATTGCAGCATTTAGGAAGAACACTCTGGCAGATAGACTTGGCTTATGAATCCATTTTCATAATGTTCCAACATCCACATCATGGCTTTTTCCCTGACAAGTGGGAGATTTAAAAAAACAATAATAAAAAATAAGGACATTATAACCCAGCAGGAATGATTTTTGCAAAGTTACATCTTAATGCAAGAGCTACATAGTGTAGGCGGCTTTTTAGGTCAGTGTAATTGAGCTCTAGAGTTGGTCTGGGTTTTGTTTTTCTTCCTGTTTGCTTTTTAAGAGCTTGCTTGGGTTTGATGAACTATGCCATGTGTGCTGTTTCAGAGACATCACAAAGAATCAGCAGATGCAGAAGGAGCACAACAGTGTCAAACTGGAGCAACAGGAATTTGTGTGTGTGTGTTTTGTTTCAGTACAATGACCCTCCAGGAAAAGAGTCAGACATTCAAAGAAAGCCCTGTGTATGACTAGTCTTGTGTATATATATTTTAAAAAGATTGCTGCTGATATGTGGGGGAGATAAGAGCAACCATATGAGAAGGATTTGCAGTGCCCAGGCTGGAGATGTTGCAAGTTTTTTACATGATGCCCAGGAGAAAAAAGACACTATTATCGCCACAGTCAGCCTTCTAACATCTGTGACCCTACTTTTTCTGTTAGGGAATTAAATTCTTTCAGTTTTTAAGGAGATTTGTGAAGGATTTTCCTGATTTATAGGCTCATTCTCTTACTCAGCAAGTCACCAGAGACTTCCCCTCAAGCCCACAAAACATGGGAACCTACCAGCCAAAGCCATGCCACGGGCTATTCCTGCCACAGCCAAACAGTACTTTTCTACAAGTCAGCAGATGAATCCCTCACTTTTCAGCAAACTAACTGGAAGCTGATGGAAGCAACAGAAGACCTGTCTCCTCTTCAGTGCCGCTGGCAGGATAAGCAGCTCAGGAATGTGTTTGCCAGGGAGATCATCAGGCTGTCAGAAGGCATTAAGAGTCTAAGCAACTTCAGAGCCCAGTATGCAGGACAGAATGTGCACACAAAGTCATCACTTGTTTCTTGATGAGTTCACAGTTTAAAAGACACATTTTAGATGGAGCTGCTTGCAAAATATCTTCTCGGTCTGTTAAAATCTCTTCCTCTTGAACTTGCCACATGGAGGGTGCTGTGGAGTCTGAATATGTATTTTTAAATTATTCATTACAAACATTGTAGAGTGGCATGTAACATCAAAATGTGTCAGGGGTTTTTTTGAAGGTATTTCTTCTGTGTTTGTGGACTGCATTGCTCAAGTGACCATAAGTAATGAGTTATGACTTCTACTTTCACAGCCTCTTCTGGGGCTACTTTGATGAAAATAGTAAGCAATAGTAAAAAAATGGTTTTAGTATTTTCTGAAATAAGTATGTCCCATCGTTTAATTGCAATAAAGGGACCTTAGATACAAGACCCTCTAAAATGTTCACCAAGCTTCTTAGCGGGATACATCCTGTTCTTCAGAGTATGGAAAAATCCCATAAATTTTGACAGAATAAAAAATATAGTGTGTATCTGCAAAATTTTGAAGATACAAGGGCCTCTAAATTGTGTTTACTGTGGTTACAATAATTTTTTGCTTACATTTTGTTTAATCAACAATTTAAGGTATTTAGAAGTGTTTTAATTTCCTCCTTATTCATTCTCTAAAATATCTGAAATGAAATTAAAAATGACCTAGGCAGTTTTCTCTTAGCTGGTTCCAACAAACAGGCCTGTTCAGTCTGAGATTTGAAAGGCTTTCCGCCCATCTGTTTTCTTTTTTTGGTCTTTGGCATTTTACCCACTGAGATTAAGTGATAGAAGAGGTAACATCTGTACTCTTTCCAGACCTGGATTACACTCTATAGGAAATAAGCATAGGAAATTTGGTGGAATTAAACTTTTATAATAGGTCTGTAGCAGAGGAAACTCTGTAAGTATATGTACACAGCAAATACAGGGAAATCATTGCTTGTCCTTGGGGTTTCATGCTGGCATACAGTGAAAGGCTCAACAGAAAAAAAAAGAGAGTGTGTTCTTGTTTATTCAAGATTATGCATTTTCCTAACAAAGAGCTGTTTCAGATAACCTATAATGCTGTTTTTCTGCTTTGTGGGCTAAAAACAAAAAAAGGAAATTAGAGACAATAAGGGAAATTCCAATTTATAAAGTAATAACTGGAAGGAGTGTCACCACTTTTCCTTCTGTAGCAACAAAGATGGCACCCTTAAATGGCAAACTCTTAAAGCAGAGCTTGTATACACACAGGGCTTCATTTATAGTGCTCCAGCTTCTGCTAAAATTAGGGACTCAGAAATAAGGCATGTAGTCTTCCTTTGAAACAAATTCCTATTGCATGAATATTTAATGAAGCTTTCTAGACAGATGGAAGTAGAAAACAAAAACTTGCCTTAGCTACACAAAATGTACCTCAGATGGGAGTCACTGGCCTGTTTTCTAGAAATATGACAAAGAGGGTCCTGTCCCTGTTTCTGAAAAAAAAAAAGACAAAAAACCCAAGCATCAAACAGACTGCTTCAGTGACCAAAAGGAAATTGCCAATAGTTAATATTAAGAATTATTGCTAGGAACAACCCAAAAACAGGAGTTTCATCTTGCAAAAAACTCAAAGGGCCCTACTATGGGCTTTATTGCTTGATTCTGTTTCAGAATAGCATGAAATTTTCCTTGTTTTTTTCTGGTGGTGAAAGGAGAAAATCACCCACTGTCTAGAACTGTTAATGGCAAAATAATCTGAGCAACCAGAATAATAATCTTAACTGTGAAAAATATACATCTCTGTATATTTATTGTGCTCTGCTAATTCAGAGGAAAAAAAAATCCGTGAGTAATCCAGATCTGCTAAGCCATCTTTTGTCACTAGACAATTTTTGCTCACTTTGAGAGCACTCCTTACATAGTCTTGGACAAACCTGGTGTATTTCTCTTGAAACTTTTGTCTAGGTAATTTCACCATTTTCTACCAGCTGAAGAAATTCTGACTCAAAAAATTCCCAGAATACTATTTTTATCTCCAGGAATTATCTCTAGTCCAATACAGGGGAAAAAAAGAAGCATGTGGTTGCACAAATTATACCTAAGTAGCTCATGTGCTGCACTGATGAGATACGTGTTTTGTCCTGTAATGTTTGTAGCTACTGAAAGAGGAGAAACAGTTGTATAAAAAAAGTTAAATATTTTAGGGGAAGCAGATGCAAAAGAGAAGTTCAATAGATTGAATTGTTGAAATGATTTAAATGTTGGAATGGCTCTCTCAGCATCGTGGAAGATCTAGAAATTTTCTGTTTAAGATTAATTAAGCACATCAAACTCTACTTTGTGCTCAGCCTCATCCAACTGGGAAACATCTGGCTTTGAGTTATCAGAGATCATAACTGTGCTAATAGAAGATCCTGAGAGCAGTGAAAATTATTTAACATTTGTCTTTATGAAGTACTTAAACTGTCTTTTCTTAATGATGTTTCAGCTTCAAAACTTCACAAAAAAAAAAAAATAAGTTCAAATACATAAGAAGCAAGAAAGTTCAGCACACACATAGAAGGATATTCTTTGAAGTTCTTCAGCTACCAAGGACAATTTTTGCCATTAAACCATGAGCAAAGAGAAACTTTTTACAGTTAAAGAATAAAAAGCTTCTAAATGTGGTAAACTGCTGAGACCATCTCAGACCAATAGCAAAGATTTTGCATCATGTAAGTCCGAGCTAGGACATAGTGAAATTGATCTCTGGAAGTCTGCACACCCTTCAAGGTTTCAGAAATCATTTTCTACTAACACTTTACCTGTGGTCTTTATAGACATTTTTTATTCATGCTTCAGCACAGTTGCTCTGTTATGACCTATCTTAGGACTAATACGAACTTACCTTTTGGTGCAAATGTTCTTTATATAAATTATGGAATGAAGAGCAGAGGGGTTTTATATCCTTTTATTGCTTAATGCTTCATAATATGGAACAAGGATTTTATATTACATTTTGGAGATGCTGATATAAGAAAGAGGAGAGGAAGGCAAAGAAATGCAGCTTTAATAGTATGTTAATTTACAAAAGGACAAAGAAAATCAGTGTTTGTTTCATTGACAAGTCTTTGTGAAATTATTTAACAAGTTTTCTGTTAGGCATACTCTCATACTCTTTTCTTCCATATTGATGTTGCATATTCTGTGTAAGCAAAGTGTCACTTCCACTACCCCTTAAGTGTTTGAAGTTATAACCATTCTTTCGGTAAACATTCAATATTTTGTCTTAATTCCAAAATACTCCATAATCTACTGTAATTCCAAATGCTTCTGCAGACATTTTCTGAATTTTCATCCTTGTTATCCTCAAACAACGGTAATCCTATAATCATTCTATGATTATAGAATAAGACATAGAATATTTGTGACCTTTCTCCGAGATGGCCTGAGTAATATGTTTTCACATACTCCCAGTACTTTTTACAATAGCTGTAGCAAAGTGACATTATTGGCATTTAGGTTTTTAGGAGTTTTAAAAAGTAATACCTGGAAGAAGAGAGGTTACATTTGCAAACGTGTCTGAACTGGTTTTGTCTGTTTCAATGATAAAATATGATAACTGTGTGGTATGATTAAAATGCAATGTACTGACAAATTGGCAAATCCACACTGACAGTACTATTTAAGTAATTCCACACAGTTATTGCTAATAGTCACTCGGGAGTGTACACCATTTGAAGAAAAGATACTTGTTCCTGATTTTGCATGTTTTCTGCTAAGATTGAGAGAAGCACTTGCAGACAGAAATTTTACCACTTTATTGTATGGAAATGATTCACTGGTACACCTGATGTTGGAACTATGCCTCAAGTCATTACATCTAGCCGTGAGACAAAAGAAATCGGTATCACTTTTTTGGCAAAAATTCAAATGTTTCCATGTAGAGATGCAGAGTCTGTTTACATTTTAGAAAGTGGAAATCTGGGAGATGCAGGGTGAAATGTCTTCTCAGGAAGGGCAATTGCTCATCGCAACAATGGTGAGAACTTGGAAGAGTTAGAATCTAAAATTAGAATAAAATTAGAAGGTGCTTATAAGCAAACCTTCTGGCAAAATAAGCAAAAGTTCTTTATGTTAGAATCCCAGTTTTGAAGCAGGAAAGGTGATCTGAAGTGGAAGACAATCAGACTCGAAAAGGGTGTGGGAAGCCAGGCAGGAATGCTGAAAGTAGAAGAAACATTACAAGGAAAAAGTTTCCTTCCTCTGCTTGTTTCTGTAACTGAATGCATTGATTCTTGCATTCAACATCCTCAGCAATGTCCAAACTGCTGATTAGGTCTGCAGTGTTTTTTTCTTTGTGCTTCAGCTTTCACTCTTTCCAAAATAGCTGGAGCTTTGGAGTCAGTACCTGACAGGATTTAGCTGCACACGAGGCTGAATGTTGCACCATATGGAAACCGTTTGCTTCTTCTGACATGAAGTCTTGGGCTAATGGAGCATTAGTGTTTCAGGACTGAAGGGCTTCACTCAATGAATGGAACTTGCATTTGACAGTGTCTTCTCAGAGACAGTGGTGGGACTGAGACTGGAAGTGAGGAAATGATGTTTAGCACAAAGGAGGATGAAGACAAAAGGGTGACTGAAAGCTGTGTCAGATGGGACTGCTGTTGTCAGTGAAGGGTGCTTTTGGAAGCTACTCTCTCCTAACCTGACATTTACTATACTGAGAGAAATTAGTCTTGATATAGGCCAGTATTTCTCTGCTTTAGGAGTGGCTTCAGAAAGAAACTGAATCAAACGTGTAATACACAGGGAGTCTGTAGAGGACAGCATAGAATATGCATAGGCAAGAGTCTAAGAAGGACATTAAGGATGATGGTACGGTGTGCTTTGTCTTTTATATTTCTAAACATATGCACACCAGTCCTGAATTAACATATTTACACTGCTTTTTTTTTTTTTTAAATTATTGCTCCTTAACAGCCAGTTACAATATCTCTGATTATTGTTAGTACTCTCTAGTTGTTGTAGGCATATTGTTAGCAAGATAGGGAGTCAAACCCCTCATCCTTCTTCCCTTGAAGTATATGGTACCAAAAAATCCTCTAAAAATTGAGATTTATTTTATCCATTTGATGCTTCCACCCAGGGGAATTTCCTATCAGACGTCTCAAAGAAGTTCTGTTTGTTCTGCCTACTTTAGCTGCTTTTCTACTGTGTGGATAAAATGAAAGGCATTTCCTTTAAAAGCAATTTTCTCAAATCCTCTACAAAAGTGAAAATCAGTGGGTTTAATGATTCCCTTGGCAACTGGCTCCTTAGGCAACAATGCCGCAATTATAAATAATATTAATAAGTTCATCTGATTGCTCCTGATAACAAGTCATTTCAGAATCTCCCTTTTTTTTTTCTTTTTTTCTTTTTTTTTTTTTCTTTTTATACAACGTGGGGCACTGGTTGTTGAGAAAGAGGCAGAAATATTCATGTGAGTATGTGTGTGTGAGAGAGAAGCAGAATGGATTTGCATACTGTGCTACAATACATAACTGCAAAGACAGGATCAGGAATTCATTTTTTAGATATTTACTTACAGCAGTTTCACGACCATCCTTTCCAAAATAGAGCAAAAGCAAGGACCTAAAGCTAATTAATTTTTTTTGTTATTCAATAAAAAACCCATATAAAAAATTTGTCTTACCGTGATGTAAAATTGACAAGTGTCATAACCAAGGTTTTTAAGAAGTATTTTGAATACTTCCAGTTCTGTGGCAGTCAGCTTGGAGTATTTTAAAAGGCCTTGATCATTCATTAAGGGGGGCAGTCAGAGATTCCTGGTTGCTGTACCCAAAAATTAAATAAAAAGGAAAAAAAAAAAAAAGAAAAAAAGGAAGGAAGAAAAAGGATGCAGAGGAAGAAATCTTGACATTCATGTTGTTAAACATGAAAATGTATCATGTTTGCTGTTAAAAAAAGGTGTAGATGGGCAAAACAGACCTTGCACAGAATATTTCTCTGTGTAACACCTGTACATTTAAGGGCCCTTACCCAAAGTACAACTAACCTACTTTCATTCTTGCAGAGTAGTTCAGTGGTTTTTTTCTGGAATTACAGAACTTAAAAGACATCTCATTTCAAATAATGTTTCAATAATTACAGCTCACAGAATAAATATATTTCTGTGGAACAAATTTAATTTGAAATTCACAAACAGTGCTTCTACTAGTAGAGATTGATGTACATTATGTAAAAAAAAAAAAAAATCTTGATAATGAAATGTTTGCCCACATATCCTCTTGAAGCTGTATAAACATAAACACTTTCTTACAGAAATATTCCTGTGTAGATTGGTGGGAACAATTTTTTGTCATAAAAATGTTATTTAATTTTATTGGATACAAAGTACTTCTCACAGTGTTATTCCACAACTGCTGGACATACCAGTCATACAGTTGCATCTCTTCATCTTAAGCACAGATGCAGGTGGATAGGTTTAATGTAATTTTCTAAAATAGCTTAAGTGTGATTATCCAAAATGGTTAAGGAGTGTCAAAAATCTAAAATATACATTTTTTTAATGTCAGAGAACAAAACAAAACAGATAAATGATTGTTTGGACTGAAATGGCACAGGAAAGCTCAGATTCAAAACTCCCCATTCTAAATGAGAACTGTATTTTGTTATGAACAATGATTTTTGTTACATCTGATTTGAAAAAGCAAAGGATTAAAAAAAAACAGCAACATTTCTTCATCCCTTTGCTGAATTTTCCTTTCTGTTGCTCTTGTACATAGTGAAAATCAGTGATCAAGGTGTTTGTTTTGATGTTTGGATTTCAAGTATTGGATGGGAGTATTTATTTACTTAAAACCCATCATATCTTTTCATTGCTCAACTTGTTGGGGAGGGAAGAGAAGTGATTTTTGTTGGTCTTGATGCCAGTGATAGGAACTGCAATTTCCCTGGGGAAATTACTAACTAGGTTCTGCAAAAGCTTTGATGGTTCTTGTAGTGCCAGTCAAAGGAAGATTTGAGACTCTCAAAAGTGTATGAGACCAGAAACCGAGAAGTAATGTGTTAAGGTCTTTATTTTTTTAGCTGATTAATTACTATGTGTTTTCACCAGTTGTTCTCAGGAAATCATGTCCCACCTCTCCACCTTCTCTGTTTCCATATGCAAATGCTCATTACATGTTGTAAGTAGCACTCACAGGTAGGTCTGCAGAGGCTTTTGCTGTAGTACAACAAAGGGCAGGTTTCAGGAGGAAAGCCTAAGCAACAAAGAATATGAACATTTCAGAGAAGAGATCTATTCCTTAGCTGAAGAAGGAAAAAAGGGTTGTGCAGAAGTTGGAGGATTTATAAGGTATAAATTAAAGAATATGGATCAATTAAGCTTGGAAAAGTAAACATCAGTATGGAAAATATGAAGATTCAGGGAAAAATGTCCTTTCTCTAAGTGTTTTGGTAAGCAAAATCTGTGTTAAAGTGCATTCCCATGTGGCCATGATATCTTCGAGTTACATGTGTGTGGAAAAGAGACAAAGGAACTACTGAAGAAGCAGAGAGAGACAGAGGGTTTGGATGAAGGCTGCGGTCTGGGAGGATTTTGCTGAAAAACAGTATTTGGTAGCTTGTTAGTGTGTCAGCAAAGAACATGAGAATTTGTACATTGAAAAAATAAGCGGAATTACAGAGAAGATAACCGATGGAATTGCCAATTTCTCTTTCAGGCTAAAATCATTCCCAGAGTGATTACATCTAGCCAGATTTTGAAAATGCATATATTATTTTTCCATGCAAAGTTAATTCTAATTTAAGGAGGAAGAAAACAATCTGGAATATCTGCAATTTAGCAAGCCCATCATCTATTTGCGAAAGCATGATTATTCACTTATAGCTAGTGGTATTAGTTACCTGCTAGGCACAGACTGCTGCTGGATTCCAAATTTAAAAAGTAGAGAAAATGATAACTATAGGTCTGCCACAATTCATTCATAATTCTACTGCAGACAGATACAGGTAATATGGGTATCACGAATATATTGTGTCTGAACAGTGCAGCAAAAATCCCCTAAGTGCATTACTCACACTCTTTTAGTTAGGGTTGCTTTACTCAAAAGGATCAATCTGCTTCTGACACAAATTTCCTCATCTTCTCAAAAGGTTAAGGAAAACCCAGATCTGCACCGAGTGCCGTTTTATAAGACACATGTTTAAAGTAGTTATAAAGTCTTATTTGCACATAATATGCCATGTATAGAGGCTACTGACAAGAGCTGCACTTTGCTAGTAAATACCTGAATTAAATTTGACTGCTTCAGTGAAGCCTGTAGCAGTGCTCGCAGTAGTAGATGCTGAGCACTCTGGAGCACCTTTACAAATTGCATCATGCTCTCAGCCCCAGAAGGCTGACAAATCTCCATAGAAAAAGTGTTTCTGAGTTTGCTAATATAAAGGCTTTGTGTTTGCTTTGTTTTTCTTTTTAAGCGTGTTCCACAATGATTAGTACATTTGAACACCACCGTTTTGCAGACAACCCCCTGATTGAACTGGGGACCATGCTCGTTCTCCCCATGACCCGTCAGAGATAAAGAATTTGTTTACTGTAAATTGCTCACCACTTACTCCTATGCACCATCTGCCACATTTACGCACAAAGAGCTGCATTTCTAATAATAGCTCTTTTAACTTAAGAAAAGTAATACAAAATGTTTCATGTGCAAGCATGGGATATAATTGTAACTTTAAATCTCCCTGCTTACTTTACCCTTACATATAGAGCTTTAGTGTCAATATATAAACATATTTTAGATTTCAAACATTTTGTGTAACAGTCAAGTTTTACATCATCAAGGAAAGTAATGAGGAGGGTACTAATTTGTCCATAAACTTGCTTCAGCTGAACCTATCTGTATGTTTTGACTTCATCAGAAAATTGATGTCTTTTAACCAGTAATAGCCTTTTCTCATCACATATCTGTGAGGTCCTCTCTTAAGAATACGATAAAAAGGACCTTGCTAGCACACTATCCCTTGAACACTGGCATGCTGCCCTCAGGCTTATCTCTAGTGAGCCTTGTTTTATCCCCTTCTTCCTTCAAATCTAGTTTAAAGCTCTTTCAGTGAGCTCTTCTAACTCCTGAGCAAAGATTCTTTTCTCCCTTTGAGACAAGTTTTCATATAATTTTGTTTGAATTCTGGACTTTTACCATCTCTCTTTGCACTCTTCCATAAGTGTCTCTAGCAGTGTCTTTCTGTTTTTCTTTTAATCTTTAGGATGCTCTTGTTCACCAAGTACCTTTTCTTCATTTATTTCATGGGTCTTTTTATTCAACATTGTCCAGGACTGTATATTGTGTAACTGTATTACTCTTTTACTGATAGTAATTTACTTCGTTCAGGGTATGTTTCATGAAGGAAATTTTTTTCTTCTTTCTGGTGTAGTGGAATGTTATTCAGCAAATCTTTCTGTATTTTAGTATTTTCACAGACTCAGTGCTTTCATCCTTTTTACGTAATTTGTCTCTACAGAACTACAAATACAGGTTCTCGCACAGATTATGTGAACAGTCCTTTGCAGAATTCTGTTTTCTAATTTCAACTAATCAGTATGAGTTAAATAAAAGACTAGTATTAAAACAAGTTGTTATTCCATGTACATGGTGTTTAATTACTTCTTTGCTTTCAGAACAACATGTTACAACAGGTGTAGAGACCAAAAAATGTGTCAGCCTTCACATAAAATGCAACTCAATGTCTATCACACCACCTGTTTTCAAGAACCTAGGAGCCATAAATGGAGGTAAACAAAATATGCTTCCTGTTTTATTGTTATCCTCTAAGTTTTTTCCTATATATTTTTCAAAGGATGTCTGACAATGCTTTCTGGGCTCATTACATGCTTGCAGCTTCTATTCCTAATTTCATCTTGTAATGATTGAGGACTGGTTAAGGTCACTCAATCAGACACTTATTTCTATATCTTAAATATCTTGCTTACAAAATAGCCACTATGTTCTGTTTTAAAAAACAATAAATTCTTGCCTTGTTTATGAGTCCTTCAGAAGTGGTCAGATACCACCTTACAGGTAGTTTTTTCTTGTAAGGAGTGGAAAGGTATATTCTTCAGTAACATTGTTCCTGTAAATACAAGTAACATTGGAAACAATGGTGAAAATTCTGAGGCACAATCCCCTTATTCCCTCTTCAGTCTCCTATACTTGAGATATGACAGCTCTTCATTAATTTAAAGTCCCCTATTTTCACTTTTAACAAAAAAAAGCAATAATAAAAATTCTGAGATTATTTACATAACCAAAGTTAATTTGATCAAACTATTCAAGTGTGGCTACTGACTACTAAAGTCAAACTACTCCTTAAGAGAACTTTAAATATAGATTAAGAAGTTTGACAGTTTTGGCCTTGTATTAACTTTTCCTCTGCATTATTAAGAAACTCATCTTCCATATCAGAATTCTCATATTTTTAAAATGTTACTATTGAAAATTAAAGTTGGTTTTTTTTTTTTTTGTCTATGATTGTCAATTTATGTTATTTCCTGATTCTGTTGCTAGGTTTGTTATTTGAAGGGAGTATGGCTGACATGTGAAGGCTTATCCTTTTATTTTTGTCTTTTTGTAACGTAGTTGTACTGATGAGAGACAAACTAGAGAACATACTTTTTAGGCATTTGTTTTTGCATGACTGTGGTTTTAGTTTGAAGGCACATGGAAGACAAAAAGCAATCTATTTAATAGCAGTCAGTGAAGCTTTACATGAAACAAAAAGTTCATATATGTTGAAAAGGGTAATTCAATAGCAAAAAATCTAATACAGCAATTCAATGACAGAAAGATTCATATATGCATAATTCTAACTGTCACATTGCATCCCTATGACAATTTTTGAGGGAACAAATCCTGAGATATGTTTCTTCAGCGTATTGACAGTATATCACTTCCTTCAGTGAGAAAAAGTTCTGAAATACCGGGCTTATACTATACCCAACATTGATGGAAATAGCAAGAAACCTGAGAAGGAATTGACAAATCAGCTGGTACAGATTATTCAGAGGAAAGAGGATAAACTGCCCTCCCTAAACATGTGAGCATAACTCATACCTGAAAAAATAGATGAAACCATGAATCTGGATCCTGCATAACTTTTCCATTTTTCTTTTCTTACCATTGTCTTATAGTTGTGGCTATGAAATGACCTGCCATGATTACTCAAAGTCTATCGTTTTCATCTTTAATGCCAAAAATCAGTGACACGAGTTTGCCGAAACTGCAGGTCTGCCTAGCAACACACTGTGAAAAAAAAAAAAAATAAAAAATCTTTTTCAGATTTGAATTTTGTAATTTTTTTTCCTTTTGTTGACTATTTTCCCACTCTTCTGTTAATAAGGAGCTGCCAGCCTCCTTTCTCTGCACCACTCATTATCATCATGGCTGCCCCTGTTGCTGTGATGGCTCAAGATTTCCTAAGAGCAATGGGATTTGTCTCAGCATTCTGATCATGGCAGGGGGAGGAGTTGGTTTGTACTTACTGGAGTGCACTTGTTCCTAATCATCATGCCAGGTCCCTAAGCTGTTTCTTCTCAATTAGGAAGGGAACATTCTGCAGTGTCAAATGCCCTTCCCAGGTGGCTTCAAACACTTGGTCTGTATTAAACATTTACCCCCACTGCCTCCAACCCCAGGCAGGCTTAATTGCAAAGCAAAAATTAGCTTTGTAGGTCTGCAGGTACAAGTTTGGAAATTATATTTGGGAAGAGAAGGTTGCAAAAAGGGAAACAGAAAACAATTCCAGCTGTCCAGTTGCTTAACTTCTCATGGTCTCCAGGGCTTGTTCCCCTGTACACTTTCTCTGCTTCCTACCAACCTGGATTCCTGTTCCTTGTCCAAAGAAACCGGCAGAATTGATGAATTACATTTCACATCTACACTGTCTTTCCAAGAAATGAATGTGTTTGGTGGCTCAGCCAGATCCACTGGGTATTTATAGGTGACTACCCAGCTGTGTCATGCACATATTCAGGCAGGTGGCTGACTGGTTTTGCCACAGTTTGGATATTCACCCTTTTTATAGGGCTGCTTACACCCTCTTTTTGAATATAATATAGAACATAATTTAGAAATAAGTTCTGTGACAATTTTTTTTTCTTTCAAGGTTTTCAGTTGCATTTTGGTGAGATTTTCCTCTGAAGAAATTCTAGCATACAAATTCTTCCAAAGGAAGGCTCATTTATATTATTCTATTCGCTTGATTTATTATTCACAAAGAACCTTTGAACAGGAACTGACCAGTGTATGAGCCAAACTACTGACTTTAGAGAGGCCCTTTGGCTGTAGTTTTACTGCCATCTAAATCAGCAGGGAATATTGCAAGAATATTAAACTTCCTGTTTGAAAGTTAAATCTGACAAGATATACTTATCAAAGGATACATTGCAAAATAAAATGAAGTGTTTCTTTGATATTTTATGTTCTTTCTCTTCTGAGGTATAAAGAAAATCAAGAGGCTTATCCCGTCCTGTATTTTCACTTTTTATGTCTTACCAATTTCATTTTTAGGCTTGAAAAATAAGTAGGAAAAATATTAGATCCAATGTAATTTCCTTTTAATTTGGCTTAATATAATGCTTGCCAAAGAGTCCCTAAAAGAGAGTGTAACATGAAGAGGGGAAAATGGCCTTTTGAAAAAAAAAATCACTGAGACAATAGGAAAGCTGGAGACAGTCCTTATGGACAATCTTCTGTCTTCCAAGGCAAGACATTTAGTCTTTTGTTACCCCAGTCTTCTACTCGTACAAAGAAGAATGCTGCTGTATTTGGGGGCTTGTGAAATAAGTGCCTATAAACTCTTAGAGGCTGTTGTAATTAAACAATATTCTTTTTTGCTGTTGACAGGTGATAATTATACCATCTGAGAGAGACTGATGGACTATTTTCTAAGTTTTCATATGTATTATTTATAAGAATTTATTTTTACAATGTGCTTATTAAAAAAAGAAAAAAAAAATTCTGATATCCAGACTTTGTTTCAAGATTGCAGAAACCACTACTATACGTAAGCTTTTTTTTTTTCCTTATTTTTTTATTTTTACCCATAAATATCTCACTATGCAACTAGTGAAGTGGAAGCATGGAAGCAAAGGGTCTTGCTTCTTCTGGGCATACCTGCTATTCCTCTCAAGAACTTGTCTCTCGCCATTGGCACCTCTGGAGAATACATATTGTACCTGTGGCAGGCAAATCAGCATTGGGAAGGTGCAGCCTCAGAGCTAACGTGACTTGAGGATCAGCCAGGAATGCAGGCTTTTGAAGTCAGATCTTGCTTCAAGCCTGTCCTTTTATAAACTGAGAATAGAATTGTGTTCCTCATTATGCTTTTTTCTATACCGACTTCTCACAGCGGGAGGTTTTAAATTGCCAAAGTTAAGCAGTTTAATAATTACTTTTGAAAAGTGAAAGTGCACATGTCTAGGCAATTTCATTTCCATTTTGAAAATAAGTTTTTCCTCTAGTTTCTGAAAAAAGGAGGTGGAAATTATGATTGCTTATGAAATTAGTTTGTGTAACTGGTTAGGTATTTGATTATTTGAGCATCTGTCTTTAACAGCTGATGTAGTTCTGTTGCCTTAAGCAGAACTCAGTGTGGTGAGAGCAGATAGTGGGAAAGAGAGAGAAATTGCTCTCAGGCTACTCGCCACACAAGAAGTCTAGTTACAAAGTGCAGGAGTTATACTAAAAAGGCAGATGTAATGAGAAAATCAGTGAGATCCACTTTAAAAATGCACATTTTTGCAAGTAGAAATAATTCCAGCTGCAAGTCATTTGGTGTGAAATTCTTTTCCTTCCCCTAAGTATAACACCATGATGGTAAAGAAAACCCCTGATAAAAGAACTAGTTGGAACTTCAAAGAGTCTTGTTTTTCCCTGTCTTGCAGTAGTCCCCTGCCCCCAGCATCCTAACAGACATGTAATATTGAATAAAAGATTTAAAATTTTGACCAGCAGAGGAAGAAAGTGATTTTCTAATATTTTAAAAATGTTTTAAAATCAGTCACTTCATATAATTTTCCTATTTAGGTAAAATCATTCCCTTTTTTGTTATCTCATCCCTTCCAATGCTTCCACTGTGGGTCACATGTTTGCTCTTGTTCTCATGTTCCACACCTGAAAAAGTAAATAGGGCAGGGAAACTGTGAAGATCAGTTAGGCAGCATCTCCTTATAAAGTAAGCTCAGAGCTCTGTTGCTAATCCAGTTTCTGACAGTTACTATTGTTTGCCCTTGGCTAGGATTAGAAGTTAGACATATGGATCAGGACTGTGACATGGGAGGTAAGGAAACTAGTAGTGTATTAGATCAAATGGGAGAATACTTTGCTCTGTCAAAGGGATGAAGTAAGAATATAGCCTAATTCTGTTGCTATTCCTCATAAAGAAGAAAAACAAAAGTTAAAGTGGATGATGATCATAAGATCATGAGCAGCCTTGGGGAGGGTGGAGTGGGAATGGATCCCAAAGGGACTGTTGGCCTCTCACGGGATTATTACCTTGTTCATAAAAAAACGAAAGTTCAAAGAGTTTGTTTTACAACTATTCAAAAGATGTTTCTTTCAGAAGAAGTGAAGGACAACATCCCCATGACTGAAAGGACATGCTGTCTTCCAGCCCAGCATTTGCCTTCTGGCAGAATCCCCAGGACCTTAACCTTCAGAAGCCAAAATATCTGAGGCAGAGATAAGGTCCTAGCTTAATAAGACAACAAATGTATTTGAAAAGTTTCTTTTTACAGTTCATGTAACATAGCTATGCTGTACCAAGGGAAAGGACCAAGTCTCTCAAAATAAAATAAATGATGCATGCACAATATGTAAAACATGCCATGTCATTTCTGTCCAAACCTGGGAATGCACCATGTGCTTTGTTACACAATGTGGCACATTTCTTTCATCTCCCCTGAAAAAAAAATATTACTAAAATGTGTAAAATATAGAAGGAACAAAATTAGATTCCTCGAGTCCTTATCGTTCATATGTGCCACAAGAATAAATGGTTCAGCTGAGACTCTCTTGGAAAATTTTTATCTTTGTGTTATATAAAGTAGTCATATTTCTATTACTTGAATCCTATGCTAAGTTGAAACTATAAAGTATGCAGTGATAAAACCTTTCTGCTTGTGAAACATAGAATCACTATAGAATCATTATAGAATATGCTGAGTTGAAGGGACCCACAAGGATCATCAAATTCAACTCCTGGCCCTGCACAGGACAGCCCCAAGAGTCACACCATGTGCCTGAGAGCATTGTCTCAATACTTGTTGAACTTCGACAAGCTTGGTGCTGTGACCACTTCCCTGAGGAGCCTGTTCCGGTCCCCAGCCACCCTCTGGGTGAAGAACCTTTTTCTAATATCCAACCTAAACCTCCCCTGACACAACTTCAGGCCATTCC
>JAWWEW010000078.1:26795378-26821976 GCA_035583185.1 Anabacerthia variegaticeps
CAGAGAGAATTCCCGTGTCAGTAAGGGAGTTCCAGACAGAGGGACCTTGCCAGGCCCACAGCTTACCATTAATGCTGTAAGAACTCTGGTATTGTGGTTAGGTGGGGAGGACAGGTCTGACTAGAGGTGTCCTTTGACTGGGAAACAACCAATATATTGTTTTATCCCGTCCAAAATATTCATCGCCTAGAGCTGGTGATAGAGACAGTGACAGGATTTTTCAGATTCAACCCAAGAGTTTTCATAACAAAAGACTCCACATTTTTTCAGGTAATGAGGCCCTCCAATAACCAAATATGAAATACTATCATTATCCTTATGTTTATTTTAATTTTCTACCTTTTTTATCATTCTCAAAATTTGTAAGCTCACACTGGCTGGAGTGTGATGAGCTTTGTCTCTTTATTTTATTACCTACTGCCAAGTACTCTTCTCCTATTTAAGTCCACTGCGCATTTTAACGTCAGTGCTGCTAGGCATAACAAGCTTGTCAAAGTTTATTTTAGAAGCTATTTACTGTAATTTGTGAGGGAGATGGCAACACTTTGGTTGCTTGACAGCTGCTTTGCAGTCAATCAGAAGCAGAGAAGTAATTTAATTCCAGTGTCCTCTCCAGAGAAAATCTTTGAAAGGACAATAATAAAGTAGGAACATGATGGACACACAAAAAAAACAGAGCAGAGAAGAGATACCTCAGTTGTGTAGTTCCCATCCAAAAAGTGTGCCTTGCTCATTATTCATGTGTTCAGTGCATGGTGCTCTCATACCCATCTGTTACTGAGGAATGAGTTGGAAATTGTTGTGTTGTTGCAGGAACACTGGCATAAACCTCTGGTAATAGTGTCAATAATTGCAGACTCCAAATGTAAAAATAGGGCAGGACATGGTTTTATAAACAAGGTATCAAAGTTATTTTTCCTGTATGAGTTTCTCTGTTGCAGGCCCACTATTAATTTTCCTAGGTTTAACCCCTGTAAAGGGCAGGTTTAACCTGCCTAGGCTTAGAAAATACCAGTCCCAGGACAGCACACTGATCATCTCACATCTCACCACTTCCTGGGGACTCCTTGCTTTCTGTTTTACTGCAAGAGTGAAAATGTGGCTATTACAGTTAGATCTTCAAAGGGGCAGCCTTTGAAAATGTATTGTCATCCACATATCCAAGTTCAGGCCTTACCTACTCAAAATTTTTCTAATGTCTTGGGCTCAGAAGTGTGTCTTGGCTCTCTGGTACCTTGCTCAGATATCTGGTACCCTGTGTGCAGTTGCTCATATATTCATTTGTCATTTATTAATGGTATTATTATGGTTTTCAGAGGTAGTCCCCTAGCAATGGATGTTGGACATACACAGACTGAAACAGCTTGTATATGTATAAAGGTTTCTGATACAACACTTTGTTCTTCCTCCCTGGTCTTGTACCAAGACATTGTAACACACTCGAAATTCCAGTGTTTTAACACACACCAATATATATACACACGTGTGTGTATATATATATATATGCAAGCAGATCAGTTTTAAAGTATCAGTAAATTTTCCAGGATCCCAAAGTTTGTAATAATTAGCACTTCGAAAATTTTGTGAAGATTTTCATCAACACCATTCATGTTTTGACATGCAAACACTAATGTTTATACAAAAAGTCTGCTAAAGATTTGTTGCTTTCATTTGCACCTCTGTTTGATTACTCTTTTTTCTTGGTCCATCACTTTTTTTTTTATCAGTTATGGTTCTTTGCTGTTAATCTAATATCTTTGAAGTCTCTCTTTGATTCAAGGAAATGAAAGTTGGATGGTAACCCTTGAAAAGGCGCTATTCCTGCTAAATAATGAAGTCATTCTGGCTCAGTTTGTTCACTGATAGGCTTCTATTTGGCTAATTGTTCTGAAGACATGTAAAAGTGTTTAGAAGCCATCACAAAAGTGACACAAAAAACATGCCCCCAATTTGTTTTAGTGTTCTGGTAAACTTTTTCTGAAGTTTTCTCCTTTCTTCTTTTTAGAGCTGTAAACATCAGAAGGGGACTTTATTAAATTGCTTTTACCTCACACTACAGGGGACTTTAATGGAAAAGGGGAAAATGTTTGAAACTGTTGAGTCTTTGTTCTTTTTCTAAGGCAAGAACATTGAGAGTCCACACTGTGGGATTTTAATAACTGGTCTTATTACCTTCACAGCCATAGAAAAAATGGGGGCACCTGGTTAAAAGGAAATGAATCAATTCTATATAATATGTCCTTGAAAAAGCACATAGAAATAAAAATACGTTATTTTCCAATGTCATACAGTGTTGTAGAACATATACGTGAAGTCTAAGAAGATATTCACAGTCTGTTTTGCAGAATATCAACTCCCAGTGACACCTGGAAACATAGATGCATTTCCCTAAGTAAACCAATAACAGCATCCTTTGGAGCTCTGTGGACCCGTCTGTGCTAATGATGACCCATAACTAGTTTGTTTTCTTCAGAACTGAGAACAAGCAGCATGGCACAAACGCATCAATAGAGCTGCATTTCTCCTTTGCTTCTCCGTGAACCATCACCAGAACACTGCATGCCCGGAGAAGCTCTGTGTGTGGCGCCTTGTGATGGCTGTGCTGTGCCCCCATGCACACATTGTCTGGGAAATGCCCGACTGCCACAGGGCGAGCCACACTTGACATTCAGCCCACGGCCGCTTCCCTTAGGAGGTGGTGTGTGAATGTTTGTTGTACATAGCTAGGGTAACTTTTACATAAAAGTGAGCAGGAGAACAAAAATATTCATAGGGTATGTTACCATACGTGTATTCCAAGGAGGGCATGTTTCACTTATTTTTAAAGCTTTAAATCTTTTAAGAATTGCAATCAATGGTGTTATGAAATCAGACATATCAGATCCTCTGACCTTGATTATTTTTTCTGTTTCTCTCCTTGTAGTTGAAATAAATACTTCATTTATTGCCTTCTAAATAAAACAGTTGCCAAGATACTATGGCCTCTGTTGTAATCACAACTGAGGAATCTGAAATTCTCTGGTATTGCCTCTGGGAGGAGATGGTTGTGGTTTTTCACACCAGTTTACCCATGTTCTGTGAGTACTCTCACGTCTTCCAGTTTTTTATTGTTTCTCAAACAATTGCTAATATTGGACAAGAAAAACAGGCAGACTTGAGAGCTTTCTGTGCCTGACTGTCTGTCCTTGCTGCTGCTGCATGGTCTCACAATGCTGTTGCAGCTCTCTGTTCTTCATAGTACAGTACTTACTGGAACTGCAATTTCTGGTGTGAGATATAAGATCAAAGCAAATACTGTGAACATGTTGCTCTTGTGTTGCTTCATTTCACATATCATCTATCAATTGATCTCCTGAATCATTTAAGGTCCTCCAGCCTGGCATTGCTTTTGTAATTTCTGTCGTTTTGTCATGTAGCCAGGCTTTTTTTAAAAAACTTTTATTTATGAAACAGAAGATTTCTGCAATAATTAGGGAGTTTGGTGGTAGAAAGTTTTGCAAAGTGTTTTTGTTTACCTAAGTGACACATCTGCTAGTTTGGTGAGTCAGGCTCAACAGTGAGTTGTTTTCATCCTCAGTTCAGTGAATCTGGCATCTTTTTCATCTTTTCAATCATTTGCTGTTGGATGCTTCCAGAAGAGCTGTATTGCTGCTCTGGCCCTCTGCTGTGCAAATAAGCAAAGCAACTTTCCCCTAATTTTTCACCCTTTTCCTATCAATATGCTTGCTTACCAATTAATTGTTCCCCTGTTGTGGCTGTGGTTTCTTTTCCATAGGCTCACACATTTATGCTTCATATCACTGTATATGTGACAGAGCTTGGTGCTCAAGTGTTGTCTTGGCCCTGTTCTCACTAGACCATAGGGAAATGGTTGAGAATTAAAACTGAGTGAACTCATGCTATAGCTGCAGGCTTTATCTTACCTGAAGGTACTTTTCCTGAGAGTCCAGTGTATGGGAATCTTGAGCATTAAAGAGGGTTTTGGGATGCCATGCAGGCCCTGGTTAAAGGTGCTACACAGGCGAAAGCAAACCTGGAAATTGAACTACTTATCTTGGAACACTATAGTGATTTTCTGTGAAGAAGAATCAGAAACAAGACTCAGTGTTTGTTGCTTAAAGATCATGAAATAGATACTTGTTTTGCCAGAGAAGTCATCCAGTTGTAGCTACATCAGCAAAGTCTACAGAAAATTTGCATCACCCTCAGAGATGAAGAGAAGGGCCTATAACTGAAAAATTATTATGTTGGCTGAATTTGTTAGCATACTTATTTGTTAGCATCAGCTTTCACATCCCAGAAGTCTCACCTATGTTTGCTATAAAACCAGTGTACAGTGTGTGAAATAGCCTGCTCTAATTATAATCTAAACAATGCCAGGAAAACGAAGCTAATCCAAATAACCTCTATTAAGTCATCCAACATGGCATTACATGCCATGAAATCAAATTACTTGGATGCAGACTGGTGACAAGGGAAATACTATGTGCCGAGATCATGCCTTTTTTTCCTTCTTTCAGCCAACAAATTAGTGGCTCGTTTGAAAAGTCAGCTTAATTCGATATACCGATGTGGTGAAGACATTTAGCTCTCATGAAACAAACCAATTAAAAGCAAAACCCAAAATCTTCAGTGATGGCACATAGTATTCTCCCAGTCTTATAAATTTTAGTCCCCTGGTTATATGTGCGATATACCAAATGCAGATAAGCTGAGAGAGAGAAAGCCTTTACTGAGATGCTTGTTGGCTTTTAAAATATTGGAAAGTTTTGGACAAATTTATTTTTTCCCTTTTCACTTTAATATTTTTTCCCTCAGAGATTACTAGCTGTAGTTAACGGGGGCTTAATTTATTTGTCTGTGACTAAGTAATAAGCTTTATATGATAATTTTTAATACTTTGAAGTCCCTGGGGTCCTAGCCTGGCCTGCTTGTAGGTGTGAGAAATAATGGAATTGTCCATGTTTTTGCCTGCAAGTATTAGAACCTATAAAACAAAACACTTTCCCGTTATTTGTTAATTCCATCAAGATTTATGAGTCCTAAGACATTACCTGCCTCAGTGTCCAAAGAAAACAGAGTCATGCATGGAAGCAAAAGTGTATGTTTTATAATACAATCAGTTTTATAATCATGTGATAATTTTTTTCTCACAGTGTCTAATCTTCTTCAGATAGTCAGCTCTTACAATTCACTTCTCTGCGTCTGCTTCTAAATTTTCATCCCCATCCTCCTCCCAAATTCATCTTTCCTCTTGTCCATAAACACCTTAATCTTCTGTTGACTGTGCCATACAGGGAAGTCTTGGGGGAATTCAGTTTCAAGTCTTCTAAAACGTTTCTATGGGACAAGTGGGAAGTTAAGGGTCTCAAAAGATTTGTAATTTTTCCTGATTTCAATAGTTTGAAAGAAAGGCTGGTTTTGACTTTACAGTCAGCTCCTGCTTGCAGTTCCGCTCCAAACTGAAGACAAAGTAAGGCCTCTAACCAAAGGATTGTCAGACCGTTTTTTGATTTTTTTTTCTTTTTTTAAGAAGAAAATCAACATACAGTATCCAATTTTAGCTGAAGCTTTAAACCAACATTAAATTACATCAAGAGCAATAAAAGTCTAAGTAATTGAAACAAGTTATGATAATGGTAGATATCACAGAACTGTCACCCTAGACCACCTGGCCTATCAGCAGCAAAGGGACCTGGATGCTCTCCCTGGCCAGCAGGATTGTTTGGCTCAGCAAATGTTCCACTGTTGTAGGCAGTTTATTTTGAATGTTTTCCCAGATGTGACTTCTACTTTTTTCCTAGAGAGAGAGAGTATGCTTTAGTCTTGGGAATCATTAATATTAAAGCTGAAATTTACCCAGACACTTCTTCAAGGCCATATATCAGCACCGTATATCAAAGTCTTTTTTTGTATACTTGCCCTTGAATTACATATTCTTCTTGCCTTATTCTCAAGGTACACTGAATATCTGAACATGCTGGAATTTTATACTGTTCTTCACTTCGTTATGACTCTCACACTGCTTCAAATTCTCCTTTCAAAAGAATCTCATTCATCTGTCTTCAGCTCAAGACTCTTTCCACTATGCTATGGGTGGGCAGGCATGTTTCAGGCGCTGATGTGTGCACTGTGACCCTTGATGCTTAAGGAAGAATCACACTGAGGAAAATGGCTGACAGGCTCTCCTGCTTCTCACCTTTTATGAATTTATGGCAATGGTACCTGCTGCAGACCATACCCCAGATCTGTTTCTTACCTGATAGCTCTGGAGCCATTTTCCACTCATTATTATCTTTTGCTAATAAGCTGTTTTGTGAGATGTTGTACAACTGCTAAGTCATTCTTTGCTTATTCAGTCCATCTTCACCAGTCCCTTGCTGAGCAGCAGTTAAAAGCACTATTTGTCTATTTACTATCATAAATGTAAGTTATTTTGAAATAATTCTACTCTTCCCTGTCTGGGGAGAATCCTCACAGCACATGCTTTGCCATGTCTTTGATCATATCAGTTTTTGATGTGGCTCATTGCTTTATGACATATTTTCCCTTGCTCTTCTTTGTCCCCCACTGTTATCTTGCAGTGTTTTGCAGTGAATCCTAGCTACTCTTTAGTTCACTTCAGGCACTTTTTTGTTCCAGTTGCTCATAATTTTAATACTTTCAGTAACTAGCCCATAGGTTTCTTTACCATGTGTGCTCAGTCGGTATTATTTTTTTAGTATTAGCAAGTTCTGTGTCCATATTGAACAATTTTCTAGTTCATTGGTATATTAGGTGGACAAAATTAATTTAGCTGGTTACCCTTGTGACACAAAATCACAATTCAAAAACCTTGCTTATGATAATAAATTCTTATGTATTTCATACAAAAATTGTCACTGTTGATTTTTATTTTCTGTCATCACATTGTTTTGCACATAGTGCAGTTCCAGAAAAATTTAAGATTTTGATTCAGTTCTAAATTAAAAGATCCTACTCAACTAGCTTGAATTTCTCCATTAAAAATAGCAGGATGTGCCCTTAAGGTAAAGACAATCTTTTCTTATATTTTTACACATTTCTCTAACAATTTGAAGCCAGAGTGTGTCTGGATTTCAAGGTTTTCTGTTTCTTTTTAAAATTTTATGTATCAAGAGAAGATTAGTGTATCTATATTCATATAACCCAAAAATTCATCTTTCGTTTTTTTCTTGTCCATCTGTCCCAGAATCCTCTCTGCTGCTGCAGAGTTGTTACAGTCAAAATTTTGCTTATGGGCATAGAGTGAGAGCACTTTTTATGTAAGTAGAACTAAAAATTTATTAGTATTACTGAAAGTGAAGCTCTCTAACCAGTATTAGTCCAGACCTCAGTTTAAAAAAAAAGGATAATGCCGTTAAGATATATATAAACATACCTCCTAGTGCCTACCCCTTTCTCTCAGTGTTAGACTGACATCTCTACTGCTCCTCTGGGTGCTGAGCTGGGTGGGGTTTCACACTGGTGCCAGCAGTAGGGTATCAGTGAATTGTCAGCCTCTGGAGTCCTTCCATATGAGGAATAAGATATTTGTAGTGATCCTCACTCCAGGATCAATTTGGGGCCTTTTTTTTGTGTCTGCCAACACCCTTCTACACCTTTGCTCTGTCTTCATTGCTCTGTACTTCCATATTGCATCCAATTTACTATATATGGTGTCTTCTATGTATGTTAGATACTATTTCTTTGTTATCTCTAAAACCAGTTCTGTTCAGCTCCAGGTCTGCAATCATCATTAGTTAGTCATAAACACTATTCTGCATAGAATAAGTGCTTGTTACTGCTCTCTGTGTAAAACTGTGGTTCTACTATACAAACAAAATAATATGTAGACACCTGGTACCCTTCCTGCTATTCCTGCTTGTTCTCCTCTCTTGATCCTCTTTGCAACTAGTTCAGCTGGGTTAAAAGCCTTCCAGAACATGAGAGAATGAAACGTGTCTGACAGTCAAAGATGTAGAGTTTTGACAAGAAATAAAAAGGGGAAAGATTCTCCTCCATGCCCCACTCCCTACAAAAAAATTAAAAAAAATAAAAATATGAAGGCATGCACAGACAATGGATTGTGCAAGCCCTCCACAGAGAAACTGGCAGCACAACTTCCTTGTCCTTAGGGGTTGTATGCTAAATGGAAGATCCGGGAGGTTTTTTTTGAAAAGCAATTTGCATATAGTGATTTGGAGAATTCTTTAATATTTTTTCTCTCTTTAAAAGCAGTTTAATGTAATTTACTTTAATTTTCCTGTGATTTTACTGTAAAAAAAAACAACAACCCCCCTAATACTATTGCATATGTGATTCCTTCTTATAGGCATCGATCAATGCAATTATGCAGAGGCTGCCCAGGATGTTTTGCATGCTAACTGGCAACTGCTGAAGTAGAAATTGAAAGTTTTAAACAATTTAAATAAAGCAATAATAAATATTATTATAGCGTATTATTTTCTTATAATCTCTGTAGTGTAATTATAGGTATATAAAGCCTTAAATAATAGCAGAAAGCTTTAGAGCTTATAAGAACTTGTTAAAGACAGTTTTTAATATGTCATGGTAAGGCATTTTGATGAGGCCCAAGAAGTGTTCTGGAGAAACATACTGTAATGCCATTTCATTGATCTAAGGTGGCAGATGGAAGCCTTGTCATCTGCAGTACCAATTCATTTCAAAGAGAATATATTAACAGAGATATAGTATAGCAATTTTTAATGTAAATAATGTTTTCCCTTTCTGAAAGAGCCCATTTACAGTTTTCAGGCCATTAAACTTCTGCCCTGGCTTCTTCAGCACTGCAATTCTGCAACAGGATTGGAGAGTCAGTTTGAGACTGACAATTAACTTCTTGCTTGTGTTGCAAAGCTTCCTTTTATATTTCTGTAAAACTGAACAAATGACTGCTGCTAATGTTTTGCTCATCAGCCAGTAAGTAGAGGCCATTTAAGGCAGAAATGTAGGATTTAGCTCCAGCTGCTGTTCTAATGTTGCAGAAAGCTTTTGATGTAGTTCATTAAATTCAACTTCAGGCAGTCACAAAACTGCCAGCTAATTATTTTTTTTTCTTTCCTCAGCTAAGTGAAACCTGATGTTACCAATTTCTATACACAAAATGGAGCTACAGAATTCTTCATTCTGAAGACTGAAGAAACAATGCAGTGAGGAAGCAACAAACATAATTTTTATGAAAACAGGTAAGACCGAACCAGTGAAACTTTGTTTCTTATCAGTTTGTCAGACTCAGTATGGGATATTGTTTCTATGCTGGAAGGTCATAGGGCCTTTATTTACAATTGTTAGTTTATGTTTTGGAGACTAATAACCAGGTTGGAGATGCAGGTTTTGTGGGTTCAGCCCTCTGGTTGAAAAGGAGCAGAGCTGTGGATGAGAGGTAATTGTCTTCAGTACTGAGTACATGGAGTGATATAGTCTCTACTGTGTCAGTACAAATCAAATTATACAATTACAATTGCTTTCATTTTCTGCAATAGCAAAACTAAAAATGAGATCCAAAGTTACAAGGTACATGTATGGAGATGCCCTTCCTGACTTTAAGTTCAGAACATCTACCTGAACACTGCTCTGTGTTAACACAAGTATGATGCTACACCACCTCTGAAAACATGTTTTAACATACCTTAATATCATCTGTACTACCCCGATTTGAAGTTGCTGCTAGAGCTTAAGGTAACTAAAACCACAACATCCATGTGTGTTTAGAATAACATTCAGAAACAGGAAATGTGAATAACCTCCTGCCACGGAGCTGCTCATAGGAGTAGGGGTTTTGGTTGACTCCTTTGGTGGTTTACTCTTTAGGGACTTCATAATCAGAGAACATTTCCAAGCCAGTCCACCAAGCTTTCATCCTAGAGTTCTTGGAAAAATAATAGATACTGAGAATTTGAGCTTCTGTTAATCACTGTTTATTGTCACATCATAGTCAGGACTTCAAAGAGGCACTTCTCCCTTCTGCTAAAATTGTACACACCGAGGAGAGAGCCCTTACTATGCTTTTACAATTAAAATTAACAATATATACAAAATGAGTATAATAAGGGAAGAAAAGTGTGAAGTAACAGCAATAGAATGGTATAGTTAAAATATGTAGAATTGGGTATCTTCAAGGTTTTTATTTACATAGCTGCAGCTTTGGTTTCAAGATGAGAGGAAAAATTATTTCAGCCTCAAAACTCCCATTTTATATACACATATTTTTGCTTTTGACAGCATGTCTTCAAATACTTGTAAGTTGTCGGCTGGTAACTATTGTTGTCTAACTGTGATCTTAAGAGTGAGAAGACACATCAAAAGAGAATTAAAGCAATGGTAGCAATCGGTGCAAATCAGAAAAGTTCCACATAAGGATGAAATCTGTCATTTGTGTCAAGCACCAAGACACAATGGGGGCACAGGTAGAAGCTGTTAAGGTAGTTGGGTTTAGAGTATGAAAGCAAGACACAATATGTCACTTTTGTCTTTCTATGAGAATTTTTTATGCGACACAAGTTGTTTTACTAAGTTTGGGTTCAGTCTGAGAGACGTTTTCATAGGACTTCATTATGCAGCACTTTAAAAATAATCTGTCGGTACTGGACAGTCAACAAACTGAAAGTCCCTTCACAGAACAGTTAACTAAGTTGTGGTCATGGGCTCAAGTCCTATTGCTGTTTCCATATATGCATCTCAATGAGCAACACTGGGAAGAATTAAAAAGCTGAGAATTAAGTCACAGTGTGACATGTATAGGTAATAAAGAGGGTTTGTTTTTATAGTTATTAAGGGAAGGAAAAACTAGACTTGCTTTCAAATGCAATATTGAAGTTGTGATGAATTTTTTTTTATTTGTAAGCTAAAAAAATCTGACTGAGAAACAAACAATTTTCTGCCATTTTAAAGAACTATGACCCTCTGAAGGGTATTTTTAAAAACAAAAAGTCAAAAATTTTGTAATTTCAATTGCAGAATATAATTGTAGCAAATTTAAGGACTAGATTTGAATACAACTCACAAAATATTAGAACATATATGGGAGCCACTAACCCCTTATCTATAAATGGGCAAGTACCAAAACTTATTTTCTATAAAAAGAGGATTTGTTAATACATAAACGCATAGTGATAATTTTGTAGGTTCAATCTTGAACTATTTGAAATGCGATTTCTTTGAATATGGAAAACAACACCAGGTATGATCACGGATTATGATCCTTCGGCTGTTTTACCTTCACCAGAGTGACAAATTGAAGGACTTCTTCCCTCACCCAAAGGGGGTCCAAACCAGTCACGGGGCTCCCAGCAGAGCCTTATGAGAGCTGGGGAGACTAATGACTTCCTTCAAGCTCTCACCGATGCAGCCCTGTGTGCAGCTGCCTCCCTCACTGCCAGGGTCTGCAGCTGAGCCATGGTCAGTGTGTTGTCCACCCACCATCTTTTCAGCAGAGCTGTTACCTGACCAAACTAGGACAAGCAGGATTAGACATCCAACGGCTTGTCAAGGCAGGTCAGAATATCAATACCAGAAATGGCTTATGGATGAGGCTGGAAGAGCCAACTTCCAGCACTGCTACCTGTGTCTGCACACAGGTTGGCATTAACAACTTCACAGAGTTCAAGAAGCATTTGGACAATACCCTCAAGTTACCTTTCCCAATCTGTAAGCCACTACTCTCGAAGTCTCACAGCCAATGGCCAAAGTCCTATGATATTTACTTTACCAAATGTGAATACCATACAATCTTCATTAGTATACCACAGCTAAATCTCTTCTGCAGCTTCGAAAGGAGAATTTTAATTTTCTTCTCTCAAATATGTTTTTAACTGTTCAGAAAATTATGCTTATACTGAATTAAACAACTTTAAATGATCTAAAAAATTCCTCTATTAAGTTGCAGGTGGTAAGTCAAGACCAACACTTCTTTGATTTTTACTGTGGATTCCAGCAGGAGAAAATGTGGGTAGGAGGTACTTGTGAAAATCTTGAAATGCCTCTAAAATCAGTATTGTGTGTTCTCAAAATTGGGTTAGCCTGGAAGGGTTACTCGGGAGGTAATAACTACTGAAATACAACAAATCCCCCATAACCTGGTGTGTAAATACACAGCAGAACTGGACATGAAAAAAAATGAGTTTTGGAGAGCACAGAGGTAGAATATAAGCAGTCATGAAAACAATGCAAAGTGGGTTTTTGTTTTCTCTTTCTTCTTGTGTCACTGAAGTGATGGGTTTTAGTATGATCTTGATCCACCCTCACCCTTCACAAAGAGACTTTTTTTTCTGATATAAAAATGGCAATGAAGGAAGAAAATTTAAAATACTTATTGATTTATTGCATTTATTGGATATGCATCAATCAACTAAATAAGTTTTGTAAATTTCTAAGTCAACTAGGAGTGTAGCAACAGACTTGATGGTTACCATAGCATTAAAAAGTATTTTTCTTTTTAAAGAAAAAGACTAATTTTTAACAAGAATATGTTTGCTAACTCCTTTAAAAAAAAAGAGAGAGACTACTTAAAATGTGGTTGTATTTTAGAGATCTGAATTTTATTGTTACTCTACCCCAGTGTAATATACTATATCTATTAAAAAAAGACATTAAATGATTTTGTGTTTATATTTATTGTCAGCAATACATCAGTTATGTAAAAATAACCCAGATGAAAATGTAAGACTTCTTACATTTTCACATATTCTGTATTAACTGAATAAAGCTTAGTGACAATATACACAAATTTGCAGTAGTAGTTGTACGTAAACATTTTGTGCATTAAAAAAGAAATATTCATAATTTAAAAAATAAAAATGCATTACACAATTTACAAATTAACAATAACAAAAAAAAAGGTAAACATTCCTCAGACAGCTGCCTCCTTGTTCTACAAAATAAATATTCAAGTAAATTAAGTTAGGCAAAATAAACTCTTAACTTTGGGTGAGCACAATTTACATAAAGGTAAAAGACAGACTTCCATCTAATTCAAGGTATATTTTACAGTGATTTACACACAGAGTTTTTAAATTGGTCTCTTCAGATTGTAATATTGGAAAAAAAAGCTTTATTACATTTTGGCAGGAGGAAGGGGGTTTCAAAATTGATACTTTATACCAAATATAAACAAGCTTGTGCAGTTTAATCAAAGCTTCAAAAAGGAACTGCTCCAGGACTCAAAGCAGACACAGTAATCTAGAAACTACAGTTTTAAAAAGGAAAATACAAACCACCACATCAACAGGAAAATGTCTACTTTGCTATTTTCCGATTGGTTTATTTGATCACTGGAAACATTACTTTCACAAACTAACAATCTACAGTAGTGGCTGCTTTAGGCACTGGATTTGTAGAAGCACTCTGATTTTAAAGTAAACTGCTCTTCATTCTATACTGATAATTCACCTATTTATTTCTGTTTCAGTGCTAGAGGGCTTAATCACTTTACCAACTTTTAGCTTTACATAAAATTTCAGCCCTCCTTACAGCCTAATATATTTTCTTGATAATGAGGGAAGCCATTCTGGCTTCAAATCATCATGCACTTTGTTCATAGAAAAAATAATAGTAAAAATGCACTCTAGATTTTAAATGCAGCACTAGTATGATGCAGATGTGCACCAGATATTCACTGATCAGATATAAAATGTAACACACACTAAAATACTTGCATGGATTGCAGAGACCAAACATACTTAAAAACCCCTCCTATCTCTTTCTTTCTTTGTCCGTTTCATATGGTAAGAAAAAGGAGATGTCACACTTTTAGCTTCAAGTTATTAAATGCTTAGATTTAGGACATAAAAGTATTCAAGGCAAGAACTAAGCAACAGCTCCTGCTAAGACAAGCCTGTATACTAAATGAAGATGACTCATTGCCAATGAATGAAACCCTGTTCCCTCAATGCCCTATTGGTCCAAAACTATTTGATGACACGGAATGAGACTTTTAAAAGTACAGAAAACATTATTAAACTTTATTTCCCCACATGTAGTTATCATTCTTTAAATCTTTATAACTTTTCCATGTTATTTTTTGTATGTCTGACAAAAGAGGATTCAATCAGGTTTTTCTTGTTTTCTACTCAAGAACACCAAAGCAGTTAAAATCATCAAGGTTTGTATTTTTCCTATGGATCTTTCCAAGATGATCTAAGAGTGACGCCCCAAGTCCTGAAACACATATATGAATGAACCATTGCTGTCACAGGGGGGCATGGAGCTTCATCAGCTGTGGCTGGATCAAGGTATAAAATGAGAAATTAAACCTGTACCAAAGATTGTTAGTATTGTTCCTCTGCTCATCCTTCCCATTTGGGGAATATTGGGAGGAAGGTCGTTTTCTTGATTCAGTAACACCACACTGGTAATACGTTAGCTAAGTTAAAGTAGGACCATAATCTTTCTTGAACATCCACAAAATGCACATTGGTTCCAAGAATTATTTCAAATGAAAAAAAAAAAAAAAAAGTGTGTATCTTTAAGGTCTGATGTTACCCATTGATGTCCATGAGAGTCTTCCCATTGATTTCAGTGGATCTGGGCCAAAGTTTGCAAAGCTACAGTTTTATTCAGTGTGCAAAACCCGGTGCTTCTTGAGTAAATAGCATGATGAGTAGGCAGAAGTGGTTTAGGTTATAAAAAAGACCTGAGAACCTAATACTGAACTTTATATAACAATTATTTTTGAGAGGTTGCCTGATAAAATTTTGTATTGCCTAGTAGTGGCACAGTCACTTGTATGTTCAGGCTACACGTAGAAGCCATTTGAGGAGGATAACCCTTCTCAGGTCATGGATCACATCCGTAACAGGCATGTAGGTACAGTGGCAAGTCAATGCGCTTCAGGTTGGAAGCAAATCACTGAAAAGCCGTAAGCATGGAAGAGGTTAACAGTGAATTTTCATACTGCCAGAGCCTTTTAAAAAGTCATGAGTAGTAAAATGGCAGAACTATTTATCTTATCGTTTACTTACCATTACACTCAAGAATTTACCTGAATAATTGAAACAGTCTATCCAATTATTCTAATTAGAAAAGATAAAAGGGCTCTGAATATTTCACTGCCAGCAACAGTGAAAAAGCTCTCACTAGCAGAAGGAAAGACAAGCAAAACCATTTTATTTTAGTTGAACAATCAGAACAGCTTTTTAGACAAGAAGTATGTCACTCAGGATAACAGGGCAACCACTTTTCTTTTTCTTTTCTTCTTTTTCTAACAAAGTTAACAAATATAAAAAATCTAGTCATAAACAGCCTTCAAAGTACAATTAGAAACCATCAGGACAATCTATACCAGTATAGGTAGATGGGGCAAGAAACTAGACACTTGTATTACTGCCATGATGTAGACTACAAATGGCCGCTGTGAAGAGGAATGGTGTGTACAGTACACATCATTAGCCAATTCCATCCAGTCACAGTCCAAACTGAACGCTACTCTCTTCAGGATTCAACACCTGTCTCCCTGACACTCCTTCCACAAGATACATCATCATCCTTTCTGAAAAGAGGCAGTTTCTATGGCAATACTAGTTAAGTGCATATCATGCTGCACTAATATAGTGCAAAAATTTGCCTTACATGTAGCAAAAAAGATGCAGGCAACAGTTTGAGTTAGAGAAAGTAGAAACATATTGCAACATTTACAACAGGTATTCTTTTCCCAGACAGCAACCACTAGAAAATAATTAATCTGAGAATGCCTCCTTTCTGGATGTACACATGAGGCCTTTATACTTTGGAGTGGTAACAGGACAGAATTTTCCAAGTGAGTCATTGCCCTCTGAAATGCAGGTTAACACAAGTTATCATTGACTGGCAAACTATTGAGCTTGCTCAGTGGGTTAATCCCAGTCAAAAGTTAATATTGTACTAAGTACTAAAATGCTCTTTAGCAAGCATATCATCCGTTAGAGTAATACATATGGTTCAACTGAGTATACATGTTATGCTTGAATATAAAGAGTTATAGACAGCTTGGTACAAACTCTTCATGCGTACTGATTATACTTGGTTAATGATGCAGGGGCTTCCAACCGTTAATACTGTGTCAGCTACAGTATTCTGGAGACAGAAGTGGTGCTTAGAGTTTCTAAGACTGAGGAAACACCAGAGTTCTCCAACTGCAGTGTCTATTAACGTGATTCTGCCAAATTTCTCAGTGCTGATGGTCTAAAGTAAAGCAATAATACCTTCAATATCTGTAGGCATTATGAAATCCATCCTTCTTTATCTATGGTGCAATTACAAAAAAAGAAAGAGTCAAAACACTTAATCCACTCCATAGAAAATCCCTGTGGCTTTAGACACCTTCTGGTTTCAATCCAATAATTAAGACTCCGTTTGTCACCATAAGAAGTTATATTTTACATATCTGCATCTCCATCATAAGCCAAAGTTAAAGGTTTCAGTCGGTTGTTCTGCCTTCTCTGGGGCTTCTTTGGCTTTTTGCTGAAACAATAAGATAATTTGTAAATAGAACAAGCAACTAATAAAACACAAAGATGGATTTCAGTCTTAAATGAAAGATGAGCATGCCGATGATGCATTTGGTTATTCATTTATAAAAGCTTTAAGCCTAAAACCTTCACTTGGATCACTAATCATCTCTTTATCAACCCAAACCAATATCTAATTCAAAGCTCAGTTGTTCAGAAACAAGCTTTTACGGCACTGATGTGACTTGATGAAATCCTTGGCAGGTACTCCTGCAACATCAGTCAGTTCTCTGAAGAACTCAGAGCTTGCTGTGCAATATTTGGTCACATAGCAAAGCTGCAATCAAGTTCTTTTAAATTATGTGACTCAAATCTTAAACTTCTCTCGACATATCAAGGCTTTTCACAGGAAAGTTCCATCTTTTGATTGGTTTTATCTCATTATTCTTGTTGGAATGACTACAATTAATTCTAGATGTTATAACCAAACCAGTCATAAATAGCAGGGATATTGCTGTTAGCCATAACATTCCTTGTCTAGCTTTCAATTAGATTTTAATTCAGCAGTATTTCAAATCCATTTGATACAAAAATTACCAAGCCAAAGGAAAATGCAGGTTTATACACACTTTAGTACTTGTCTTCTTTTAGAGTGTAATATAAACATTTCTTTAAATCAAGCCTGTGCGTTCTTAGTCTTGTTCAAAATCTTAGCTATGTCACTTAGGCTGCCCAAATCTTAATCTTTTATATCTTTATATCAATCCAGTTGTTGCTTTGGCTTGCAGTGGCCACAGCTTCCAGTCCAAATAATCTGCAGTGGAATTGAATGATAATGGATTTTCTTTTCCCAAAAAAAAAAAAAAAATAAAAAAAAAAAAAAAAAATTTCCTTACTTACACAGAAGTGAGGTTTTGGGGAAAGTTTACTAAAAGGCAAACAAATCCAAAAGCCTCCTAAATGCCCAAATGCCTACTAATGGAGTACAGCCAAGAGCCTGCACAGTTATTTATGTCATAAATTCCATACAGGAACTAGAAAACTTCAGCGAGCGCATTCTCAAAGATGACTTGCTCAAAAAAATAATTATTTCATGTATGAAAAAGATGAGGAGGAAGTTTTCAGACTTTTTTTGATTGTGTATATATACATCATGTCAAATATCAAATCTGACTTGTCTGATTATGAAATTTCCTTCTTGCTATTTCTCCCTTCATTTTGTGATACAGACACAATAAAATTATTACGGACACTGTACATTACAGACATAAAAACAAACTGTTTGCTAGGCTACCCCATATTTGTAAGTTCTAACCTCAGAAGAGCATGTGATTATTCATCAGTTAGAGTACAAACAGAATCCACCAACCTGAGTTTGAACAAAAGGACATGGAAAATTAAACACTGCAGTTCACAAAAGCACCTGCAGTTTCTACAGCAGCAGATGTAAACACTAGCATTACAGTCTGTGTGGGACTGTTTATTTATAAATAATTAAAGAACTCACCAGGCTAGATAGATCATAGAAACAATAAAGATGAGTAAAACAAATGCACCAGCAGCTACACCATAAACCCAGGTCTTCAGCCTCCCATCTAAAAGGAATGAATGTTAGTCAGTAGTGTTTGAGTTAGTGTTGTTGAATTATTAGTTCTGATATAGCACGGAAATACTTTAATAATTCAAAATAAATGTATTCTCTAGAAATTACAGATTAATAAGATTAAATACTGTTAAATAACTGAGCAAAGACTTCTCTGTGCACTTGTGCTCTGCTTTCAGCTGAAGTCTGGATAATTCAAATGGAGCTGAGATGTGGGGCAGAGGCAGCAGGTGAGATACCAGAAATTCAGCCCTGGGGCCTGGTAGTAGTGAGCAATCCCTCAGCATGATTGCAGGGCAGTCCATCAGCCTGGAGCTCATTTATGCTGTTAGCATCACTTTCCATTCTAGCTCTAGTAAATCAATCTGCCTGGTATTTTTATTCTTGTTTATATTTACTTTTATGTTTTTAAAATACCTACAGCATGCTTTACCTCGTCCATAACTCAACCATACATACACAACTTTGACTACTGTATAAAGTAATAATTTCTTTTCCTACAAAATGCAAGTTTTATTGTTATAAAACAACTTCTCACATAACAAAAACACATCAGCAAAGACAATTCATGCTCATAAATAGAGCAACTGTCTGCTGTTATTAAGGGCTGTATTTATTTGCAGCCTGTGCAGTTTGTATTTTGGACATGATGACCCTGCAGGCAGAGGTACACATACCACTCTCCTTCCTGCCTTGATCCTAGATGCATCCAATTCTACCAGGAAAAATTATGTGACTCTCTGTGGTGTTTTCTTCTGACCTCAAATGAACATGTCAAAACTAAAAGTCAGTACATGCTCTTTGACCCACTACTTTTATCTGACTCATTTTTCAAATTTCTAAATGGCTTTCTGAAAACATTGTTTTCCAGGAGGCTGGAAAGACATTTCCTTGGCAATACACCCCACCCCCTCCCCCCACCAAAACAAAAAACATTATAAATCTGAATTATTTAATTTACAAATGGCAAAAGTTTTCTTTCATGAAGCTGTGTATATTTTCAACCTAAGCAAACACAGCAAAAATTTTTCTCACCAACCACTTACTGCTTCCTGATACCTCTCTAGAACAAAAAGATATCATCAATGGAGTTTATATTTCCACAATGTAACAATAACAAAAATTAGTCAGACTGGGTTTGCTTAGTTACACAGCAGTGCCCTCTATTGCAGTGCAGTTGAGCTCAGGCTTTCTGGTCTCTAGCAATTCAAAGTCTTTCAGTCATGTGGACAAGTTGCTCAAGACTAATCAGTATCAAGACATTTTACCTTTGTTATCTTAATCAACCTAATGAAACATTTTAACTGATAATAACTGAGATAACCGAAATAACTGATCCATTAAAGATTAATTAAACAGTAGATTTGACCTGGCATATCCTATGACATATTATCACTAAGAGGAATTCAGACTTCAGTACTGCTAAACAGGTTACTGTCTTTTCTCCTTCTCCTTTCCTTCTTTCTATTGATAAATGTAAAGGGTTTTGGGTTGTTTTGCATTGGCTTGTTTTAAAATAATAGGATCTCCTTGAAAAAAGGACTGGCAATCCCTTGTGTATGGATTTATTTATTTTTGTCAAAGCAAGGAACTCTGTTAATGAGATCGTTCCTATTACGCAACTACTGACATCTAACTCAAGCTTTCTGAATTCCCCCTGGACAGATTATTTCTAAGGACACAAGGGAATTGGCACCTCAAACTCATCTGTTTTTTGTAATACATCAGCACAGAAAACTGAAGAGGATAGTTTTAATACCTCCCTTTTCTGGAACTGCAATAAGATTTCTTGAAGACAGTGAAAGAACTATTTTAAATCTAGACTTGGAAACTGTGAGGTAAGGAATAATCACGCCAGAATAAATGAAAACATTTCCAACAGATATCCAATCCTGAAATTAAAATGATCCCACATAAATCTCATCTGAAGTGAAAAATGTTCACTTTGTTTTACATTTGCTCATACCATCACTGCATAAAATATTAGTTCTATTGAATATGGTTGGGATTATCTGAACTGAGCTTTTTCTTCTTCCTAACTTGAATTACAGAAAAATTGGTGAGGTTTCATGAAATCTCTCAACTGTACCATGCTCCAAAACCATGCCTGAGCATCCACATTCCTCAGGAGTTGAAGGCACCTGTCTGATATTTGTTTATTGTTGCCACTCTGGCTGCTACAACCCATCCTCTGGCCTTTTCAGGTACAGTTAGCTAGAATGAGTAAATGAGAACATATTTGTTAAGATACTGTTTTTTAAAGGAGGACCATAAAAGTTTAATTTTCTTTTTTTCTTTTATTGTTGATTAAAGTATTTGGAGTAAAGATCATTTTATTGCAGATATCAAGTATACTATCACAGTGAAAATAAGAGTAAATACTAGTAGGACTAATAGGATCTAATATAAGTATTCCTAATTTCTAACCCAAACATTATTTGGTCTGCTTATTAGAAGTATTATCATTCTCAATTTGCAACATTTTATGGATTATGCATGTAAAGATAGTGCATTCAATTCTGAGACTAAAAACATACAAAAAAAAAAACCTTTAGAAAGTAGTGAAGACACCACTGTGTTACAATATTTAGCTCTATGTGATTTAAAAGACACTTAAGATGATAACCAATTGCTCTCTTCCATTTAAATAACATTTTGGACAAGCAACATATCTCTTTATGTGAAAGTATTATGTTAATTGAAGTTTAATTTGTCTCAATACTTAATAGCACTAGGAAATATTTGCTGACATCTGACTACAAGATATACTTTACAAAGTATTTTTTATGAAAAAAAAATGACTTATATTTTATGCCACTCCTGCACATAAGTCCTTGATCAGCTCTACAGAGCACAGTCCGTTATAAAAAGAAATACTGCCTATAGAGACTTCAAGCGTGTCTATGCTAAATGTCAATAATATGGTTAGATTTTGACTGAAATGGATTAGTTTCAACATTGATATGGCAGAAAAGCATTAGCATATCTATACTGATTATTTTCCTAAAATTTATGCTATGGCTGCAAATTTTAAGCAGCCTTTACCCTTTGCAGTCTTCAGCGCTATCTTCTCATTCCTCTGTCAACAGCACTATTTGTTGAGACACCATAATTTAAGTTACATGTCAAATAGCTTCTGTGAATTTTAACAGGTAGAAGGGATTAAAAGGAAATCTTCTGCAATATAAGATTTCATTAAATATATTGACGGAGCAGTGAGAAGGCTAGGGGTTTACTAATCTCTATTCCTTTGTTTTCAGTCAGAGCAGAATCCTGCCTTCTTAAATGAACACTTGAGGGTTTTTCTTTTCTTCCTTGGCATCACAAAAAGGTAAATGCCAGACCCTGCAGCAGTACTTAGCACTACAAACTGCTCATTGCATGACTTCACCTGGCCCAAATGGCTGTAGAAACCAGGTCCTTCCTCGTCCTGACTGGTTACTGGAGGGCTGGGTAGGGTTCACAGCTCGACTTGTTTTCACATCTCCCTTTTTGTCCTCCATGGTGGGGATCACCACCACTGGGATGAGAGTGCACTGTTCAAGTGTGCCATCGGAGGACATAACTTCAGTGTATCCATCTTCACAACTGCATGTTCTAGTCTGTAGGGAACAAGTGTTTTACACTGTGTAGCAGAGAAAAGTTTTATGAGCTATAAAGCATAACAACATGGATGACTGGAAGAGGAGACTCTATTGATGACCGCTAGCCTGGAGAATATCTCTTCATATATTTTTATGCAAGTCAATACTATAACAACAGAGACTATTTAACATTGAAAGGTAGAAAATGGTGGGAGGTTGATTTTAAAAAATTAATGACTAGTAAAATCTCTGAAAATACTTTTTGTTGGCATAGTCTTTGTAACGCAGAGAGATGTGGGGGAAGCCCTCACGGGAGTGTTCTATGCTCCAATGCAGTAGCACATACCTCACTGCAGTAAGCGTGGGGATGGCTGCACGGTGGGTTACATGACCTGTCAGCATCTGGTTGGCGCATCACTAAACAGCCCCCTGTAGGACAGAAAATCATATTTTGACATGGCAATACCTCACCACTGACGAAATTACTGATGCCATTACTTGCTGCAGTATATCATGGATGTTAAATTTATTGCTAATTTGAGTATAAGAGTCCTTTTCTTATTCTGAGGTGAAGGATAATTGGTATCAAGTATTATCTCAGAGGTAGAGTAAGGATACAACAAATGTATTTGATTTCATGTGCATTTTAGAGAACTAATAATTGTCAATGGAGCCTTTTGTTTTTCCCTTTGTTCCTTTGGGGGATTGCTCAAAAAACAGTTTAAATGTTCTGTTGTACTCCAGGGAAGATTTGGTTCTCTAGGGCCTTCTTTTGACTCACATATTAAAACTGTGGCCAAAACAGAAATAAAAGCATATTTTTGATTTATGTCTTTGTCCATTATCCTGTTTAGAAAAAGATACCTGTTTTCTGCTGCTCCTCAGTGGTTACTTTTACACATGCTATAGCTTTGCCTTCATGAAGCAAGGCTTCATGTTAGGCTAAGATTTTTTGAAAGGAAAGCAGTATTATCAGTAAAGCATGTACTGAATGTTACAATACTGATGGGTTTCAGTCTTTTCCCTTTTTATACAGACCTAGTTCTCATTTCTCTAACTTTATGAACAGTGCAGTTATTGTTAGGGACCAATACACACAATCAGGCTTTCACTATCATTTCAGCCAGAATGACTTTAAAATACGTTTAGAATCTGCTTGAATTTTGTTTGAAGTTTGAATTCACCTGTGTTTCCTCTTAGCTTACAGGTGAGAGATATGCATCATGTAGTTTAAAATTTACACTGCTACAGGACAACTTATCTTGCATCTCCCATATTAGTAATATTTTTATACTGGCATGATATAATGATGAAATCCTGATAGCTGAGGTTGGTCACAACCATAGCAGATGCAGTTAGATGTGGTTAAGTAGATTCAAGTGTTAACAGGATGGCCAATGAAGAACAAAGAAAACCTGCTGGTTGCCATAAGTTTTGCCCACCCCCAGAAAAGAAAACCACACATCCTAGCATACAGATCACATGCCTGGGAATCTATGTAATAAAATATCAGTCATCCAAGGAAGCTGCAGAAGGAAAGAGTTGCCTCATCGCCCATGGGAAATAACACCTTCAAGTAAAAGAGAGCTATTCAGCACAACAGTATTATGCAAGAAAGTAAATAGATAAAAGACCTTAAAATACAAGCAGGACTCACAATAATTATTTAATTATTAAAACACATTACGTTAGAGTCAAATGTGCAGCAATAAGGCAGATAAGAAACAATGTAATCAGGGATATGGGTTGATTCTAGATCAAAATAGGTAATCTCGTCTTAAATCAATCATGTATGCACATCTATCAATCCGACCTCTTAAATACTGTAGTTTAAACAAAACACTTTCAAAAAATGTACAAATGTAAATTAAAATCTGGTTCACTACTGTGTATTTAATGTAGAGACGTTCTCACAGAACAGTATATGCAAGTTCTGTGTTTGAAAACATCAGAAACATACAAAAAATATAGTTTTGCATTCCAGAGAGACTGGTTCTGGAATTTTCCAGTAGTTTTCACTTCAAATTAGAAAGTTACCACAGCTTTAAAGCCATATACAAACCAACTTTGAAAAAAACCCCATTCAATATAGGTCTGAGATTTGTCTGCCTAGGAGGTCCCGTCATGAAAAATCTGCCAACAACACATATTCCTACATTTGTCTTGCCTGGAATTTATCACGTGGCTCTATTCAGTCACATCACAACAAACTATTATTTTCACGTGACTGACTGATTTGTGAATATATTCTGATTTGAACATCTCAGAGCCATAATTTCCAAGATGCTACTTATTTTGAAATCCTGTAAGTCTTTGCATAGATAATATCTTATTCTCAATAAGAATTCTTAGAGTTTTACTTACCATACAAGCATGTCAGCTGAGCAGGAAGGGATGAAAGTGCATGAATAATGCCTTGTGGCATTTGTTGTGAACATGATGCATTTTAATAGTCTAACAGCTAAGGTAACTAAGGTAATATTTGCAAGGGACTTTGAGCTATTATTTCAACATCTTGTAAAAATAATACAGATATTTGATTCCTGCTGTTACAACAGGCAGCGGTGGTGGATTCCATCATCAAGAAGTAGTGTATTAGCAGTCCATGAAAAACAGCTCACTTCCTATGACTGACATGGCATGTGTTTACAGTCCCTGGGATACTTTTACTATCACTGGGCTGAGAAAAAAATATATTTAAACAACAAATGCACAAGTCTTAGCTTAAATGGATGCCTATTTCTGATAAATAAATCCATAGAAATAGATAAATATGAATATTTTCTTCTGAGACCTCAGTTATTCTTAATTCATGTTTTTCTGTGCTCTGGTTTGCACAAAAAGTCACTACATACCATAGCTGTCCACTGAAGTGTCCTGAGATAGATTTATGGCATTGAAGTAAAGAAATAATCTTATATTAGCACATTTATTAAAATTTGATATTTCATAATTTTAAGGAGCTGTATCATATATGGATGATATCATCAAGTTTCCAACTTTCTCTGCCTTTATATAGGCACTGAAATGACCTTTAATACATAAAAGTTCTAATGCAGGGCTTGAAATCTTAAACCCTAAATTAAGAAGTGTAAATATGTCTATGATAAAAAAAAAGTAAAATATTTCAGGTCCACTACAGAAGACAATATTTATATTTACTTTTAGCACTACATGCTGCGTAATTCTGGAAAAGAAACTGCATCTTTAATATGCAAAAAGATGATCATTCAAGGCAACATGTTCATTCCCACATCAGGAAGTGTTTTTAGCAGATTCTTTCTTATTTTTCCCCAGTTTGCTTGAAAAACACATGAATCACCTGTTTTCCAGGCTTTTTCTGTGTATATAAAAGAGAGTAGTTACCTGTGACGTTTAAACCATCTGACCTTTGGCACCACACGGTCCGAGAGGATCCCTTCCATGGGCTAGCCATCCACTTGTATTCATAGCACTGGCCATCTACACAGACAACATTTGCTTTTCAACAAATTTGATGACAAAATTATAAGTTACCACTGGCAGCAGCCACATTCATGAGGAGACCATACTCATTTTGTGACCGTAGTCATTATGATTAACAGCCTGTACAACTAAGTAGGCACCTTCCTCCTTCACCCAGCAACTTAGAAGAGCTGCCCTGCACATATGGAAGCTCCAAGGTCTCCTGCACTTACTGGACACATACAGAATAGACCAGATGTGTCCCAGACACTAACTAAAAATGTTGTACACTCTTCTTGTTGAGTAAGCCTAATGTGGCTAATGGGTAAAAGAAACGTTTCCAATAACCTCATAATGGTTGTGGCCCATCTGTTACGCAAAAGTCATTTAGGAGTGAGTTTTTTTCTCGGTAACACTGAGCTTCAGCCAATGCTCCAGTTCTTGGTGAAGTGGCCAGGGCTGCACCTGGCCTCATGTCTCAGTTATGCTGTGTGCATTTCATATGGCCTGGGATGAATCACGAAGTCCTTTCTTTTATAAACATAAAAATCCTTTTTTCTTGATATGCCTCCAAATGGACAAGAAATGTCTGCACTTTTCTTAGATACTCTCTCCACTACCAGCAGTAAGCACGGCTGAGACATTTTAATGACATTGTCATGCAATTAACAATTCAAAGGGTAGAGAGAAATCTAAATTTGGTTATGCATCAAAACTTAGAGATTTCTTTTTTTTTTAATGTTATTATGCAGATAAGGAAACTGTTTGTCCCATATCTTAAAAAGAAATGTAAGCATTAAAAAAGGATAATATTTTTAAGTGGTAATATATGACAGCATTTGAAAGTTTCTGTTTACAGCTGATATTTGCAAAACAATAATTTAAGTGCATTTCTGTCTACCAAAGAACAGTAAGAAAACAAAATTGCTGTGTTCTGTGGGGTTTTTTCTTACAGGAAGTGGCCTTACATATATTTTTGTACTTACCATTGCATGATCTTGTTTCCAAAGCCTGTTCTGGACAGAGATGTTGATTCTCTAATTCCTGAATGATCACTGCTCGAGATCGGACTTGTATTCCTCCAAAGCCGAGGTCCTCACCATTCACACAGGTTAACTGGCAAAGGCTCCATTCTGACCAATCTCTCAAGTAACAGTCTCCTGTCAAAGAGTAATGTTTATAAGATGATCATTTGATCTGAAGAGTTTTTTGCACCAAATATGTCTTAAAAAAAAAAAAAAGTCCAAACCCAGTTTTTCAAGTTGCCTTCTTTTTAGTTCCTCTTTTTAAAATTTGCTTATACTTAAGAGAAGATAATATTTTGACACTCTCTGAATATCTGTGTCATAGAAATAGTAAAAAAGAGATTATACAAGGGCCTATTTGTTCTAAAGCAGGGTAGTTTCCCATAAGATCACTCTCATTTTGAATTTCTGAGCAACACTCACCTGATGCCTAAGGATTTGGTGTATATTTTTATGTATTTTTGGTGTGTATTTTATGGAACTTTAGGGGCTTTAGAAGT
>JAWWEW010000078.1:26822076-27083108 GCA_035583185.1 Anabacerthia variegaticeps
CCCAATAAAGGTATTGTCTATCTTTCTCCATTAACTTTGTGCTGAGTGTCTATTTTGCAGGATTTTAGGCATCACACCAATGCCTGAATTTTCGTAAATTTTAAGATATTGTGCACTGTATGCCTTATGCTAAATGTATGACTTTTTTTTTTTATTTCTTTTTTGATCTTAGAAAGACAAAACATTTTCCAGTATTAAATAGATTAAGTATTGCTCATCCTCATGCAGAATTTCTCTAAACAGATGTAGAAGCAACTGCTGGAACATTCTTGAAAGAAAGGGAAATGGGAATGTGATCAAAATGTCTGCTCTGGCTATTTCATGTTGGGATAATAGAGATTTGTAGAATGTTATAGTGTAAAACGGAAAAGTAAAATTATACTTATTAGCATGATCAGCTGCAGAACATTTAAGGAAGATCTAAGGCACAACACAAAGACATAACTTTTTAAAACTGCAGTCAAAAATTGGACTAGACTATGCACAGACTCATAAATAAACCTCTTAGTTCTCATTATTTCAGTGAAAAAGCTATTAAAAATTCATGCTACCTTGCATTATACTGATGACAGATATAATCAGTATTGTGTTGACCAGATGCCTGATTAATGAAGGAATTTTATTTGCCAACGTTAGGAAAGCATGAAAAAAAAAATGAATAATTGACGAACTGGTATATACATAACAGGAAAACAAGTAGTGATTTTTGGAAACATTAGCTGGAGCGTATCATTAGCACATCCCCACAGGGCAGTTATTCTTGCTGGCTAAATACGAGGTTGTTAAAAACAGATTCATGCTCAGCAAAATTTTAAAAGCAAGCAGTAAGCAGCTATTTTTTTTTTTTTATAAATTTGACTAATATGAAAACATAACTACAAGCTTAATATTCTTCCAATTTTTATTTAAGAAGTAAAAATATGTGAAAATCATGCAATTGGAATGCTATGTACAGAGCAGTGATGGAAAGCCTCTCAGTTTTTTATTAATTTCTATTTATTTGGACAACTTTGCCTTCAGTCCAAATGAAAATTAACTGGAAAAATTTCTGAGAAGGAGGAAACTTTCAAGAGAATGAAAGCAGTGCTGGTATGAAATGATAACTGCATTAGAACTCAAGGAGTTAATAATTTCTGAATATACATTAATGACTACTGAACAACATTAACATACTTCAAGTTCTACAAGTGTTTGAAATGAACTGGAGGGGGTTTACTGGAAATTAAACAGCTATTATGGGCTCTTAATCCTTCACAGTATGAGGATCATGAACTTGATCACTCAGCTCCTTTGGACTCAGTTCACAAAGGCAATGATAGTGCATGTCCCATCTGGAGAGTTAAAACAGCTACAGACACTCATGTTTTCTCAGAAATTAAAACAGTAACCTCATTTGCAACAGACCTTTTAAAGAAAAAAATAAGACCCTTTAGCTCAGCTTCCTTAGACACCTACAAAAGGCACGAAGTTCTTAGCCCTGGCAAACGGCTAAGAACTTGTTAGGTGATCTAAGCACTGAAAGAAAATATGTAGCTGCAAACCAACACTCCAGAGAGTTAAATACAGGTTTTATTTTAAAAGATTTTGTGAAAAAATATATGCTTCTTAGGTACAATCTATGACTGAGACATGTTTTTCATAAAATTTCAAACCTGGTATTTTTCTAATTGATTTATTGTTGTGAAGCAACTCCTGGAAAGTAACTCTCTTGGTAATTTGATGGATGAATCCAATCAGTAAAGCACATGAAAAAGATTTAATTGCCTGTGGCTAATGTTAGGCACTAATAACTGTAATGACACCCAACCAATCTTGAAAAGCAACACATACTTGAACAGCTCTATTACCTGGACAAGGGACAGTGCAGGTTTCCTCAAGTATCATCTTCTTATCACCGTCTATAATAGGCTCTATTTCTGCACAGAATTCCTCATCTACTACTTTGCCAACATCTTCAATGGATCCATCATAAACCACACAGGAAATGTTCCTCACTCGTGTTCCCTCTCCACACTGAGCATCCTACAGAAGGAGGACATATATGGATACTGGACAGAAGAAAGCGCCAAAAGACTAGATTTGAGTTATATGTCACTCCATCTCCTGTTATTTTTTCTTAACTACTTGTTATAAGAAAGGACATCGTTCAATACTTCTGAAACAAACAAACAAAAAAAAACCAACCCAAAATTTCTGGTGGCTGCTACCACTGTTTCTTAAAGTATGGAGCTAATTACGCCTTTGAATTGCAACCATGGCAGTATCTAAGTGAAATTCTCTTATAATATATGAATGTACTTCTGCTGGTATACTATTACAATAGAAGGATTTAAAGTATTCGCAAAAATTCTGCTAGGGTACCAAGGTTTACATTTATACTTTGAGTATTTCTAGGACACCTGTATCTGTTCACAATTATGAAGTCTAAAATAAAAAGAAACACTTTAGTTTTTGTATAAGGAAGGTGGAAGCAAATTGTTTAGAGTGTTCTGAAGGAGCTATCTGGGCATATCACAAATATGCCTAGATATGCAAGGTCCATAACTCTGAATCCCATATGGCTTTTACCTCTACTTTGCATGCAGACCATTGACCATATTGCCATCGATAACAAGGTTTCACTGGACAGGGTTTGAATTGCTCCATCTGAGAAGGACAAGGCCTCCCATCACCCTGAAATGGCTGATTTATGGTCCTTCTTCTGATCATTTTTCCTGTAAACAAGAAAGCAATATAACTAACAACAGAGTGGTTAGACTGTTTCATTCCTCAAGATGGTTCTATTTTGCTGAAAAGTGTTGTATTTGAATAAAGTAATTTTTTCCACATTTGAAAAACTGGATTGTAAAGCAGATCTGTTGGCTCTTTTCTGTTATACGGATTAATATTTTCCAATTCAGACACTTCATATTCTATCATTTGTTTGTACTGCAAGTGCAGGAGGATGTGTGATTAGGATTGCTCCTGTAACAGCAAGCAAGAGCAGTAATTTCCTAGTTCAGAAGCCTGTAGAAGAATACTCTCTCTGAAAGTGACAATATGTTTGTGGCATTTCAGTGGAAAATCGTGCTCCTCATCTGGAGATTTATGCTGGAAGAGACCAACATTTTCTGTTCTTCCCTGAGTTAACACAGAAACATGTGTCCCATAATTGTCTGATTCCAGCAAATAGGAACAGCTTGCAACTTTCTGTCACTGTCTGTCTGGATAAGTGACATGCAGATTTTGCAGGAGATGGAGGATTCTTCACTCAGGCCCAAAGAAAATTAAAATGCAGTAGGCTTATCCGACACTAATCTCTTCAACCATGAGTAGTATGCTACCCAGATTCACTGAGATACAGGTTCTTTTTCAAATACTTATATAAACAGAAAGAGGAAGACATTTTTATCTTGTAGTGGACGTTAGACCATTATGCTTCATTACAGAGAGGTCAAGTGATAAAACCAAACATTTTCTTCTGTGTCAGAAGTAGTGGCCAAGTCGCTGTTCAAGAGTTGTCACCTCACAAAAGTTTCCACAAAAACAACACAGCTGTAATATTTTAATCTATACATAAATATAAGAGTCAAGTCTGAAAAAAAAGATGTATGTATTTAAATTTGCATACTAAGGCTTATAGTAAACTAAGGCATTACACAGTTTTACCTACATAGCACCTGATGATAGCTGGCCAAATTAATCTTTAATTCCACATTTCAATCTCATGCATTTGGAATTGAGTACCCTAATGGTAATGACATAAATCTTTTGCTGAGAGCAAGCTACACAAGCCACGAAGCAGAACTATATCAATCTCTCTGACAGCTGCATTCACTGCAAACAGTTAGAAAGATATTTGCTAAGCAGAGCCTCATCATTTTTGAATTCACAGGTGCTCCAACTGAGATGTCACAGGAGAAACAAAGATTTTCTTGAAAAGTACTGCAGAAAAACCTCCAAAGAACAGCAAAGAGCAGAATTCTTCCTCAACTTTATGGGTATTTGAATGGGTGCACAGAAACAGTTCAGTTTTGTGGTCATTTGGTTTATTACATGGTTATTACTTTTTGAAAAAGACCAGTTACCTCCAAATTCTTGCATAATAGGAAAATTACATCTTGAAGGCTTACATGTGAGGCTGTCACCATCTGTTAAAAACACTGAAAATTTGAAAGCGGTTTTACATTACTCTTTAAAATAAATCTCACTTCTACAAATAAATTCTATACTTGGAAAGCACAAGGATTTCAGATAGTGACCCACCTTCACATTTTGCAAAAGCATAGCAATAATAATTCTCATTTAGAAAAGCATCAGGTCAGTTGTTCAGGTTTTGTATGTAGGGAAAAGCTTATAAAAGAAAATCTGGCAACATATTTAAGTCCTCAATAGGGCTGTTAATTCAATTCTCACTCTTTATAAAGATTACTTTGACTATAGAAGTGTAGATAATTTGAACATAGAAGTCATGCTTTGAAAGAAGCTCCAAGAACTGAAACATTATTACATTATTAGATACTGCAGTGTCAAATTATTGACTGCTATCCTTTAAAAAAAAAATAAAATTTAAAAAAATTCTGTTGGGATCCTGAAGTGCTCAGAATTTTCACATTTTTTGTGCCTAGGCCTTTTCCCTGTGGTCCACTCCCCAAGAGACACAAAATAGATGTGATATACTTTTACTCCGAGCCCAAAAGTTGAAATGGGATTCCGTACACTGCTAACCATCCAGGATCTGTAGTGACATATTCCAGACATTACAGAAAAAAAAGTGCTTCTACTGTTGTCTTTCAGCAGTATGTATACCTTAGTTGCCTGGCACAATGGTGATTTCTGGTCCTTCTTCTGAGACATATGAGTGTAAATAAATAACAAGAGTTTCTGCATAAAATGTGCCTTTGACATCCATTCTCTGACATACATTTGATTTTAAAAACCTTAGATAGTGGTCAGCAACATTTTGGAAAAAAAAAAATAATGCAATCACAGTGAAAGTAACTATTTCCATGCTTGTTCTGTATTTAAAAATAAAGAATTCTGCAGTGAGTAAATTCATTAGCTTTAATCATTGTGCACTTCTACAATTTTAGTTCTGAACTCATCACTAATAATGAAACTTATGAGAAAATCCCTCTCTCCTCTTTCTCCTCCCACCAGCTGAAAACTAAAAATTCACATCAATATTTATTTTTGTCTCAATATATCATTCATCACATCTCTTTGTTCCCAAGAGTCAGAAACTATTGTGGACCAAATTCTCATTATCTTCAGTGAGTAAAGTCTCACTCAGCTTATTATTTTCATGAGTAAGGCTGATTTAGATCCCTGTCACTCTGTTTAGATAGCTACATTTTATAATTCTGTAAAAAGAAGTACTACTGCTTTATTACAGAAAAAAAACCAATCAAACAAGCAACAACACCCCCCCGAAAAAAAAAACAAAACAAAAACCAACAAAAACCAACAACAAAAAAACAACAAGAGCTCAGTCTTTAAAATACGCCAAAGCTATGTACTGACCCGTAAGGCCACATGTTTGAGAGCACTCAGACCAAGGGGACCAGTCAGAGAGCTGACAGTTCACGGGACATTCCACCACACAGGACATATTCATTTGCCACGTCTTTTCCAAAGCAAGCTAAAAGAAAATGTTAAATGGTCAGCACATAACTCCAGGCCTCTGTGTCATCAGTGCAGGGTATCCACTTGGGCGCTGTGAACCTCAGATAACTAAAGTTTTATGCAAGCATGAAGTCATAGTTTAAAAAAAAAAAAAAAAAAAGCCAAGTAGACATTTCAAAACCCAATAATTTTAATCACTGGAAAGGTTAATGACATAAACCCAGCAGTTAAGAATTTAAAAGGGAAATAAAACCACTAGACACAAGCACAGAGCAATAATTAGGCACAACATTAACATGTCCTCCATAAATAAACTACCACAAGTACTGGAAATGTCTCCTCCTCATAGACTCACCAAGATTTACATTTATATTTGCAGTACCATTTATTGAGACAAATGAGGTTTTAGACCTCTGTTTACACATCAAGAAATGAGTTGTTGGCTTTTCTCCATGGTTCAGTATAGCCTGGATTATACAGCTATTGCACACAGGTAACACCTGAAACCTTCGGATAATCTGGAATTTGGATGATTAGAAATTAGAGAACCCTCTTTGAAGTCCGTATTTGGGTCAAATCTTCTATGCAAATGCGTTAAAGCCTGATGAATTGATTCCTTCCAATTATAGAAACACAACTGCTCTCTTTTGAGACTGGCCTTCTCAGCTGGACTTTGTCAGCTCAAGAGGGAAAAGACCAAGAGAGATATTAGCAACGAAGAGGAGAAAGCTGAAGTCCAGATTACCCACAGCGACCTTCTATTCGTGTGTCTTAGATACTGAAGTTCTGCTTAAATAGAACTGGGGGAAAACTGACACGCTGGAACTTGATAGTAATCACATATTCTTTTCTCTTCCCTCTCCTTCCTTCAGTTGATGAACAACAATTCACCTAGAAGAGTTTAGAAAACATTTAAAAAGTGTCCAGTAGCTCCCTTACCTGAAAGCCTCTGCTGTGGTTGAGCTGTAGTTTCTGACTTGACAATGGCAAGCACTGAAAGCTACCCCTGAGTGCCCTGTGCTCCAGGTCACACATGCCAGGAGCAGCAAGCTGCCATACCAGCATGCTTTTTAAACCTTATGATCCACAAAAAGTATCTGTATTTGTTTACAGGAATGTTTGGCACCATAGATTAACACTTGCTGCTGAAGGTTAATCATGTACTCTGACAAGCAGACTATTTACTGATGAAACTGAAAAGTTTGCTTTTTAATGCAGATAAAACTGCTGGTTTCTAGGCTTTCCTCATCTTTAATTGAAGGTAAATGGATGAAATAAGTCTATAATAGGAATATGGCCAGGACCACTTTGCCTTTGGTGTTTTGATTTTCAAATGCTCAGAGAAAAGAAAAGCCAAGTTTGTGCAATGTGCTAATTTCGTAGAGTCAGAGATCAAGTAATCCAGTATTACTGTGCCTTGTGGGCTTGAAGAGAACTACATTAAAATAACTAGGACTGGGAAATAAGCCCTAGAAATTGATTTATCTTGGCAGTAATCAGGATGACTGGCTACCTTCTTTAGCTGATTGACTAAAACAAACTCAAGATCATATGGACGCATAAGGAAACCAGAAGGAATGTTAGAATTTAACTACACTGATGCTCATACCTGGAGATGGTGATAGACAAATTCAGCAAGTAGGTTGTTTTTACATATGGCTTTTATTAGTGCCTAGAAACTCAGATATTGCAATCATGTGTTCTAACTTCTTAGGGATCAGAGTAGGTATATCTATTCTGATCTCGCTTCTTTGCATATAGTAGCAAGAAACATAATTTGGTGAAAGTATGTACAAATAAATTAAACAAACCTTTTGTATAATTCATGTGTTTAGTATAAAGTTTTATGATAGCCCTGGGGAAATTCCATTAGCTAGGTCATTACAAACTTATTTCGTATTTCTCCTATTCATCAACATTTCCAACCACATGCACCTTATTTTGAACCTCAATCTTTCTGCACTGCCCTTATAGCGCAAAAACACAGCAGAAACCCCCACGATCATTAGCAAGAAGAGCATAGTATGTATCCACACTTTGAAAATATTTTGAGCACTCTCCTCTTATGACCTGGAAGGTCACAGAGTTGGCTTTCATATCTTTAGAGTGAGGGATCTGTTAAGATCTGAACAGCTTGCCTTTCTTCTTAATCAGGTTAACAGGTTTTACTCCTCAGTTACTGGATCAGCCCTTGACCTTGTTGTACCACTGTTTAGACATCCATAATTCAACAAATAGTCTTAAGGTATGACTGGGGAGTGGATCAGAGCTTTCTACAAGAACATGTAACTCTGCATGCTCTAACAAATCAAAAGGGCAAGTAAAAATTTCTGAGTAATAAATTTTCATTTCTTAAAGGCAGGAAAGCTCCTGAGATTTTCTGAAATGAGACTTCAGTGTAAAATGTAAACATTTGTTCTAAATGTTGCTTTAAATCTCTGCTTAATGACAGGAATAATTTCTTGGTTTACAGTAGAAGAAATATATTTTCCCTTAAAATCTAATAAATCATATTTTCTTTCTACTGAAATATTTACATGGATGGATATTTTATATCATGTCTTGGTATTAATTAATCAATATCACAGTCTCTTAGAAATAACCTGACAGACTTCTTTTCTTATTTTAACGGAATGCATTAATGCATTGCCTCATTAACTTCAAGCAACTTGCTGGTAGGTAGTCAGATCCTGAGGGGTTTTTTGAGACATAATTTTTGTGGATTCCTCATCCTTGGAAGTGTTCCAGTCCACAGAAGGGGGACTGGAACTAGAAGATCTTTAAGGTCCCTTCCAACCTAAACCATTTTACGATTCTATGAAAATATTACATTGGATTATAAACCCAAGAGCTATCTGTGAAGGAGGAAATGGGACAGAAGTAGGGTGTCTGTCTCAGCTGAAACCTCCTGCCTCTGCTAAGAACTTATTGATTCAAGAATCCAGGATGTCAGAGGGGATTGGAGAAGCTTAAGTAGGTCAGAAACAACATTATAAAACTATAGTGCAAAGTAAATTAAGAGTTTCCTGAGTGCCTCCACTTCTGATGAGACTCTTTTCTATGGGCACAACCTGAAGAGTGGCTACTAGCCAGAAGGGTCCCACAGAAAAACTCTTGGTGCCAAAGCTGCTGTGGAGGCCACTCCATCTTTGTCCCCCATTGCAAATGATTTTGTTTCTGATGTCATGGTGGTGGGGGAATGGCAGCTGAAACAAGTGCAGTTACTTTTCATCGGAAATGCATGTAGGATTGCTCCTAATGTAGTATTTGTGTTGTCCTCCTGTTTTCTTTCACAGTACTATCTCTATGCAATCAAAAATATAGAGACCAACACACAAAATGTAAGGAAACCAGTGCTGTTGAATTTGAGGTTAATTTGAACATTTGCAAAATGGCTCTTTCAAAATTTAAGGGCTCCTGTCTGCTAGTTTGGTCTCCATATGAGATCCTACTTAATATTACATTAACGTTGCACATTTTTCACACTGTCTTAAGTATCTTTTGCATTGCACAGCTGGATACAAGAAGTTAGCATTCAGCTCAGCTGCAGAATGGTACATGAGAAATATTTTCCAACATATTGAGTAAATGATTGATACTGGCAGGTGTCCAGGTTTCCATGCAGAAATTGTATCAAATTAGAATTATGATTAGTATTCTGATTAAGATTTATTACATTTATTCTATTTTATTAATTATTGTTTCTAAGTAATTCCCTTCAGAACATAATAATTAGCATATGTTCACAGAGGCACTTAAAAGTAAGCAAAGGAAATGGTATAAAAATCATTGTTGATGGCTCAGTTCATTCCAGAGGTACTTAACAATCCATGAATAGTGTTACAAAACATCTGGTGAAGATGCTGCACAGCTCAGTTCGCTCAGTATTAATTAGCACCATCAGAGGGGAGCTTACTCACAGGTACCTACTCACCTCCTCACAGTACTTCAGGTCAACCGATTTGCCATCGCTGCGAACACAATCAAGCATCCGTGTTTTGATACCATTACCACAGACAGCCTTCTCGCTGAGCTGACATGTGCTCCAGTCTGGAAAAGACAAATTCATTGGCACAGCAGACATTCAGAAGGAATTCTTAATGATCCAGTCTCCCACCTAATTCTAATTCTGATGGCCTAAAATAATCCTCATAAGCAACTTCTACACATGCAAAGACCCACGGAGCCCAGCCGCTATGTATTTTTGGAAACAGCAACTTTTACTGCAAATAGGCAGTGTCATGGTACTTTCCTGAGAAGTTCATATTTGGTTTTACCTGCATGGATTTTGAGTAAATCCCAAAATTATAGGAGAAATAAGTCTCCTAGAATTACAGCATGCCCATTTCACCTAAGTTGCAAAGCCTCCATTTATTATTTTATCTGAATCAAATAGTCTGAATCAGTTTTCAGTACAAGTTCCACAGCTCCCTCTGGACAGGAACAGAAAGCTGAAAAATCCATCCTGTAAGGTGAATGGAAGTTAGCTGTAGTCCCAGGCTTTCACTAGAGCATAACACCACAAATACCTGTCACATTGTAGTCATAGTGGTAGCAGTTCTTGTTCAAAGTGCAGGCTTCTGTCTCGGTGGCAGCAGGACAAGGCTTTCCATCATCTGGCTGTCTCAGACATTCAGCTGACCTTTCACGGACACTACTTCCATTGCATGGCTTAAAAGGGAGATTGGAAACAGCTTTGATATTTTGGCAAGTGTCACAAAACAGGTTCACGCTTCTGTCTAAGAAAAACCCTTTCCTTGTTATTTCAGAGAGAATTTGGTCTGCTCCTGCACCTTGGTACCACCCAAAAAGTTAAAAGTTAAAAAAAAAAAGAGTTAAAAAGTTAAAAGTTAAAGTTAAATATCCTTTAACTTGGTGACACCTCTCTATTTTTCTAACTTGTGTATATTTCAGTGTAGTGTTTTGGAACTATTACACTCAGAAACTGGATATCCAAAGGCTCTAATGTAATGAGCTTCAATACTCAGAGGCCCTGAAACACTTTTATTTATGTTATGGGTTTTGTTTTTTTTTTTTGACATTTCTTTTTGAAATTGCTGTCAGGAAGGAAAGAGGAGACCCAAAATTACCTTTCTATGCTCAGTGTTCATCTGCAGACTTCACTCATTATCAGATAGTGACATTTTTAGCACAGTGACTCTGCCACTAGAGAGAGGCTCAAAGACAGACTCACAAGCCACCTGCCAAAGCTATTCCACCACACAGAAGGCACCCCACACTGAGAAGTGACCAGTGGGGACATTACAGACTGAGTTTTGGACAATTTCACTTAATGGAAAATACTGGCACATTTTTATTTGTAGCCAAAAATCAACAGCCTTAAAGATGACACTATGTAAAGATATTTACAGGTGTAACCACTGCTCATTTCAGCATCTTTGCACAATACATCATGCATACATTTTTGAAGTATCCTTTTAAAATTGTAAATGTGACACTTCAGTATGCTTCTTACCAAAGAACATTGAGACCATGATCCCCATTCAGATATAACACAGTCTTCAGGACATGGCAACGTGCATTTTCTAGCACCAAGTGGCATCTCTTCAGGATCACACAGATAGTCCTCTACATTGTCTGAAGGACCATCCACAGTGTTTAGCATGCACCTGGAAAAAAGAACTGCACATAAACTCCATTTGCCATGGATTTTGTATAGTAGCTGTGTTCTACAGTATTCTGAAATATTTTAACATTTTGTCAGCACATAACAGAACTGAGTATTGATCTATGAATATCCAAGAAAAGCTGAAAAGTCAAAAATAAACCTTGTTTTTACAGATAACAGCCACATAAAGACATGTACATAATACAGACAGTCCCTGTCAGTGATTTGCTGAGAGCTTCTGGGCAAGTGATGTGCTTGATATTAGCTTATCTCTAAGCCAGAATAGTGCAAATTATCTATAGTTTAGACATATTTTGTGTATAATTCAACTGATATTTTTAAATCCAAAATTTTTAAAAGTTTAAAAAAATTATATTCTAAATACTAATTCCCAATTTCCACAAAGGCTTTTTTAATTACCAATAGATTAATTTAGGAATCAAGGTCTATATCCATAACCATAAGACAGAGTCATATTGCATTCCATGAAGTTATTCTCATTTATATCTGACAGGATTTGGGTCTGGTACATTATGGCTGGACTAAACACTGTACATTACACAGAATTACATCAAATTAAACACAGCCATAACAGAAAGTGAAGGTTCTCTAAAGTGGAAGAGGAGCAATACTGTTTTACCTGACTTTCCTTGTTTGGACACCTTCTCCACAATTCTCTTTTAAGTCCACATTGGTCACTTTGCAGACGCTCCAGGGCTCAGTAACCCATATGTACTGGCTGCAGTCACTGTGGCAGGGCACTACCTCATACACCTGGAATCCACATTCAGTGTTAGTTTTGTTGCACACAAGTAAGATAAACATGCAACAGTGATCATACAAAAAAAGGCTAATGCTATTTTTGGTCAGAACAATAAACATAAACTCGCTGATTTAAAGGCCATAGTAATAATACAGATTAAACACTGGATAGAAAACTACTAAATAATAAGAAGACAGAAGCTATCTAATGATGGATTCCCAGGTTTTCTCTGGCACTAAACCCATTCTGTCCCATTTCCACCAAAAACATGAATACAACTAATACAAAGTCTGTAACTAGGCTAGCTCATGAATACACCTTTTAGAAAAATGCTGCTAAAACTCTGCCAACACTTTACCTCTGTTCTTCAAATTTCCCCTCCACTATTCCGTTCCACTGCTATTAGTTGTGGGGGATTTGTATTTCTAAAGAGATGTGACCTCAAGGGAAATGGTACCAAGATATATTTATTAATTTTATTTAGTCATTGTGTAATCTCAAAATCACTCTAATATATTTGTGTACCAATATCAGTATTGTGTTTGGATTAGAAGAAAAAATTTGAAATAACATCTCATCTAGTAATTTGTACAATGTTCCATATACTGTCTCAAGCATGCATTACAAAAAAAGGGACAGACATCACAAACATTGGACACAAACAGGAAGGAAATGTTACGGTTGTATCTCTATTTTAGAAACACTTACCTGAGCCTGAAGAAAGTATTTTCATGAACCCAAAAGGAAAAAAAAAACAGCCAAACAAAACAAACAAAATAAAACAAAGAGAAAAAGGTAAAATTATTAGAATGAAGCGCAGGTATTTAAATGGCATTAATTTAGCTTTCATTACAAAAAATATTCTGTTACTTCTGCAAAGCAAAAGGCATACAATTTTTTCCTCTTGGATCTCCCTTGCTGTCATAAGACATTTTGAAATGAAAGAAAATAAATGTTTATATACAACTGGTGGGACAAGACTGCAAATTACCTAATCTCTTTGTCAGTCCTGAACACTTGATGGAACACTTTTCCCCTCTTTGCCTATAATGAGCATAAACTTTCACACAGTAGGGAATACAGTTCCTCCAGGATGAAAGAAAATCTGTGTTTTTGGAGGATACTGGACTTCTCTATTATTTAAAATTGTTCTGACAGCCCTAAGTGCAATAGATTCAAAGGAATAATGGAACTGGCAGTTCACATCCTTCCAAAGTTCCAAGGTCTTTCATCGAGTATCTTAATTACGCATAGTTTACTTAAAGTCCATTGACTTGATATCATCTTATACCAGCTAACATTACAAATCATTCTAGGTATCAAGTCAGCACAACTAATACTGCCAGACAATGTAAGATACTGTCTTAAACGAGTCCTCTATTTCTTTTCAGCAACATTCTCGTGTAGGAAAAAAGGATTGATGGTTTGATAGCTAACCGACAGAAGAACACCAGCAATCACGAAAAGTATAATGCTTTAAACACTGATTGTGTAGTCTGATATATCACTATGCAGCTGATCAGCCCATACACCAGCACAGTGTTTGGGCCCTCTTTGAGCTACTTAAGCATTGATTCAGGCATAAATATGTGTGGTGTAAACGCATATTAAGGAAGGTACTGGACTCCATAGACAATTTCCTCTTCAGAATTCTTCTTCAGAATTTCCAAAACGAGAACAGAGAAGCCTTAATTCAGGGAACTGTCTATATGTCTGACCTTCATTAGCGTAAGAAGAAATACAAAACCCTGCATATTCGTCAGCCTTCCCAGTAATATAAAACCTGGATATCTTGCCAGAAACGCAAAGGAGAACTCTATATTTCATTGCACATGTTAGTGGTGTTCTCTGACCCTCTGGTATTTTTGTAGTTATGACTGTGGGCCACAGCAGCTGGGTGGTTTAAGGTTTGTAAATCCAGCTGCTCCTGATAAGGGAGCAAATAATTCCTAGAGCCAAGGAAGAGAGGGATATCCTTGAATTGTCTAACAGTCTCAGATTAGTCTCTTCACTTGAAATCTTCTGAAGGCCACTGACATGATTTTATAAGAAACCTGACTCTATTATTACTGTAATTATGAAACCTTTCAGCCTAGTGAAGTGAGTACTGAGCACGGTTCATTTGGCTGGAGTGTGGTTTGGGAGCCACCCTGGCATGCACAGCCCAGAAGGAAAGACACTCAGTGAGACATCTACATGTTCACAGTGTTCAGTCCTTCTCCAAAACACAGGCACACATGTCAGCCCTGAGAGACATCGAAAAACTTCTTAACAAGGTCTTAAGCATTTTATTTCAATATTTCCCTACCCTTGCTATTAGAAAGTTTTCCCAAGGTTTAACCCAAATCTATTTGCAGCAGTCTAAGCCCACTTCTTTTTATCCTATCCATGATGGCCACGGAAAATGGATTATTGCCATGGAAAATGGATTATTTCCTCCTTCTTTGCAACATCCTTTTATGTATGTGCTAAAAGACTGCCAGCATCCTCCCTCTCATCTCCTGTTCCTTGGGCTAGACAGCATGTTGTAGTCTTTCCTCAGGCTCAAAATTCCTAGATCTTAGCTTACAGCATAGAAACATAATTCACAGACTTGTGGGCACCAAAGATCCAATCTAACCATTATGCTTTGTCTGTATGCAGATAAACATGTTACGTATATAAGTAATGAATATGTAAATAAACCAAATTACATTCAATAATTGAAATAAATATTCTGAAGAGTCAGTACTTTGCCATCTGAATGAATGGCGGATCACATTTAGATTAAATAACTAACTCAAAATTAGAATGCATGTGTATTTCCCTGCATATTTCTGAAACGACAGCGAATGTATTTCAAAATGAAAGATACGGCCTCCATATTCTTCAAAATCCTTATGTTATCTGTAGAGCTTCCTTCTCATGAAAGTACTATATTTCAATTTTATTTTGACCACAGTTACATTTTCAATCATCTCTTACTATTTGGCAAGTACCAGGTAACATTGTCACAAATCAAATTGGAGTCAAAGTACCAGCAGAGGGCAATAGTGTCGCATACAAATGGTGAACGGGCCTCCAGTAAAATCACCTTTGACGCAGAAAAATACAAGCATATTACCTACTACATGAATATTAAAGAAGGAAAAAGACTTCTGTATTGACTAAAAATTTACTCCTATTGAATCATATTTTTCCTAATTTAAAGAATATTTACATGCTGAACCAAATCCAGCAACCCACATTCTACTTTGTATTTTGTTAAAGTAGATCACAAACTTAGTTTATTAGCTGCAGTTTAACACTTATTATTTTCTAAATTAGAACTAATTACATTCCCTAAAGTAGAAAATTAGATCAACAAACCATTTCACTCTGTGTTAGCAAAATGTCAATAGGATAATATTAAGTACATGCATTTTTATTCAAATGTAAATTGACAGCACTTTTCTTTTAAAGTCTTTGAATATTTAGAGAAAAGACCATGTGGCTGTTTAACATGCCTCTGCAGACTAAATTAAATTCAACAGTAATATGAATATAAATCAACTTTGAAGTGCATAAGTTAATTGACAAGGAATGTTTTTCCTTTCTAAAACTCTCTAAGCAAAGAAGCTTTAGGTGTTTGACTTGGACTAGTGCTAAACTTGGTTCCAAAGGCTTAAATGCTTATTCGTCATCCAAGAACTCCCAATGTGGTCTTGGATCACATTTTCTGACTTAGTTTCACTTGAGGATGATCCAGATTGTATGGCCAGACTGCTCCATACTGTAACATCTTTAAAGTGCAGTTAGTGGGACAACTGGGAGATGGACTTCAGATGGTGCCAGGGCAAGTGTACTCAGAAGGTTAAGCCCCAGCTTGACTAAAACCCACTAACAGACACTGGGATGATACTGTGTGAGTGTTCAAGAGTTTTAATTTGCTTTATGATCTAAGATGGTCTGAGGGGGCTACTGAGAATCTTGCCAGTTGAGCAACTGTAATGAGACATTTTACCCATTACCATAGAATCATAGAATGGCTCGGGTTGGAAAAGGACCTTAAAGATCATCTAGTTCCAACCCTCGTGCCATGGGCAGGGACATCTTCCAGTAGACCAGTTTTCTCAGAGCACCCCCCAACCAGCCCAGGTATGGGGCATTCACAACTTCTCTGGGCAAACTGTTCCAGTGCCTACCAACTTCACAGTAAAGAATTTCTTTCTAATATCTAAACGTCATCTCTTTCAGTTTGATGCTATTCCCCCTTGTCCTGTCACTACAAACTGTTTTAAAAAGTTTCTCTTTATCTTTCTTGGAGGCTCCCTTCAGGTAAGAGATCTTCAGAAGTGTAGTCTTCACAATCTGAATGTAAGAACATTTTATTAGCTCCAATCTGCAATTCACATGCTACAAAGTAATAAAGGCAGATCCTTTTCTGACTGAGGAATTCTAAGCCAACACATACTCCTTCTTCTACCTCCATCTGCCCCTTATATTGTATACTTTTTCTACATCAACAAGCATACAGATAAAACAGTTATCTGAGGTATGGAAAAAGCTATGTCAATAATGTAAATATAAATCAAATTACCTGATTGACATGATCTAGCTTTGGACAGGGTCTTCCACCATTGTAGGGTTTTTCACGGAGCCATTTAGACCGAACCTTTACCCCACTCCCACAGGATTTACTACAGCGAGACCAGTTGGACCACTCACTGAGCTTGCAGTCTGAGGGACATGGAATAATACAGGCTTCCTCAATGTACCCTGCATGAATGGAAAAGAAAGTGAAATCTCTTCAGCATGTCACATTGCCACTGCTCCCTAAAGCCCTCGTCTACTTCATTTAGATTGTCCGAAGTTTGACTTGACAGGACTGTGTGAATAGAGAGATTTCTTCATCATTAGGGCTAAATTAAATTCTGCAGAAAATTGACACATATAGCTGGAGACTGTGTTAGAACAGCAGCTGAGCATCCTCACCACTATCTGATTATGATTCACACTCACCAGCTTTCAGCATTCAAACTTTTTGACAGCTACAGTGTAATTGACACTAACCATCTCTTGGCTGCATCATTCTTACTTCGTATAAACAATATGTAATTTTTTTAAGGAAGAAAGGTTCAATTAAAGGCTATGCCACAACTGTATCAAGTAATTCAATTGCAGTTATACATCAAAAATCCAACTGAGAAGATATGAATCTTGCTAGTGGGGAGCAAGGGAACTTAACACCTTGTGACCTTTCTAAGGCTAGAAAGAGGGAGTAGCCTGCCACATTAATGATCTGCCGATTAACAACCATCTGCCCCCAGTAGCACACTGAATAATTGCACTGAATGGAAAAACAGATGTTTGGTTTGGATAAGTCATCAGTCCTGAGAGGTTGGAAGGGGGCATGACATGGTCTGCAGGGAGTAACATGAGGCCTCAATTCACTGAATAAGTGAAAATGTCTTTCTTTCAAAAGCAACATATGGCATAGCTCTAAAATATGTGTAATTTATTCCAATATTTAAGGGAGAAGCTATAAAACCTCAAAAAAAACCCTGGCCTTTATTGCCTTTTTACAACTGTACTCTGAACATATAGAAACTCTCACCTCCCCTTTCTGTGCCAGATACACAAAGTACTTACTATTGGCAAAAGTTCACTCAATGCATTTAAAAGTACATTGAAATATTTGATGAAAACAGTTGAAAAAATTAATTCATACTTGGGTAAGATCATTCTCAAAGGATTGGCACACTTTGCTAGGCATGGTTTCCCATGTTTCTGAGAAATATTGATTTTTTTTAGTTCAGAAGTGACCATTGTCTTTTCATCAGAGCTGATATTAGCAGTTTTGTGTTTTTAACCTAGACTTGTAAGTAAAACTATTCTGTCTCTTCTAAAAGCAACCAGTATTAATCAATCACAAGGTGCATAAAGAATCAAAACACTTAAAATATATACCTGTTTCTAGTTGTTTCCATTAATCTGTTTTAGATATAAAGAAGGTTTTATTAAAATACACGGGAGCATCCAGAATATTTTATGGTCAGATTCAGGTGATGATTTTTTCCTGAATAGCTTTCCTCTGTTTGGAAGTGTTAAATATACAGAACACATCCTGGATTTGAGCACTGCAAAACTACTGCCCATCAAATATACCTCCTTAAAATGCTTAGAATGTTATTAGCTTGAATTGCAAGCATATTTATTAAATATCTCTTGCCATTTGATTGATCAGATGAGTAATGACATATCAAAAGGGACATTGTGTTAAAATACATTTTTGAAGATCATATCACTGAATATCAGAGGTGGTGATATAGATTTCCCTGCAGTAGTAAAGCCAAAATTGATTACATTTCACCTTACCTGACATCTCTGAGTCTTAGAAATCTGATGTACCCTATCTCAGAGCTCCATGCTGCATTGAACTTTGATTGCATAAATACCAAACTCTGTATCTTTACCAGAAATGAGCCTTCAACAAACTCCCTTAGGAGCTATACAAAACCATGTACTCATACAATCAAGAAGCTACTGAATGAAAATAGCCAAAACCAAAGAAAGCTAAAAGAAACAATTGCCTCTAAGCAATAAGTGTTTAGTGATATTTACAGTCTCATGCAACTAAGTGAAGATTTTACTGCTCTGTGGATTTTCTTAAGATTCTGAAATGCTGCCTTTTTTTCAACATAACTTCTAAATACTTTTTTGTCTGGAGAAACTTCTCACTATAACACAATTATGCCATTTACCATGTTAAAATTCTATCTCTGGTAATTAAGGTCTGAAAGAATCAAATTCAAGTTATTTTAAATATATTGTACATCCCTGAGTAGGTAACCTTAATTGGTACAGGCTGTTTCAGGAAGACTTTAAGGACTTTCATAAACCCCTGAGTTTGTCTTAATAACTCTCAAAGGGATCTCTCCAATTTTTGTCAAGACCTTCTCCAGGATACCACAATATTTTGGGACTTCGACAACACTTCATAGCTTACCAAAAGAAGCCTGTGTGAAACATACTAAACTAAAATGATTGATAAATTAGAAACCATTTTGTTTTATTCCTCTTCAGTTCATCCAAACAAGGACAATAACGTTTTAGGGTTTTTGTCTGTTTGGTTTCTGGTTTTGGGGGTATGTATGTGTGTGTGTGTTTGTTTTCTGTTTGGGCTTTTTGTTTGATTTGGTTTTTAGATAATGAGAATGTAAAAAGTTTAACATTAGAATCTTGCAGACATAAGTTGCATCAAATACATTATACTACATGCAAGTTCCAGGTAACAGTTTAATGACATTGAGCTATGTTTCAAATTATTCCGTAAAATATCAAATGAAACCATATCACTACAGCAACCTTTATTCGTGCTATCTATGAAATACCTACATTGAAGTCAGCCACTAAAACTGCCTTAGTGTAAGAGGCAAAAAAGCCAGAACACCATCACTGTGCAGGTATAGAGTCTTAGCAAAAGTTATGCTTATATGTTAATGCATTTTGTAGATATACAGGGGTCCAGTTGACACTTCACACACACTTTACAATGAAAAAATGCTGGGGGGAAAAAAAAAAAAAGAACTGCAATCTTATACTGGGTCCTTAATCCTATAAGCTTCGTGGAATAGCTACCACTCACAGCTCTTTTCTATGCCATCTCTAGGATATCTGGCCTATGATGCTCTCCTTTCCCTCTTTCCTATTTCCTCAGAAAAGCATCAAGACCCCAAATCCACATATAAACAGTTGAAGAAGAATGGAAAAGAAGAGAACAAGAATGGACTCAATCACTGAAAGCATAAAAGGAAACCCTAACACGGTAGGAAGGCTTGGAGCTTCTGAAAATGCAGAACACTTTTGGAGAGTAGAGAAAAACATAAATTCTTGTGTAAGGTTCAAGACAAGCATAAAAATACTCCTAATCAGTGGTATACTAAGAACAATAGATACAAAAAAAGGTCAACAACAGGAACAGAATAAAGGTATCCAGAAAGGAGTTTCACAGCTTCTCCAAAAAGAAAGCAAATAAAATAAATAAACAAAGGACATGAGGTTTAGGTGTGATATTAGGAAAAGGTTCTTTACCAGAGGGTGGGCACTGGAACAGGGAAGTAGTCAGAGCACCAAGCCTGATGGAGTTTGGACAACACTTTCAAGCACAGAGTGTGATTCTTGGGGTGTCCTACACAGAGCCAGGAATTGGACTTCGATGATCCTTGTGGGTCCCTTCCAACTCAGGATGTTCTATCATTCTATGAAGTTATTTTTCGTGTCAAAGAGTCAGAAGTCAAAAGAACAGAGTAAAAACAAAAGAGAGATTGAGGGGGAATAGAGGAAAGGGTATGAAAAGACAGAATATAGAGTCAAGAGAATTATAAAGACACACTGTAGAGGGACAGAAAACAAAGAGGAGAAAATAAATAAACACCCTGCCAGAGGTAATATCTTGGAGAAGCACAAGCAGAAGGAATACTCTCAGGAGTTCACTCTGGTATCCCCTGACCAGAGAGTGAAATGTAATGAAGAATGTTCTCACAAACCAAAATAGACAACAAAAGGAAGAAATGAAAACATTGTAGCCTCTGATTTGCATTCCATATGTAATTAGTATGCAGAATGAAAATGACCCTGTTACATCTGACATCAAAAAGTTTTTGGCATATTTATCCCTTGGCATTTTTTCCTCTCAGGGCCCTCACTATTTTGATCAACAGACTATTTAGCATCTAGCAATGCCACTGGACTCCCTTAGAACTGAGGCAGAAGCAGACTTCAAATTGCTTACAGATATTACTTTAGTCAAGAAAGAAAAGCGAATTAAAAAAAATAAATTGTTCGTTGCAAATAACTTGTCCCACTCCATTTACTACCTATCAAATGGTAATTTTCAGAAAAAGCTTCTCTGGAGCTTGTCATCACCTCAGATCATTTCTGCATATATGACATCAGCAGACCTTTGAGAGTGATTAAGGATCATAAGTTTCCTAAGATTTCAGCAAGTGAGAAGACAGCATGTTGTTATATAGAAAAAATATGTTAAAAAAACCATAGAAACACAGAAACCAGAAATATCATGTGGAAATGGGACCGGTGATGCAGATACATAGTTTCTGACATGAAAAGGACATGAATGAGCCATTTTTTAATTTTCAGTATTGTTTTCATTCTGATCAAATCATCCTTGAAAGGGTGTCACTTGTTTCAGACAGTGTAAAATCTTATTACAGAAACAGGTGTGGGTGAGTGTCTGTATGGTGAAATATCACCCACTTACATCACATAGACAGGTTGGCTAATATAATTGTACCAAGAATTATACCAGAGCTTTAAGGTTTAAAGAACAAGCAAGAAATTACCAAGGTAGAAATACAATAGATGCAGAGAGAAGGAAAGAACAAGAAGAGTGAAATGGCTATGAAGAAGAACTGAGGAAAAGAGTGTGACGCTGAGGGAAGGATAATGAAATAGAAAACTAATTCTGCGAAGGCTGAAGATAAGTTCTCTGAACATCAGCAGTTCATTTTTTGCCTGCATGCTTTCTGAATCTGTTCTGTCTCTGCAGAACACCTGAGGGATGTTGGAGAGATGAGGCCTTTGGAGTACTGTGGTACAGAGTGCAGGTTCTGCATGGTCCAGAGGTACTGGAAAGAGATGCCTATTTCTAAGGGCTATGCCTTTTCCCAGGGTAGTAGTTTCTCCATTATTTCAGCTTCTATCAGCTGAACTTCACAAGGCTGTGAAATGGGCAGTTGTCTACTATGAGCGGGAACATGTCTATCCTATCATTAAAGATTACTGAATCACAGTTTAACGACTGGATTTAAATCACTAGGAGTATGAACAGAACTCATGAGTAAAGGGGAAAAGTTTATCATTCCACTGCTAATTGGCTATAAAATCTGGGCTCCTAGAACAAAGTCATTAACAGATGTAATGGATAATTTATGAGAGAGGACTCTAATGGACTTCATGCTCTTTCTAATGACAAAGCAGGTTAAGTAGGTGGATACCAGATTTTTCCCCACAAACTGCACCTGCAGAGTGTAAGAACAGACTGCCTACTTGAGTTGAAGGGTGCGAAGGGTGCAAATATAAACATCTTACAAAGTGTTTACACGAACTCTTTTATCCCTAGGACTGAGTTATGCTCCTGTTTCATGACTAAATGTCATGCTATGTTTCCAAGAAAAAACCTGCAGTTTTGTTATCATAGGGTGGGTTTTTTTTCTTTCAAGGAAATACAAAGTTCATGGATGCCATCTTTCAGGACAAATATACAAATATTTGCACTTAATTTGTAACAGAAGATATGTATTTCTGGAGAATATTCATATTTCTGTTGAGTCACAGAAAGACAGGTTGAACACCATAAGACTTTTTTTTTTGCTTTTCCCCCTAGAGTTACCCTTTGAAGCCTCACAACCTGAGCGCAATTATGCATGCTTAACTATCTTCTGCACCAGTAGTTCTGTCTCTGGTGAGCTAACTACAGATCTTTGGGCTGACGGTTGTCTGCTTCAAGAGTGATGTCCTGTTGACAAGGCACATGTGCAGAGGCCTAAGGTAGGATTTGTGGTGCAAGGAAATAGGTAGCATATTCCTAGAGAACACATGACATAAATATATATATACATACATATATATTTAAAAAGAAAATCTTAGAAAATAAATAAGCTATGAAACATCAAAGTATCCTAGTAACAATTTCAGAACCTAAGCTTACTTAGGTTAGTAGATTAGAAGTTCCTATGGGAAATATATTTACTTTTGAATAAACATTCAACAAAAACTCTCAATTAAATTTTAACACTGATTTTTTTTTTTATTTCCTGGATAAATTTGCATTGCTTCAGGTTAGAATATTGAAAATGAAAAAAACAGATTTAAAAAATCCCAATAAAAGTCGATAAAGCAAGTTCTAACAGACATCTTGGACCCTATAGACTCTGTTATATCATACAAGATTTTACTATGGCACATATAAGCAACTAAATACAAAATACCTCGATTCACATTGATGCTCTTAACAGCTGTTGTAAAAGTATCCACTGATACACAGATATTCCTCTCTAATCCCCCACATAAGCTTTGTAGCCACAGAGGGCTTTGTAGAGTCAGCACAAATCAATGCATCTCATTTAATTAATGCTAAAGGGGGAAATAATCTCACACTAATAAGGCAGCAGACAAACTATCCTGACTGCCTGACTGTGCCTAAGGTCTTAACAGTAAACGGACATGAATTAAGGGGAATACGACCTATATAAAAATGGTGCATCTGTCTGTCATATTACTGTGTTTGCCTTCAGCAGGCACACACAAACACAACCACCACTCAGCTTTTGTGGGTTGTGATTCATAATTGATATATGATGGAGAGAAACTAGATACTGAGGAGCAAATAGTGTAGTGCCACATGGCAGTGGCCTGTTTTTGATTTTTTGTCATGAAAATTCGAGATACAGTTTAGTTTAAAGGGACAATGAAGAGAATATTTCTCAATTTTTTTCACAAATAGACTGAAACAGATTGTTGGCAGACACATGTCATTATCCACAGAGCTTTACTATGCTAGTAATGACAGGGATCAAGCTATGAAAAACAACTGCTGCTTTTCTAATGGAAGAAAAACCCAAACCTTTCACATATAACTATCAAGTGAACTCTACATTTTTGTATTTCTCCAGTAAAATTACCTATGTAGTATTGAAAAAAAGCAGGAACAAGAGAAAGGACAATTTTTGTGTCTTCAATTAAGGAAAACAGGTAAACAACAGCTCAGTTACCACATCTGTTGACAACTGGCAGCTGTTAGCTCCTCCCCAGACTGAAGAACTGGAATGGCTGAAAAATACCAGCAGCAGAATATTTCAAACGGCTGCTGTGTTGTATAAACTCTTTCACCTATAAATTTAACTCAAATGTGAAACAAAATATTTTGAAATGAAAAATCAAAGTATTGGGCAGATATAACACTGAAAAAAAACCCCTAATATAAAAAAAGAAAGCAAGGAAAAAACCTTGTCTCTTTGCAGCTGAAACTTAGGTCTATTTTCAGCTGTTTGTTGAGGATTTCTTTTGAAGCACCTGTTAAGCTACAGAAAGCTAAGGACCCTCTTCAGGAGGATTCTGCCCTGTGCTCCCCAGCGTTCTCACCCAGCAGTAACAAAAGATTTACTTAACCATATTTTGCCTTTCCTCTTTTGTTACAGTCACTCCTGTCATTTTGAGAAACTTGTTTGTACTTGCAACCTTATAAGTGCACCCAAAATTTCAAAAGTTATCACAAGAATCTTCTGATGGGTCTGCTAATTTAGCTCTGTCCCTGTGTTATACCTCTCCTTTAGCTCCTTTGTGTCTGTTAAACTGTTAGTCTGTTAGTTAACTCCTCAAATCTTTTGAAAATGAGATGTGTCAAGCAGTAAAAAGAGCCCTTTAAAAAGAGTATTTATTCTTCTGCTCCTGTTTATCTTTTCTTTTCTGAGTAAATCAACTGAATTGTGATTATAAGCACATAACATTTTGCAAAACAGCTTAAATTTTTTGGCACCGCAAAGTGGGTCTGTCTTCTCATTCATTCCCCTCCAAACATCATGCCTTACAACACTGACCTGTTTATTGCCTCATAAATTTACATGGCAATATTTACCTAAAACTTTTGACAGTTTCTAAATTTGAGTTTCCTGAGGCATTTTAATATATCATAGCACATCCCATGATATATTAATAACATCAACATGCACACAGTTTGTCCCTTATGTCAAATTTAGAGGTTGTTGACACAGCTGAAGAAGATCAATTATCGCCATTTCCCAACTCAAGATTTCATAGTGTCAGGAGATAAAAAAAGTTCAAGTAAAATTTGGATACCACCCAGGAAACATCTTCCTTTTAAAGGTCTTGATTTCTGTACCAGTGCAAGCTAATTCAGCAAATCATATCCTATAAAAAAGTGCAATTACATACGACACTATAGGAAAAGAAATAATAGATCCACAGGAACAAAGAGGAAAACAAATTTCTGAGTAAATCAGATAATGTAGCTGAAAAAACCTCATGACACTTTGGATCGGTTATAAAATTAGTGAAAAATCCAGTGTTATCATTTCTGTAGGGGAATAAGCAACTCTGCTAAAATTTAAAGAAATAACCCAAGCAGGCTTGACTTATGAGTCCTGTCAAGTTCAGCTTGAAAAACGAAACACAAATAGATGGGAAGCTACAAGGCACTTTTATTTGCTAGCAGGTGGGGTACTATTGTGATATCACAGAAGTTCCTTGTTAATTTGGCATAATATAGCTTTTATGTTTATTCTTAGAAAAAAAAAATTAAAAGCAGAACAAAAAACCAACCCACAAACAGCACACTGAAATCTAGAGATGATGCCAAACTGAAGAAGCGTCATACAACAAGGGCATGAAAATAACATGAAAAGCATCATAAATATAAGACACAAAATAAGATTTAAATGGCAAAACAGCATTTTATACACATTGAGAAAAATAAAACAAGTCATCAGAACATAATCCATGGATACACAGCAGATATTCAGAAAAGGCAGAGACATATATTGAAATTAGATTGATGTATATTGAAATTAGATCATTTGCTCTGGACTCCTTGTATCTCCTAAAGTATTCTAAACCAGAAAAATGCTGAAGGCAGACATTAAATAAGATAAGCCTATACTATATGTATATACAACACCTATTAATAATAGAGGAGCTGCTGGAAAGGAAATCATAATTTCATTGACATATTCCTCAGCATCGGTGTAATCCCTTGCCATCGAAGTCATGCTAGACACTTCATTCTCTGTACACAAGAAATTCCTGTCAAACCATTTTAGGAAAGTACAAGGAATATACCATTAGTTCCAAGTTTCACCTGCTCGCACACTACACCATGGATCAAGTTAACTGTACTGTCTCCCTCAAAAGGAACTGACAAGAAACACACACGGAGGGGAGTGGGGGTGAGGTGGGGAGTGGTGTGGTGGAATATCAAAGACCCAGACACCTTAATGAACTTAATGCTGAAAAGAATATAACTTTCCAACATAGTGTCAAATAAAGTTTAAAAAAACATCAGCAAAGAAATAGGAAAAAGTTTCTATTCTGTATTTTATAACAGCGCCTTCTGAGCAAATCAGATTATTCCATGACTGTTTTTTGAGTGTGCCCCGCCAGCTTTCTGAGGAGCTTTCTAAGTCCCTCAGGACAACTACGCAGCCCAGGCAGATCTGTGCTCACAGAACTGATGATTTTTAGGGGCAGCTGCATCTTTCAGTACTACAAAGGCAGCAAGTAGTCCTGGTCAGGCAAGGCAAGCACAGCACGTCCTCTTTAGACTACACTAAAACTAAATCTTTGCAGATCTCAACCCAGAGCAAATAGCTGAGAACAGAATTAAATAACATTCTCAGAGTAAAAAGAGAGATTTTCTGTCCCATGAGAGTATTTAAACAAACGTATCTTCCAGCATGAGTTAACTACAGCAAAAGACGATATTGAATAAAAACAAACATTGGAAAAGATTCTCCACAAAATTATCTTCCAGGTTTGTTTTGAGGAATTAAGCTGAATGGTAACTTTTACATCATATAACAAAGATATGCTAACAGCTTCGGTTGATACATTGAGTTTCTAATTTGTCATAGGTCTAAATAGGAATTAATAATGTAAATTAAAATCTCCTTATTTAATTCAATTTCTTTGATTAGCTAGTTTAAATGTTTTCCAACTGAATAAATGAAATTTCTGTTAATTTAACATTAGAAGGTAGAATTCATATACAAATTAAACTTACATTGACCTTTTAATGACACTGAGACTAATACCCAGCTTTTCGTACCAATTGCCCAGAGAGAAATTTTCACTGCAAGCAGGAAGAAAAATGAACACAAAAACTCCAGTGATGGCAGCTAGCACACTTCTGGCTCAGTGAAGACCAGAAAGTGCCAGTTTTGATCCTAATACTACAGACGCATCCCCTTTAGGAAGGAACACTTAGCTGGAGCAATGTAAGTACAACTAATATAAAGTCCTTAACACTCCTAGTTTTACACATGACAGATTAATACAGAGAAAAAGTGTTACGTGCTGTTCAACTCAGACCAATGCATGCCTGCTTGTTAAGGTGCTGAAGAGCAAATAGAGAGAGATAAGGCTATTTCAGAAGTTTAAAGCTATCTAAAGAATTTGTGGGAATAATTTCAGCCTTTCCAAAAGAGTCCTGTGTTGATTTATTTTCTGAGAATTTGAGCCTTCTAAATGGCTTTATTCCCAAATTTCTAGTTACAGTTATCAGAAAAAATGAAAAGATTTTTTTTTCTATTAAAATACCTAGTTAGTAACTTGGCATGATTTTACTTTTAAATATTTCACTGTAGTGGTCAGTAAAAATGGAGTTTACTATTTTACAAGTCAGCAAAAATTTGTGCTGGGTTTGAAGGTATCTTGGGATAAAATGCCATCTGAGCAATACCTATTAATCTGCTAATTAAATAAAGCACATAAGTAAACTGATGAAAAATTAGGTTTCTAAATACCGTGACTGTTGCATCGTGATGTTTCCACAAGTCGATTGTTTTGGTCATAGCATGCCATGGCCTGGTAACGGTAGCCTTGTCCACATTCCTTAATGTCTCCTTGTACCTTCATTCCTAGCAAGACTTCCATCTTACCCTCAGGTAAAATACAGTCTGACCAATTTCCCACCGGCTGAGCACTGTACTTGTCACAAGGACAGAACTGATTCTCAATCAGAGGATACAAGTGAGAATTTCTGCATTTATCCTTTTTCTTACTTTTTCCTAGAAAGAAGAAATAGTTATTTTAGCAAGTCTGTATCAGTTTACAGTTTATGTCCCATAAAAATTTCATTTAGACTTCTGTAACTAGTGCTTGCAATCACATATATATGCCTAATATTAAGTTACATTAGTTTTTATTCATTTAGGTTACTGACTTGAATTTCTAAAGTAGTGAATACTTACAATTTGCACAAAGACAATGCCTCTCTTTAAAAAAGAAATTTATATTTACTTTGAATAAAAATGCTTGGGGAGTACAATTTGAAAATGTTAGCAATTAAACAAATACACCCTTTTCCTCTTATTTCATCAGCAGCGTGCAGTTTAATTACAAGATTTCTGTGTGTGACAAGCTTTCTCAAATTGAAAGAAATTGCAGCAGGAAGTAACATGCATCTTTGCTACACTAGTACCTTCTCTCAAAATTTCAAAATTCTTTAATTTAATCATCTGTTACAATACATTTGTTAATAATTACCATTCTTCTTATTCTAATAGAATAAGCTCCTTCTGTGAATTTGTTTCTATTCAATTCTCTTCTTGTTTTCTTTCCTTAACTGGAGCATAGCCATCCATTCAACTTCCCTTTCCCATTAAAACTATTTTTAATCTCTTTGGTAAAGTTTGCTTAGTTTTCATTTCCATACCAGACAAGTCATATAAATTAATGTAGTTGTCTTTGAAAAAGTAGTTTTAAAAAGGCTTATTACCTAGATGATACTGTAAATTAATGTTCTGTAGCATTTTCCTTGCTTTTCAAAACAAGGCACTGGACACAACTTTGCAGCATTTTTATTTGTTGTATTTACTACTGCCTTTATTTAGAACAGAAAAAAATGTACCTCAAGAAAAGTTTGTCATTCTTTTGACAACACAACCTCTTACTAAATACGCACTTCTCCTTCTTCTCCTTTTCACTGGAAATAATTATGAATTTACTCCAAGCTTTATGTGCTAGCCTGAGTAATGCATTGCCATAGAGAATACACCACATCATGTCAAAGCCTTAGCAAGTTTGAAGGGGTGAAAACTAAGGACAGGAAGTATCCCAAAGTGTTAATAGTGTGGTAGGAGAATCTGTACTTTCTCGCTTTGTTTTTAAAATTTAAAAAAAAAAAATGTTATTCAGGTTTTTTTCTTTGTTTTTTGGGTTTTTTTCTTGTGGAAGCAAACCCGACATAAAGTTTACTGGAATTATTAGACAGTCACAGTGAGGCTTCTTGAAGCCCATGAATTATTCATTGTCCGCTAGTCTGATTTACAGGGGAATGGAGTGGGGGATGGGGTTTGGATCCTATCACATTCTTACTGATGCTGCTAATGGGCACCCCCCCTTAGCCAGCTTTCCTCCACCACAGACGATACAGACTAATTGGCAAAGAGTGCTGTGACAGAGGCCAAGTCTCACTCTTGAGGTTTCAATTATAATTTAGAAGCAGAACATGTTTTTTTCGTCATTTTTATTTCAGCAGAAGAAATAATAATTTAAAGAAAAAATAAAAACAGGCTAAAAAGAAGTTGAATAAAAAAATGTTTCAAAGTGGAATGGTGTCCACTATGTGGAATAAGGAAAAGTCTGTGGCAAAGGTTTGGGTATAACTGGAAAACCTTTGTAGACTGTTAACTAAAACCTCAAGAGGTTTCACGGGACACAAAATAAAAGCATTATTACTTGTGTCAAGAAATAAGGCAGAAAATTAGTCAATGTGTTGCCTCATGTGGTGATCTGTGCTGCTGGATGTAGGCAGTGGAAGAACAGTGAACAAAAAGAACTTGGAAAGCACACATTCAGCCAGAGAAAAGACTGGCTTAATCATAAATCTGACATGAAAGATTGCACCTAAGAAGTTCAAGGCTTAAGGCTGAAAATCATATAGCAAAATCTGAAAAATTCTCAGCTGCCATACTGATTCTAAAGGCACCAAAACACCATCCAGGTCTTGTTTTAGCCAAGACCAGATGTGGGAAGAGGAAAGCAAGTGGGTTAACACCCAGTCCTGTTGATATGATTGTTGACTTCTCTGTTAAAAATTAAAAAAAAATAAAAAAAAAAAATCAAATGTGTAACTACTATGTGCACTTCATTTAGAACAAAACCTTGGTATCCTTATGTTCTTCCGTCTTCTCTCTAGCCACTTACCCATGATCAAGAGCCTCTGACATATGGCAGGAGTTTTTTCTCCTGGGTGTTGTTCCACTAACAGTGTATAGAGCATGACACTGGATGTGCTTTCTGCCACTATGACAAATGCTTGTCATATGGGAACCTCTGAAGTCCTCAGGTTTTAAGCAAAACAATATCAATAATTAATAAAAGATGCATTATTTTGCTGATTACTCTTACCAACAAGAGTGCGTTTTCTTGTCCTGACTCCTCCACAGTCCCCATTACAGGGAGAAAATTTTGACCAGTTCGTAAACTGACAGTCATCTTGGCAGGGAATCTGGCACATCTGTGTTAAGGATGGTAATGGGCCAGCATATTTAAGGCACTCACTGATGTCAGCTTGTCCTCCATCCTGTCTGCGACATGTAATTGCTGAAAGCAAAAAGAGATGAAGTCTAATTCAAAATTATTTTTTTAATGTCTCTATTCAATTCAGTAAACTCCACAATATTCTACCACAAAACCACATTGAAAGCCCAGAATACCTATACAACAACTTAATATCTGCCACCCATTTTACCTTGAATGAATATATTTGACATTTCTGACTTTTTGAGGTTGTGTTTTAATTAGTTTATCATGATTTCTCAGGAAAAAAAAATTCTTACAGACAACTGTAAGTATTATAAAGGTTGCATCATGTTATCCACACCTGTTATACTGCTTTACACATTATCATTTTTCCTACAGGCAAAGCCTACATCTCAGACATTAAAAAAACTTGTAATACCATTTTAAGTAACTGAACTGTGTATAAGCTATAAAGTTTTATCAGCAGAATGTATTTTAGAAAAAGGGATAGACATAAAATTTACAAGCATATTTGAACTCTGGATACCACTCAACTGCTTATAACAATAGTATTGCTGCCTGATGTTCTTCAGCAATTTTTAGTCTTGAAACTGTAGAAAAATAAAGCAGGTTTCCTAGGAGTGGAGGATAGGCCAATAGGAGTACAGCTCTTTAGAACAGGATATCCATGTCCTGAAAGAAGGCTTCTTGCTTAAGGGAAAAAAAGAAGTTCCTCAAGAAAATTTCAGGTTACACAAAAGGAAATAGTTGAAACACAAGGATTTACACACAATAGGGCTGTTTCATTAATATACTCTTTAACAATCACAGAATGGTTAATGTTGAAAGGGACCATTGGAAGTCACTTGGACCAACCACCCTGCTCAAGCACAGTCCCCTAGAGCACGTTGCACACGATTGTGCCCCCAGAATGCTTTCGAATGTCTCCAGGGAAGGAGGTTCCGCAACCTCCCTGGGCAGCCTGTTCCAGTGGGCAGTCACCTGCACAAAAAAGATGTTCTTCCTCATGTTCAGGTGGAAGTTTCTGTGTTCCAGTTTCTGCCCATTGTCTCTTGTACTATTGCTTGGCACCACCAAGAAAAGCCTGGCTCCATTCTCTTCATACCCTCCCTTCCAGTACCTACAGACATTGATGTGATCCCCTCTCAGTCTTCTTGAGTCTGAACAGGTCCAACTCCCTCAGCCTTTCCTGGTAAGAGAGATGCTCCAGTCCCTTAATCATCTTCGTTGCTGCTGGACCTGCTTCAGGAGCTCCATGTCTCTTTTGTACTGAGGAGCCCAGAACTGGACACAGTATTTCAGATGTGGCCTCACTAGGGCTTGAGTAGAGGGACAGGATCACGTTCTTCGACCCGCTGGTAATGCTCTTCCTAATGTAACCCAGGATACTATTGACCTTCTTGGCCACAAGGACACACTGTTGGCTCACGGACTGCTTGTTGTCCACCAGGACACCCAGATCCTTCTCCACAGAGCTGCTTTCCAGTAGGTTGGCCCCCAGCCTGCACTGATGAGCGGGGTGCAAGACCCTGCATTTGCCTTTGTTGAATTTCAGACGGTTCTCCTCTGCCCACCTCCGCAACCTGTTGAGGTCCTTCTGAAGGGCTGCATGGTATTCAGAGATACTGGCTACTCCTCCCAGATTTGTATCATCACTGAGCTTACTGAGGAGGAACTCTATCCCTTTAACAAAGTCAACAATTATTGTTTTTCATGTACATTTTTTAAAAACATGGTTGCTAATCTATTATTCTATCCTAAGCCTCAGTAAACCTAACTTATTTCTTTTCCTAAAACAAATAAAAGTTACTATGCGGTAATAAGCGTGGGAACTTCTAGGTGTTTGTTCACACAATAGAATTATATTTATGCTTCTTGGCATCTGACAGCACACAGTAGAGGCAGTAGCTCAAGTCTGTGAAATAATTTGGGTCACCAATTGTTGCAGTAATATTGCATCTGAATAATATGTTTTATACATATGAGGGAATATAACCTTTTAGATTACACTCCATAATTTAAGCATAGTGCTTCAATTGTGCTGACAATTATTGTTTTATTAGCATGAGAATGAAAAAAAAACACAACCCCAAGTGTTGGAGAAAAAGAGGGTTTGAATGCAAAGTTTCAAAATAAAACAGAAAACAGCCTATGAATGGGGACGTAGAGGGGCAGGCACCCATCTCCTCTGTGGTGACCAATGACAGAACATGAGGACATGGCATGAAGCTGTGTCAGTTAGTTTAGATACTAGGAAAGGGTCCTTCACCCAGAGGGTGGTTGAGCACTGGAACAGGCTCCCCAGGGAAATGGTGACAGCACCAAACCTGACAGAGTTCAAGAAGAATTTGGACAATGCTCTCAGGTACAGGGTGTGATTCTTGGGGTTGTCCTGCGGAGAGTCAGAAGTCGGACTTAAAATTTCTGAAAAAAAAACCCCACCTTTTTGTCTGACTAGTTCTAAACTAAATTTCTACCTCATGATAACTGCAGGAAGCTGAACTTGATGACCCACATGGTCTATTTCAAGATCGTGACCCAGAGGTCCAAGGGGAATTGGGTTTGCCACAAGTATGTGGCAAAATACTGTGAAAGGGAGGGGAGGTTGTTTTTCCTGGGATGCTAAGCAAACAACTTCCCTGATCCTTGACTGCCCTTTGGAGCAGGGCTGCCAGCATTGTTTGTAATAGGCTCAGTACTGTGTGTTAGGATGTTATTGGGGGACCAACCAGCTGCATGTTGTCTAATGCAATTATTCGGTCAAATCCTATTATCAATGGTGTAGTTTACATGAGGAAATATTTTTTTTTTTTTTCAGAAATAGTTATAGTGATTCAATCAGGACAATCAAGTATTTAAAAACTGAAAATCCATACTATAGGAGTTCAAAGATTACACAAATATTTTGTAAAAACACAAATCAAACTACTGTCTTCCAATAGGGGCCTAGGCTACGGTTTTGGATCCTTCTGAGATACTCTTCTCTGCTAATAGTACACATCAGTTTCCTCAAGGTAAAAACATAGTTCAGACTAGTTCTACCGTGTGGAAATTCACAGTCAAACCTAAATTCTCTGTCTTGAGTTTGACCCTGGCATGTGTACATATCAGCAAAAGTAAATGCATTATTTTCACTTCATTCTCAGGGAGATACAGGCCACCATTTTTAGAAATTAAAACTATACTCAGCCAAGGGCTAAAAGATAGTCCACTAATTAGCTAATAACTTTTAATAGGTTTCTTCAAATGTTTAATACCTATTCTACATACTGACTTCTCCATCCAGTCCTTTGACAGGACACAAACTTTGTCCATTGAAGAACATTCTTTCTTTCTTTCTTGCTAAATTGGCTTTTTCTAAAGCCAATATTCATTCCCTCATCTTTCCTAGTTATTAAATATTACTCCAAGTGCAGATATCTGCTCTGTCATAAATTTTTTCATACTCATATTAATGCAGCTAATTTACATCAAGTAGACCCAGGTGAAAAGCTCCCTTGAGGATTAACACCTTGGGTTTCTTTCCAGGTTAACTGTCAGTGGTACTGTAGCAATCAAAGCAGGAAAACTCTTCATTCTTGAGACCACACAAATGAGAGGACAGCTTGGCATGCTAAAACAATTCCTGAATCTTAATTTTCACAGTGCCTGTCCATAACTATTCATGTTACTTCTACTTGACAAGACCTACATGATTCGCTCTATATTGCATTTCCCTACTGTTATTCTCCAGATTCAAGTATCAATGTGAAAGATTTATACTCCCTATGACTGTTGAAGGGTGAGTATTTTTCCATTACTTAATGCAAGGATTTTGATGACTGTATAAATTCCATTAATACACTCTTTTGGCCAGCTAAGAGTCATGACATCTGAAATGCTCTTACTATTAGAGGAGTTACTTCTTCCATTCACAGCCTAACCTTGGCAAACTCATCTCCTGCTTCTATGATCAAACCCGTGGTTCTTTAATTATATTTGGTAGAAGTTGCCGAGATCAATGATTAACGCACTATACAGAGAAGTGTCTTCAACTATAAAGCCATACCATGACAGGCTAATTATTTTGTCTATACAACCAGATGATATTTATTACAGACATTAGCAGTAAGTGGAAAGAGCATGGTTCCTCTTTTACTGAATTAAATCCAAGTAATTGTTAAGTAAAAACATAAAACAGAAACAAAGCTAACAGAAAAATCAAATTTAACATGGAAACCATTCACTACTTTGGTATTTAACAACTACTATCTCCCAGAAGAAAGGTGTGAAATAAATGGCAGTCTAAATTTTCTAGACAAGGGACTTTGATGTAATTAAAACTTTATCAGTCAGCATTGTTTCCACCAAGTCCCATAGGGGACTACAGGCTAATATATTTCTTGTTGGCATAATTAAACACTGAGACTGCATTTTCACAAGTCATGTTATGTGTGGGTTTCTATAAAAACCTTTACAGTGTTAACATCAGTAGCATACTTCATTGAGATTTCACTGAGATGTGAGATTCAGTGACTTCCACACTGCAAATTACTTCAAAAATGAAAGTGTTCTTTGTTCTTTCTTTCACAACACACTTGTGATACCATTTTTTCAATTGTTAAGTATTTTTGACAACAAAAATATTCTTTTTCAATTCTAGAAAATCAGAATTATTTCAATACACTAACTTTTCTTACACCTTCTATCCATGTTGCTTAAGCTATGATTTTATCTATGTTTATGTAGGACACAGCAGACTAGAGACTGCATGATGAAATGTTTCTACCATGAAGTATCTTATTATGTGTCCATAATATTGTGAAAATACAAGCCTGAATGTTCTTTATTTTCCAAAGAGAATAACAATGTATTTCTGCCAAATAAAGTTGGAGATTCTGGCTCTTGTTTTGCAAAAAAACCCAAAAACCAAACCAAAACAAAACAAATTAACTTCTCATGTAGACATTGCTTTCGAGCAGTTGACTAAATACTTACTTCAGTACAAACCCAGAAGTTGACCACTGTCTTTTGCTGTGACTAAAATACCAACCAGGCAACAGGGCACTCTTAAGTCTTAATGACATTAAAATAGTAGTTCATAGCTCCATGAAGATCAGCACTCCTTCATGATTTTGCCTTCTTTCTTGTGCTTTCAGTGAGGGCATGAAACCCCCACAAGAGTAAATTACCCCACCCCCACACCCAGAGAGGGATGCTGCTGTCCCTGCTTAACTACAGAGGGAAGAAAGGGCTTTTGATGGCAGGTCCTGCCTCCAAGCTCCCTGTGGCTCAAATAAGCCTGCAATGCCTCTTCATCAGCCCATGGCCATTCTTAAAAGCTTCCCCCCATTCCCCTGGCTTTCAAATAACTCTACATATACCCAGTGAACAAAGAATAACAACAGCTTGGAATCAGGTCTCTAATAAAGGCCAATTCCCAGTGACATCAAGTACAGCTATTCAGGTATTTTCTCTGACAGCCAGGTTACTTTAACTTCTATTTAAATTTACAAATAACCCTCCTTTCGCTATTACACAGTATGCTGACAGATTTCACAATTTTCAACACATTCCTCCTACAAAACTCTGAGGAAGATTTATGGTGGCAAGGACTGCAGGCTGTGCATCCTTCTGCAAATCTTTTGCGGTCACTGGGATAACCCTTACCATGTGCATCCATCCATATACATCATGATGTGATTAGGCTATTGCAGTTTGGGCACTGGAGCTTCTCATCTGCTACATGTCCTCTTCAGTATCATTGGGATGCTGTCCAACAAACCCTACTTAAACTTGCAGGATCTACTGGCAAAACAAGCAGTTTTAGTAACTTTCCTAGATTTTCCTAAACCACTCAAAAGGGATTTGAGCTGTGTTTCTAAGTTCCTTCAGAAGTCACTGAAGCTGAGACTTAGTAACACAGATTTAAGATACAACATAATGCATAGTTGCTTAAGTAGTTCACGATTTCAAATTTCATTTCTCTATCTCATTGAGCAGACTACTATGCTGAAGGTAGATCTATGTGCTAATTAATATCAGCCTTAAAAATGCAAAGTAATATCTCTTAACACATCCTAACTGGAGCAGATTTCTCTCACTGTGAAAGTGATAGCCCAAATCCCCATCAACTATTAGTATCTTAGGTTTATTAAGGATTTACTTTCTTATTTGAGTTTTTGGTTGGTGGTTGTTGTTTCATTTTTATTTTTTGGAGGGTATTTTGTACTTGCCAACACTTGGTGCCTCTCCTTCCTGGGTTTCAGATGACTCATCAAGACATTTGATCAACTTACTCTTGTTAATTGAGAAACACCTTATGAAAATAAACAAAATATAAATGTAGCAGTAAAATATGGCTTATCTCTGTATTTATTTTTTCTTTTTGGGTAGGGTCAAAAGAAAGTTTCAAACTCCTTGCTGATGCACCCATATCATCATCTCTTGAGAGTTTTGAACTCAAGTCAGAAGTCTTAAGTTGCTTCAATTCTGTAATAAAGCCTGCCCTACTAAAAGGCACAATTAAAGGGCATTTCATCAGCGACAAAACTTCAGATTTTCATTCATCATAGAAAATCAACACAATTGTCATGACTACCTGCCTTCTTCAAATACAGTTCATGACTACAACAATGAATTTGCTGTCCAGATATTAAATGCTGTGTTACTATGCTTAGGATTAGATACATTATTATCAATAGCTAACAAACATTTTTCTTTAAAAAAATTCTAAAGAAATTATTTTTTACAAACTAAACCCAGAAAGCACTAAACCTTTTTATTCTCTTTCCTCTGCATTAACCCAAGTTACAGTTTTGCAACATTCATTTAAACTGACATGATTTGTAACAAAAGCTTCATTATACAAGACAGATAGAAACAGAGCTGTCTTTAACGATGAATCACAATTCTAAACTTTATGATTCACCCAAATATCTCTTCTGCCAAGGAAGACCAAATGTGATAAAAAAACTGAAGAATGGAAGTGTAAATAGTAAAGCTGTGATATAAAGCAAGGCATGCATATGCTCTAGTTACTCACAGAGTCTTAAGATCAGACACCTTATAAGTAATTTCGAATGATTTCTAACGTCTAGCTTTTCCTTCAGATTTAATTATCTTTCTAACTAAAATATTAGCAATAAAGGATTATTTTGTTACAAATGAACTGCTAATGAATGCATGATCATGTGTGCCTTTTCCCTGGTGTACATTACTATTCTTTCTTATTTAACACATTTGCTGATACGCTACATGTTACAGTGTTTGTGCGTGGGCAATTGGACCAGAAATAGGACAAGCTGATAGCAATGGCAACATCCCCCTGCACTGAAAGAGAGGAACAGAGAACTCTTCCCACATACAAGAAGGCAATTACTTGCTCTACTGAGTATCGACATAAAATGAAAGGACAATCCACAGCAAACCAAAGGATAGAGATTACCTGTTTAAGATTATTGTTTCACTTTGTCATCAAAAGCAAATTAGCACGAACAGAAGAATGAATGTGTGACTTCCTCATTCATGAGTGCCAAAAATTAGAAAGAGAGCACTTTCTCAATTGAATGAGAAATGTCAACAATATGGTCAACCTTTGTACAGAAATCACCGACAGTAAGATGCAAAAATCAAAATATCTGTATTCCAGCAGCAATTATTAATGCAGTATCAGAATGTTATACCAAATGGATTTCATATTTCAGTGAAATAGCATTTCCTGATTTTTGCATTTCCTGACTTTGCATTTCCTGATTTTAGCATTTTCTGATTTTTGGGGTAGTTAAAATTGCACAGTAGTAGCTCAGTCTTCTCTGTATCTACATCACATAGTAGTCTTTAAATAAATTATTTATACTATGGATTTTTGTAATGACATATTATCATGCAAAATTTTTCATGGCCTGTAGAAACTTTATTTATAAGAAGCCAGGTATGCAGAAGGGAGACAAGAATTAGCAGAGAAGGGAAAGAACCTCTTCCACAGTCTTCCTTCAAAAACTGGTGAAATATTTCAAACACTGTCCATGGCAGAGCTAAGCCAGGCAGATACTTGTTTTCAGGTCAGTCCCCTTTCAGAGAGCACCTTGCATGAAGTCAACTCTTGTGCAGGGGATCAAACAAAATAATGTGTATCATTCAAAATTACACATGACAATTTTCATGGTAGAATTTGAAATTTAAGAGGGGAAAGGGAATATGTTGATGCCCTGTGTGGGAGATAACCTATATTAAATAAACAAAGGACAGTACTGATGTTCAAAATGCAATTTTCTGAGGTTTGAAGTAAAAAAACCTTGAAATGATAATCTCTAGAATTGCAGAAGCATGTTTTCCAAAGTGAAATTTTCTTCTGTGCAAAAGTTCAACTTTTACTTACAGGTCAAATCCATTGTAAAGGTAAAATATTTTACTCACCTCAATCTAAGGAAAAGCTGTACTAATTTATTTAGCTCCTACAGGCTATCAGTTTACATTACTGAACACAAAAGTAAGAGATATATTCAACACATTGTGAGGTATTAAAACACTGAGGCACTTACATTTTATGTTAATTTACATCGCTTACATAAATGGGAATAATATTTGGCCTAAAACCCCTCTGTCTTTAAGTGTATCTATAACTTTCATCATTGCAACAGGCTAACAAATATTTAGATTCATATTTAGATACTTGAACTGAGGGACAAATAAACCTAGGTTGTCCAACTTGAATAATTTTCTCTGTGAATTCTACAATAAAATTTATACATGGGATAGATTTAACAAATGCTGGGAGTAAATAAAATCTTCCTTTCTATTGGTTTATCTCAGAAGTACTCACAGAATTCTACCAAAATCACTCACTTCAGACTTAGCAACTTCAAGGTTTCCTAATTAATGACTATTCATCCTACCACTTGATCACTATGCACTAGAGAGCTACTTCCATTATATTTGCCTGTAGGAACAAGATTACTACTTGAATACATCATCTTTCACAAGATCAAACTCTGTATAGTACCAAAAGGAAATTCTGCCAGTTTGTTCTACCATATTTGAAAACTGCACATCAAATAATTTTAAAATCATGTATCATTCCATATGTGTGTGTCCTGTACATGATCTGAGCTACAAAAAAAACCCACAAAACAAACAAAACAAAAACAAACAATAAAACCCAACCCCTCAAAAAACAACAACAACAAAAAACCCCAAACAACAAAAACAACAACAAAACCAAAATAAAACAAAAAAAAAAAAGAAAAACAACAAAAAGCCCACTCTCGTGACACACAAGAATAATAAAACCATATCTGGATGCACTACAATTAGCTACCTTTCTTAATTAACTGACTCTGAGGCAAAGTCAAGAGATTTAAGTACTACCATGCAAGAACAGAAGACAACACTTCGTACTATCTGCCAAAGACAGAAATCTTATTTTCTCAGTATGCAATCTGAATGTATCCTCCAGAGCTGCTAGAAATAGATTGCATTGTGATAGACCTTTGAAATAATTACCACAGCCAGAAGTCATTTTTTGTTAGCAGGCAATGCCTTCAGGTTTCATTTTGTGGTAAGCCCTAAATTGATCTCCTGTAACACTTTCTGAGTAAGAGGTAGAAGCTACTAGCTTAAGATTTACTCTATGACTTTTTAAAGTATACCATAACCTCCTTTAATACTGCAAGGAAGTTAATGACCTGAACATTTCACTTCTGCAGTTAGCAGTGTCCTTGCTCAGGAATGCCACAATCTGCTGAGCCAATAGTGCTTTAAAGGATAGAAGTCTGCACTCAAAAAAGACAAAGGAGAAAAACCTTCCTGAAATTCAAGGTTGACTAGTAGTTCAAAGCAATTCAATTACTGTAACACAGTAAGTAGGAACTGCAATTATTTTCATATTGTATTTATTTAATGCACATAAAAACCCTTCCCCTGGCTGTTCTTAACAGTACAGTCACACAATTCTGTTAAAACCACAAAATTATTCTCTACCAAAACAGGTGACAGTAGAGCTGGATTTGGATACAAAAATTATTTGTTATTAAATGGAGATGGTGCAAAAATGTCACTGGGCTCAAAGGGTCAATGGTTTCAAAGTCCAGCCAGCAGCTGGTTAAGAGTCTTGCACCTCAGTGGTCAACTCCAGGGACAAGTCTGTTTACTGCCTTTAGCAGCCGGCACAGAAGGTTTGAGGACTGCTCAGTGAGTTTGAGGATAATGCCAGTTTGAGCAGTCAGTACCTACCTGGAAGGTAGGGCTGCCATTCAAAGGAACTTGACAACCTGTAGAAATGGGCTGGCACTTAGCTTTCAGAGTAGAAATACCAAGTCCTGCATCTTTTATGCTCCCATAGCTCCCTATGACTACCTTCATTTGAGAGCATAGAGAGCAGATAGCTAAACTGTTCTCAGAGATATACAGTGAAAAGGTAAGGGGCCACAAACACAAATTGCATCAGGAAGCAAGCATCAGAGAGGCTGTAGGATCTCCATGCTGGCAGATTCTTCAAACATATTGAGACATGGCCTGAGTGACCTTTTCTAATCTGGGTGAGATTTAACTTTGAAACTGGTCCTGCTCTGGGTGGAGAGTTGGATCAAGGGACTTCCAGAACGGCCTCTCAGCCATTCTCTGCTTTTTGAAAGCATATTTTCTACAAACACCTATGAAAACTTGCTTCAAGTATGGATGGTGAAATAAACTGAACAAAAATTACCATAAAATTAGTGACTAATGTGGTATCTATACTTCAAAATAAATCAACACTGACATTTTATGAATAAAACATTTGCCAAATATTGGTTATGATGCACCCTGCCATACTAGCATTTTCCTTTGCTGATGTGCATAAAGATAGACAAAATTAATATTAGGCTATAATGACTAAATTACTTTAGGCATTTCCCACACCAGTGCAGCTATAGATTTCTGGGGAATAAATGACAGAAACAAAGGGTCTAACCTCTTGCTTGTAGCCCAGGTCCACAAGTCTCATGTGCTCCAGGACTGTCTTGGCGCACGTACCATGGTACAAGCTGGCACCTGCGCCATTTGTGGGTTTTCCACCTGAAATGAGGAGTGAAGTGATCAGCTTCAAACAACCCTTATATAACATGTAGCCATTGAACCTGAGGCAGCACAAGTGCTAGATAGTGTTAGAAACCACCACAAGCTGTTGTTTGTTACTATTAACTGGTGACAGAAAATTCACACAAAATAGTAATAATACCATAAACTGATCCCTAATTCTGTTAACTTTTTTCTCCTTTTAGAATGAGGCCACTAAGAACACAGGGAAGAAAGGAAGCAATGGAGGAAGACATATACATTTTCGAGGATTTTGAAGCACATTAGCACTGCCTAATAAATACACAGTGAATACATTGAGGCAAAACATTAACACAGACAAGATATGAGAGAGAAATTTAAAAAAAGAAAACTATACAGAACAATAAAATTATATTAATTGAATATCTATTTAACAGAAGAACTTTTCCATTGATTTATATCTGAGCATGAGTCAACTGAACGACTAAAATTTGAAAAGTGGATTTAGCAGAGGGACGCTAGCATGTCATAAAAACAATCCATTAAATATTATGGGATGAATTTTAAATTCTAGTATGCCCTAATAAACCTTCCCTCTTTCCCACCTTTCTTCCTTCCTTTTTCCCACCTATATGAAGCAAAGGTGTGTTGCAGTTTCCCAAATATGTTCCAGAGATAAGACTCCAGGGTTGATTTCTTGTTAAGACAGCATTGGGATTGTCTTTTGGCAGAAAATAGTCACGAGAAGCACATTTCTTTCTCTTTTCCTTCTTTTCTCTTCCCCAGGTCTTTTCTTTCCCCACTCCCTTAAGTATGCCTTGCAACACAGCAATAAATGGAGCAGTTCTGCTTTGCTTGAGCACAAACAAGTCTTGGAGCAACAAAGATGAATAGGATGAGTAAAGTTTTAGGATTTTTATTTTGTTTTCTCAAATTTCAAAGGATATGATTAAGAGGGTAAAGTTGGCATGACAAACAAATTCCTTTGCTAAGCTTCATTGGCCAAATACTATTCCAAAAGAAGGAATGGCAACTACAGTAAAGTATTGGGACAGCGGGTTTGAATGACTGCAATGGTGCCTCAGGCAATTCCCGGCATCTTGGGCTGCTGACTGACATCACCTTACAAATGTGGAACCAGCCAAGAAATCCAGCACAATCTGAATATAGGCACACACCATCAAAAAATAAAACATAGGCCAAAAAAACTTGAAAAAATGCTGAAAACAAATACAAAATTGTGCTGCTTAAATTATTCTACCATTAATCTAAACTGTTACGAAACTCTCACAAAGTTCCCTGCAGATGTTGCAGAATACCCTAGGCCTTAAATATAACAAACCCAGGCAAGTCCATTTGCTGTCACAACTCTAGAATAATCCAGAGTTGTCCACAGCTGCAACCACCAGCAGTATGCACGTTTTAAACTATCTCAATACCTCAAGTTTCACTGCAACCTGCCTCTATGGGACAGCAAGTGAACTATGGCATGAGCCAACTAAGTGTGTGAGTGCATACGTTGCAGCATATGTGTAGGTCAGAAAGATGCTCAAAGAACTATACAGAACATGTTTTTAATATTAGTTCATGCCATGAAATATAAATGACCTTTTCTACCTCTCTCTAGCAACTCTTCTTTCTTCTGCTCAGCACATTATCATGTATCTCAGACACTGAAGATACTGAAGAGATGAGAAGCAGCAAACATTTTAAAAGATAAAACTCTGACTCTCATTTTGACTAGAGAATGTTCTTGAGCTCTATTTCTCTGATGCTTAAAGTACTGTTTAATGCTCTTTTAAATCTTTTCATATCTTTTGGTTGCAATAGAGTGTGATCTCCTAATGAATTTGCAATGACAATTCTTACGAGATGATGAAAGCAATACATTTCTTTAATCTCAATTTCTTTTCATTAAAATAAGCTTAGATTCAACTTGTGCCTTTGTAAAAGAGAGTAATTTCATGGGAATTATTATTCATAAAACTAAAGAAATATTTTTATTATTTACTCAAGTTCCTAACTAGTTCCATCAAAATTTTCTAACTTTTGTCTGTAACAACAACCAGATCTTCTTGTATGTCTAGACCTTCTCACACCACTCAGGTAGATATTACAGAACTACCCCAAAATTTTCTTAAGCAGTGATGGTGGAGATCCCCACCTACTGGAGCAGTCCTCAACATTCTCTGAAGACCAGCACAGTGTAGGGAACACAGGGGATATGGGGGGATATGTTCAACTCTGGACTGTCTCACAGCGTACAGGGATAGAAAGATGAAGGATACAGTGGGTGGCACAGTGTGACATCAGAACTCAGCTCTCCTAAACAGATAAGGCTGCAGTTCATTGCTTTGGATAATTTAGAAAGACAGATTTGTTTGTTTGTTTGTATTTGGGTTTGTTTTGGTTTTTTTGTTGGTTGGTTGGTTTGGTTGGTTTCTTTATGTATACAGTGTCAAAGCAGTTTCTAGGAAAAAATTGTCCTGAGAAGTAATTCTTAGTTGTTGCAATATTACTGCAAAGGAACTGGAACGAAATGAAAGTGTTTCACTATGGGCCCAACTGCGTCAACATATCTATTCTGAAACCTTGATTTAGATATGTATCCAATTATTTTCTAAACTGGTTAAGTTAGAAAAAACCCGTCTTGTTAAGAAGTGGAATTCAGCAAGTTTTAGAGGTAGTACAAGTTGAAAAATCACTTCTGAGCTATTTTTGGTTGATTGTCTCTCATACCTGTAGCTATGGCAGACAGGAGATGCTTCACATTCCCTTTCCTCAAACAAAGAGTCTGGGCACTCTCGACCACCGTTGGCAGGGAGCTGGATGATGACTCGGTGACGGGACTGCTTCCTTACTGTGACACCCCCTGCAAAGAGCACAAGAGCTTGTTTCTCCTGCTACTACATACAGATGACAGTAATGAGGGGGAAAGCAAGACTTAACAGAAGACATATTTGAACTGGTTGCTATAATATTGACATTCTATTTTGCCCAGAAGCTGAAAAAATTAGCCTAATAGAAAAAGTAGTTTCAGCTAATGGCCAGGAAGCAGAACGAAACAGAAAGCAATAGCAGCAATACTGAACAAATGACCAAACAAATGAACAGATTGCTGAAATGAATACACAGTTCAAGTGAATAAAAACTAAACCAGCTCAGTTTGCTGCTACACTTTACAGCTTGGAGGGATAAGCCTGCTCTAATCACTTGCATGTTAAACCAGAAACAGAAATTCCACTCTAGAATTCCATAGCAGTTTACAGTTTTTAATTATTATAGTCATTCTTTATTAATGATAAACAGCAAATAGTTCCTGTAGGAATTTTGATTTCAGTCATGTTCAGGTATCAGTTCTTCAGGCAGAAAATCAAGAGAAAAGCTACAGATCTGTATTAGTTCCACAGCAGTGCCTAATACACAAATAGCGTCAGGTAAAAATATTGCACTTTTTTATTTTTATTTTTATTTCCTTTCCATTGAGCAGCAGAGCAGACATTTGGCTGACTTGGTTGATATCAGCTTTGGGTGGGTTATTACAGCAGCTGCAGCTTGTCTGAACACAGAAGCGTGCTGGACCATGGCCAAGGAATTGTAATTAGGAGCAAGCAGTAGGAGAATCCCGGTGGTGGCTTTCCACCACCTGGCCGCTTTTCAACACATAGGAAACCCTTCACTCCCAAGTCCAACAGCTCCAGGAGATGCCAGGAGCTGGCACAAGGGACAAGACAGACGTGCAGCCCAGCAAAGCTACTGACCAGCTTGCTGACACAATTGGGTAAATCCCATGAAATAAAAACTGTTTGCATAGTATAAAAAGAGTCTGACCACTGAATAGACAAGATGCCTGTACTAGCTCACAAATATTCTGTTTACCAGAAGCTTACATGCTAGTTTGTAGCAAATATTTGTGAAGATATGCTCGTTGCATCAAAAATTTTCTTAAAACTCGCAGAAATGAGAACAGAAAAGGATCGTGTATTTGTCCAAGAAGATCTGCTCCAACAAAATATTTCAGAAAGAACAATTAATACTGTTGTAAAATATCACAGTATTCAATGATGAATAACTATTTCATAGCTTAAGATTTAATGGTTTTGAGTGTTTGCTCTTTTTGAAAGGCTATGAATTTAGTTCTTCCTAACCTTTTTTTTCCATTTGTTAAACAGTAACATGAATTACTCAAAATTGCTTTTATGCTTCTGTCCTTTCTAAAGCCTAAAGAATTGGCCATGACAGTCTAAGTCTGTATTTTTGATGTCACTGTACCTTACATTCTGATGATGTGGTAGCTGTGAGTAATCACAACATCCTACACAGGGATTAGTACCCTGTGGAACAGGGAGTATTACAGAGTCTGTCTGTAACAGTACGTATTAGAAAAACACCTCCCTTTAAGCTTAAGAAAAGAAATAAGACATAAAAATGTGGCTAATATTAAGCCTGTCATCACTCTTCAACTTCATGTGTGATTTCAATGTGATACAAATACAGTGGAGACCTGCATTGTTTTTAAGAGCTTTGCCAAGTGTATTAAAATGGTATTGGATAACATGTTTAAATCAGACCAGTCAGCTGATTTTTATTAACTTTTCTTCAATCTTCCTTGGAGTAGAAGCAGCCACCCAAACTTATATGCAACTGCATATTTACTTATCTATCTACTTATCTTCCAGTATATAAAGCCTCAGTTTCTTCAGATGAGCAAGCAACATAAGCCAAACCCCAAATCTGTCCATTCTATAATCTGACAATTAAAATGCTACAATTGTAAAAGTATCTGTTTTGGTGCTATGTTAAGAGATGTTTATTCCATGACTAGTTATCTCTTTATCAGTGTAAGATGCAAATGGGAGTTTGTAACATTAGGTAAGATGGGGGAAAAAAATCCAAGCAGATGCATATAGAAAGCGTATAGAAATAACTATACTTTTCAGAAAAACTTTATGTCCTCCCTGCAGCTGCTGTACCAGGTATTACATGTCCTCTGTCAGAAAGAGATGTGTATAACCATTCCGTCAAAAGTAACTGCTCTAACTTCCCCTTTTCTTTCTTAAAATCTGTCTGCTAGCACGCAGTGGATAAAATTACCTTCTTGACATGAAGAAGGACATGCTGTCCAGTCACTGAATGGAGTCACAATACAGTCTTTCCTACAGGGAAGCAGACAAGGTCTCACAGTTTCAGGTCGAAGGCTTTCAGGGCACCTAAAAACAATGACAAAGAAACATTATCAAATAAACAATCATTCTGCAGTGAAGGGGTGAATCATGAGAGGTACTGGATGCCTGCAGGCACACGAGGGCAGTGCTAGTTGCCCAGAGTTCACCAGGATGGAGCACAGAAATAAAAACTATTTGCACTTAAATACACGTGGTGAAAGCAAGCCAAACCCGGTGTATTCTGCACCTGGGGATTTAACTTAAATAATCATCATTCTTCACTCACCAAGCCAGACTCTGTCTTTTCAGGGTTATTTTCAAACTTCCACACAATTATGAAGAAAAGTCATCTCATTTAGCTTAGGATGATACATTTTTAGGTCTCATCACTTTACCAGAAGTATAAACTCTGGAAGGAGGCATATTTAAAATAACACTGCCAATCCAGGAAAAAATAGATATAAGCTGGCCATGATAATGAGAGAAAACAGAAAATTATTTGAAACTGCCTGATCAATGATTCTGAGAAAGATTGTCAGAAAAGACAGAAAACCTCGCTTGTTTTAGGAAGAGGCTTGATCAGCATATAAAAAGGATTATTGGACTGACACATATGGGACTCATTAGCCAGGTAATTTTCCCCATTCTGTGGGGATTCTGTCCCTTTTCATCAAGGAGAAACAATTCTCCACGCTGCAATACTTGTTTCAGAATGGTGCAATAATTCTCACAGAAGTACTGCAAATCTTTAAAACAATTTCAAAATTACTATTGCCCTAAAGTATACAGACTGTAGTCTGTCAGAGGAATGCGCACAGATGAAATAAAAAACATCACTTCCATATTTCAGAACTTTTGCATCATTAGAGAAAAAACATTACTATAGCTTTTCCTCTTGTGGCTGCTGGGCAACTGGGAGCAGAGATATGAGAGACCAGTTTTATATTTAGATTTCCACAGCTGGGAAAGCCCGGCTTGTGCAGGGCATCTTTCCTGCCAGTCCAAAGGGAGCACAGGCAAGCCTAATGGTGAACTATCAAGAAAATGTGGATTCCATGGTCAGTGGAGAACTATGCCTGTGCTGTGTTAGGAGGAGAAAAGTCGCGTTGCAGCTTTACAGGAATACATTCTTCAGAAATAACACTTGCTTGTTCATGTTTTCCATCAGTTGTCTCTGCATTTTCCTGTCAATTCACATAACCTTTTCAGTGTATGATCCATTAATGTGAACCAGCACCAGCTCCTTGGTGGCCTTTTATAATAACATCTCCACCCTTACTCTTCTCTCCCCTTCCACCAACATGAAAACCAGAAACCTTCATCAGCTCACTGTAAGCTCTCTCTACATTTTTAATTCAAATTGTTTCTATGTGATTCATAAAATCAGATTCTATATGCATGGGTGTATTATATGTTATCAGGTAACTTTAAAAAAAAACCTCTACTGCCAATCATATATATTAACTATGCTGTCAGGAATTTTCTCTAAGGTTAAAATAAAAAAAAAAATTGTTTCTAAAAAGTATTGAACACTGGCTTACTAATGGCCTTTTTTGCACTGCCTTTTTCCTTAAAGAACAATTATAAGCATACAAAAGAGTCTGAAATATACACATTCACCATTCCACTGAGAACTTCATCTTTCAGAAGTACTGAACATTACAATTCTTCAGATACTTAGGCAAGGCAATTAGTTCAATTAGAACACCATTTCTATCCTTTATATTGTTTGTATTTACTATATGTGGCTTAAAGCAAAGTATTGATTTTTTTGCAGTCCTTACTCAAGGTCAAATTAAACAGAAAAGATACATGCTGAAGTCTGGAACTTGTGAGGCAGATAAGGCCGATAATATTGATTGTATTGTACCACAGTAATCCTTTTTATTAAGGGGAGTTTAAAACCAGGTTCCTATTTACGTTTTCATGATAAATGGCTGGGTCTTTAAAAATGATTCAGTGATTTTAATGTGACAATTTGAAGGATCAACTGAGACTTTTTTCATTTCACATGATTCATTTACGAAAGAATAAAAGAGCCCTCCTCCCAAAATTTAAGGTCAAATCAAAGGCAGAGACATTAACAGTAGATTTAAAAAGGATGGTAAATCATTAGAGGGTTGGGTTTTTTGAAAAAATGTAAATGCACCAAACAAAAGATATAAGGATGCCATGACTAAATAGAACAGCAACTTAATGCAGACATACAACATCTTAGATTGCTGAATGTGCTGGCATTTCTCCACATATTTCCATTTAAAGGAAATTAGGCTTAAGGTCTACTGCAGAATAAAGCAACAAATGCCAGTTCCCATGTAAACACTTCCTGTGAGAATAGCTGCCTCATGCACTTTCTAAACAACCTCCACTATCAGTTCTTTCAGTTTTGAATGTGTCCTGAGTGGGATATGCTTACAGACTGCCAATCCATACAAAGATATTATCAAACACATTTTACTAACAGCTAATCCCTATTTAAACTTGGTCATACATTAAACTGCAAAATTAAATCACTGGGCTGAAGGGATCACTTAAAAAAACCATATATTGGGGGGGGGAGGGAGGGGGGAAATCACAAAGGTTCTCAACCTAATGTTCAAACTAATGTTTCAAATTAATGCCCTGCCAGAGTTCCACTACGCTATACCTCCTTGGCCTGCTTCTGAGTAGATGCACTTACATATGCTGTACTGTATTTAGATCCAAATCATTATTTTTGCATGGAACACTAATCTATATAGTGCATAGCTTGTTTGGAGGTACCACAAGGATATTTGGAATGATGCTGCTCTGCACGTCATGCACATACCCCATGAATTTTGTCTTGACTCAACATGATGATGGCAAAGAGCCACTGGATTTAGTCAGCTGTCAGCAGAATCACCGCTGTAAATATCACCCATAAAAATCAATAGTGAGAAAGGTATTAGCTAGTTCTCCTGTTGTGGCAGTTCTGTATTTTCAGAAGATGAAACCTTCACTCATGAGAAGACTTATGAGAAAGAAGGGGATTCTTTTGCCTTTGCATGCAGTCATTGATAATAAAGCAGCAAAATCCAAAGATAATTATGGCATGAGGATATTTTTAAAGATCTTTACTTTTTTGGGCCCACTTGTCCCACGTTGACTCTCACACAGATGACCTTTCTTGTCTGCATCCCCACAGAACAGGTGGCCTCCCCGTTCCAGCTGGCAGAGGAGTTGAAAGCAGAGACAGACGTGTCCTCTATGCACTGTCCCCAGGGGCCGGTCTGCCAGTGGTACACAGTGCAGGAGTGCTCGTTACAGCTGCGCATCTCCTGGAGGGCACTGATATTGGGGCACTGTACTCCTCCTGGAACAACAAAAGAGGGCAAAATTCACTCAGTGAATTTGAAAAAAAAAAACAAAAAACAAACCAAACCAAACCAGAAGCCAAAACCTTTGAAATCTTACTAGTTACACATTATCAGTTTGATTACATGAAAGAAATGCTGTTTCTTTTTCCTCCTCTTCATATGCCCAATTTTGACTTTGACAAGTTACAGTCAACAGATCACACAGAACAGATGATTCATGGACAGTATATAAATCTGTACCATAAGGATGCCAAAATAATAACTTCTGAAACAACTAATGTGCTTGGAGTAATCTACAGCCTTATAATTTTGAGGTTCTCTAGAATGGACTGCAAGAGATCACATAAGGACATAGGAAGGCTCTAGGCAGAAGAAATGGTTAATTATTCTAGTTATGCATGTGTTAAGACCACTGTTTATGTCTAATTCACGGATCAATTAAAAAGATTTTTGGAGTTCTTGTCCTAGCTCCCAGTGGATGCTTATCCATGTTATGTAATTACCAAAGAGGATGGCACAGCTGGCAATTTCAGGTCCAGATTGAGATAACAAAGGCTGTTGCAGGTTAAGATTAAAATGCATTTAAGTGTCAATAATTGTGAAGAAAAGCTCAGATAATGCTATCTTTGTTTTGTATGGTTTCAGATAGTATGCTCAGTTTATTATATTCAAGCACTTCAAAGCCACTCTGGCCGCCCAGTCCTCCATAAGAAGTAAAGAGGTTTTTTCCTACTAGACTTGATCATAGGCTAATAGATGTCCAGTTCTGTGAGCAGACAGCATGCCTGCTAGATAGATGGTGAAACTAGACATAAAGAATCTAGGCTTAAGAATTAACTTAAACATTTGTGGCCTATAGGGAACAATAGGACTCGTATCTCCAACTGATGGAAAGGCAGTAAAAAATCTAAATAACATTTTAGCCTTTTCCAAAAGATAGGAAAAGTAAGAAAGACAACTGAAAAAGGAGTTTTAAATTAGTTAATGCACATGAGCTATACGACTTTTCTCTATAAAGAAAAATGTATGCTCACACCAAATGCATGCTGGAGACTCTATTGCCCTTTATATGGCAGCACTGAACTTCAGGTCGACCTCCTGCTCTACAGACATGCAAGAGGGAAGGCATTTTAGGCACTCATTGTTGAGAGAAACTAAAATAAACATAATCAAAGAAACAATGGATGCTTCAGATACTCCAACACAAGTAAAGTCACCAGCACAAAGGTACTTTATACCCCAAGTTGCTTTTTCAGGATGTCTAGATCTGCAGCAAACATGAGGAAAGCTCCATTCCAGTGAAAACACAAGAAAAAAATCCAAATTCTCAAATTATTTTCCTAGAGATATTTCTAACTTCTGGCTTTGGGCTAAAAATATTGATACAACCAAGCAACAGTAAACATCACATTGAGATGTCATGCCACAGACTATCTAATCTTAAATTTTGCAAAGGGCAATTAGAAAAACCTACAAATATGCAAACATAATTAAAGAATAAAATAATTTTGTTTTGGTTCAGAAAGGATGCAATTCAAGTCTATCAGAATTGCTTAAAAAATACTTCAGTGTGCAAAGCATCAAGACAAAATGCCAGATGCATTTTCAAAACAAAACAATAAAAAACAATGGCAAAATAAAATTATGGTTACTTAATAAGTTTCAAGAAGTCATGTAGTCAGCATTCTCCAGGAAAAAAACTTTTCCAGCTAACACCAGCAGATAGGAATATTGGCAAGAAAATTAGGAAAAGGAACAGTCACAAATTATTTGTCACAAAAGAGAAAATAGATTCATAAGAGGAGTCTAGACATATTCCCCAGTAATAGGGCTAAAAAAGGCAAACTTCAAAGACATAAGGAATGTTACTAATTAATTATTTTCACCTGATGTTAGCTCAAGAAGAAATACAGGGGGAAATTTCAAGGAAATTAATAAATTAAAGGGGTGTGTGTCAGAAGACATGTTTCCCCAGAATTGGATGCCATAGCCACCAGTTCCTAAGGCATTTGAGAATAAAGGGGCAATTTAGGTTCAGTTTTGACAGCTATGCAAGAATGTATATTCAGGGAAAAAAAATGAGACTGACATTGACTTGTAAATGACAAACATTGAGGCATGAATGTCTGTAGGTCAGTGGGGATCCAGTTCTATTCAGATTAAACCAGGAGGTAAAAAACCATGTAAAAACTGAACAAAATGTGGAAAGAATATTACTAAAATAAACCCCAACTATCACTAGTACCAAATGTTGTAATAAAAGATCCCAACTATTTATGTGCCATTTTCTCCAGGAAAACAGCATTTTCCTGTGCTCTCTCAAATCTAAATAGGTACAGAAAAAGCCAAAAGGTTTGGGAAACTGGCAGTTAGAGATGCCTTTTACAACACCCATTTAGGGGTAACGAGATCATGGCTGCTCAGCTTTAAGGGCATATCCACCAAAGAGAATAGGTTTGACAGGAATATAAAAGTTAATGAGTATCACAGAAAAAAAAATAGACATTTGATTTCACCAGAATGCGTGAAAAAGGGACATACAATAATAAATACATTCTTTAATAACACAAGATTAAATGACAGTAAATGACTGATTGGCAGTACCAAAAATAATAATTTCAAGGTACAAAAAACAGTTGGAGCTGAAGCACTTCCCTTCAGGTTTGAATACTTAAGCAAAGTAGAAACAAAGGACTAGCTTTGCAGAGGGACTTGCATATTACTCATAAAATAGCTGAGATATGAAGGCAGTTTCCTTGAGCACCCTAACAGAATTGTTGTGTGCTTAGATTGCTTTTCTGCCTGCTTTGGAGTTGGCAACGGGTGAGACATCTCACTCTAGGATATTCAGTGACTGGATTTTACAAGTCTTCTTTGTGACATTGACTTGATAACTTTCAAATTTCAAAATGCTTAACATTTTTTAAAGCATTTTAGATCATTTCAATTGATCATTTTTATATCACTCATTTTTACAAATGCATATAGTTTTATAAATGCATTTCAAACCAGCTGGAATAATCTTAAAGTTTGAGAAAATAGATGTGATTGAAGTGTCTCTTGTAGCCTAGTGGGTGAGGTGTTGCTCATTTCTTTTCTGGAGGAATGAGGTAGGCACTTCTGAAGGCAAATGTGTTTCCTGAAGACAGAACAAAGACTGTTCCAAGTTCTGCAAACATTGATGCTTCCTCACGTGGTGCATGTCAGCTACACAAACCAAGCAGACCTGTCCTACAATACACAACAGGACAGGAGACAGAGTGTACCCATGGAAATGAGAGGTCGGTCCTCAAGTCTTTTCATGGATATGAGTTGAACCCAAGACCCCACACTACAGTCAGGAATCTGAACTGATGGGTTTCTGAACTAAAGGAAAAGCACAGTGACATCCTCTGTCCCAGATCACCAGCACACACAGGTATCAGGTCACTTTGTATGTCTTGCCTGAAAATTCAGATTCCATAGTTCCAAAACTATGTGGTTTTTTTTTTTTATTCCTGTTTAATGAGAAAACCAATGTTGTCCAGACCTTATTCTTTAGTGTATGAGAAATCTTGCTGGGAAAACAATTACTCAATTCTGTGCTTTTAGATACAGTTACCAATAACTGTTATTTCAAGCCAGGAAAATACAAAAATTAAAAATTCCTTTGGTCCAGTTATTCCTTACATATTCAATAAATCAGTCTTGCAGGAATACAAGAAGTAAGACCTATTGTCAAACAGAGTATCTGATGAGAAGGACAACTGCTATTCTATACTATCTAATTCAGCGTTGTCTGTGATATATGAAGTCACACTAAATAGTCTTTATACTTTGATAATCCATGAGCATACAATAGCCATGGTAAGACATTGCTATGCACATGCATCCCTGCCCTAAGAGAATGTGTCAAACAAAATTTCCCTTCACTCTCATTTTATTAAATTAAGCTTTTAAATCAAATTATTTTTCTCTTTGCATTTGACTCATGTTTTTTTTTTTTCTTTTGTTTGGGGTTGTTATTTTAGGTCTTTACTTTTCCAAAATCAGCATTACTGATAAAACTTAGAATGTATCCACATCATTAGCATTATGCTGTATGACACTGTCAATCTATGGCAGTCTATAATCAATATAGAATCAATCTGCAAAAATACTACTTACTGAAAAACTAAGACTCAGTACTTTTTAGTCTCAGGTCTAATAATAAGGTGAAGTAGTCTTAGTGCATACTACTAGTTATATAAGATTTATTGCAAACAGAAAATTAAAAGAAGAACAGAAATATTTAACAGAATATAAACCAAAAATAGACAACACATTTAACAGAGATAGGCTGATCTATATAGGATAGCTTTATTAGATTTATGCAGAATAACTATATGATGTATCAGGTAACATCACTTTGTCCTTTGCTGTCATTTTATATTTTGAGACAGTGACTTTACCGAGTTTCTTACTGTAACATGAAGATACATTTGACAGTGACACAAATTAGCGACCACTGTCGGGAGGCTCACAGACAGACAAATTTATAAATCACTCTGCCTTTCAAACCTTCAAGCTGAGGATAGTGATCTCAAAAAAGATATCAGAAATGGTTATTGTGACACCCCTTTCCACATGGAATCATCTCTCAAACCACAGTAAGTCTTTATCTTGAGAAAAGAGACTCCTCTCTCTCTCTCCCCACTGAATACAATAAGCCCATCCCAGATGTGCACGACCACACCATTCTTGAGGCTCTGCAGCATGTGGTTTGACCATAAGGAAAAGGTCTTGTGCTGAATGAGGAAATGATGATGAGAGGGAGTACAACTAAGGTCAGCTCCTGGCTCGAGCAGAAGGCAGTGTGGTGCTTGCTGGAGGGGCAGTTGGTATCCCACAGCTCATTAGAAAACTTTGTCGCTATTGTAATTTACATATGGTTTATATTTTTCTTGTCACTGAGGAATTATTGTAATACTACTGAATTATTCCAAATCTAAGTCATCCAAAAAAATCAATTATACTGTGGCAGTTTCCTGGTGGCCATTTATGCTAACTTGATGGTTTCATCAAACCAATTTAGCAGTATAGATAGGTGGGAAATAAGAAGAAAAACAATTTTTTGGGTGTGAATCTATTACAGGCAGTCATTTGCCGACATTAACAAGCAAAATGACAGCATACAGTATTTTTTATTTCAGAGAGGAGAGAAACTGAGCAATTACAGGCAATACTTAATAAGAAGGCATCTAAGATTCAGATAAAAGAACCTATTTTACACATTCTCAAAAATTTCAATGGGGTTTTCATGTTTAAGTACCCAAATAAGCAAAACTTAGGTGCTTGAGGTACTTTGAGGAATTGCAGTATTCTCTATATATGTAATGTCTGCAATGCTTTGATCTTCCTATGCTTGTGGATTGAATTCACCATGATTAGGGGGAAGATGTGTGACTCACACTGATAAATGTGGACTTCTTATGTCATCTTAGAAGACAAGTTTAGCCTTATTCATAGATTGCAACAGTCTTGTACATTCTTTCATTAATTAATACCCAATCCTGATTTATACTAGGAATAGTATATACTTATCTACAATATATTTGTCCTACTGTGTACTGAATAAACACTCTCAGATATCATGGCTATATTATACAGAAATTATGATCAAATACCTTACCTATCCTGGTCTGTCTCTCTTACCTACAGTTCAAGGAAAGGTTCAAAAATACAAACAAAAACTGTTGTGGGACTGTTCATGTGAACAGTACTGACAGCTGTTTTCAGAACCCAGTTTAAAAGTGTAAATGGAATTATTGGTCTTACATTTATATGACTTGGGAATTTTAGTTATACATGATGCTTACAGGGTTTTCATCTACAGTATTGTGCACTTTTTTCAAGTTCTGGATAGAGCTGAGAACCGTGTGTTTGTCAGCAAATATTCATGTGAAGCTTTCTTTTCATATCAGCCAAATACAGATGTTCAGATACAAGAATATATTCTGTGCCCCTAGAACATATAATGACCTTCCAGCTCCAACTACACCAATCAGTGTTTTATGTTTTGGGAACACAGCTGATCTTTGTAATGCAATTGTGGAGGTGAAAACTCATTCAGTTGTCACGTAGCAAATCACTAAAAGGCATAAGAGAGGGACGAGGAGAAAGGTGACAATAACTCTAATACCAGGGAAGCATAAAAGAATAGAAGTTTAACTGATTAATTTTGAATATAATACAAGAAAAGGTGAAAAGTATGTTCCAGCTAGAGTTGTAACAATATACTAAGCCTTGGAAGGTTCTTTTTTTATATACTTTCATTCTCTGGAGTTTGTACAGAGTGCAAAGGAGCACGGTGTTGAAGGGATCTGACCAAGATGTGAATGAATTTTGGGTTTGAAGCTGAAGCACTACAACACCTAGGCAATGAGTTAGCTTTCTCAGCACTAGTTTGGGGATCTTTTCACTATTACCTCTGTGGTTTGAGATCTGTCCATCTTTGTGATCACTCTGTGCTGATTCTGATCATTGCACAACAAACATAAATAAAATTCACATACCTAAAATCCAGGCTATGCTGAACAACTTTGCTGCTTCTGCAGCTTTGTAAATTAACCTAGGTTGTATTAAGTATCAAAGTCAGAATAAAAAGAGTATTTTTTAAGAAGAAGCATAAGAAAGAGGAATAATGTTTTTTAAAAATTTAGGTTTTCACTTCTGTGGCATGATTTTCATGAGTTTAAATTTCTGCCTTCAGTAAAACTACAAAAGTATATTAGAAAATGAATTGTCTTGATGTAGATGGAAAAGCAAGAAGCACACAAATCCATGTTTATTTGAATGATCTGTCTCTGTGTTTCCCTCAAAAATGAGTCCATTTGACACACTATTAAAAAAAATGGAGCAACATAAATTCCATTTTGTTCCCAATTTTAAAAGAGATTCTACTTTGTTGCATATATCCATTCAAGTAAGCTCTTATTTGAATCATCTACTAAAATAGAGTATCGTTCTGGTTGCTGCTTACACTTCTAGCAAAGGCTCTTTTCAGGGAAGAAGTTAAAAGTGCTCTGCTACATTGTTTTTTTATTTTTTATTTTTTTACAATGGCCTGAAATCTGTCAAACACTGCACACTTTTAGCCGTGATGTTAGCTGTGTTTGTAAATAGTGGTGTACAGATATTCTTTTTTACTGCTTCCATATATTACAGATTTCACTTTTCAGCTAAATTTCATCTTAACTTAGAGTAATAAAATCCTTAACAGTTCTAAAGAACTGACACATGTATGTGATCCCTTTCTATTGAAGGCATTTAACTTTTCTGTCAGTAAGACATGTGAGTAAACATTTTCTAAGAACTCTTTGATGGCTGTGTCTCCTGGCTCCCAGTGTTGCACAAGGCATTTTATCAGGTGGACCCTGGCACACCTGACATGGCCATTTTAGAACCATGTTACGTATAGAATACATTTGCTCTACAACTCACAACCCTTCCCCTCCCCACAATTACTAAAACCAAAACAAAACCTGTCGTAGGAAACATGGAATATCATCAAAGAATAGATATGAACCCATATCTAAACAAAAAAACCTTTTTCTTCTCCTTTATATTCCAGCTATGTCTTTTCCTTGCATTTGCTGCAGAGGGACTATTTGCATGAATGCAAACAATCCATAAGTGAAGACTTGCAGGGCAAAACCACAGTCCTGCTATGAACAAAAACACTCACGAGCTAACATAAGTTACAAATCATGGGGCATCAGATAAACCATTTGCCCTCTTTAATTTTAATAGAAAACAAGAAAACCATGCATTTGAAATAAAAACTAACATTAAGGAAAATAGTAAAAGATAGGAACATTAACTGAAATGAGCCAAATAAAATCTCCTCTTTAAAACAGCTTTAGGTACCAGGAGTACTGTAGGATAGGCTTTTAATAATTGTTCTATATTTTAAAAAGCACGATTCCATCTAATATTTGTTTCTGTAGATCAAGAAATTACTTCAACATAACAGAGACAGCTGAGAGTTCACAGTCAAACAGGAGCCTGCAAGAGTATGCGACCTTACCTTCACCTGCATACGCCAGAATGGAGCGGGCACGCATCTGCTTCCCTTCTGTGGTTTTGCCGGAGCAGGTGTGTGAGCAGGAGGACCAGGCAGACCACATGCTGAGCACGCAGTCCTTTGGGCACGGAGCTTCGCAAGCAACCGGGATTGGGTAGATAGCATCTCTACACAGCTGTCTGTCAACCTCTTCTCCTGGGAAAAAAAAGGCCAGTAGCAGTCTATCATTTGTTAAATTAACTTAAAATGAGCAATCTAGTCCAGATGGGCACACAAATAAATTAGATTCTGTTCTTCTATATAAACAAGGTAAATAGATTTTTTATTAAAATTACTTATCTCCTCTGCCTTGATTCTAGGAGAACATGCTTAAACCTTGGTTAATTTGATATTTTGCTGAAATGAATGCCAGCTTGGGTGGTCTTTAGGCTTTCATTTTGCAATACTTGATTCCACAGAAAATCCAAATGTGAGCTGCAGAGTATATAATACACTTATGGAAAACTGTGTACGTGGAAATGCAAGAACAGTAATGACCTCGTCTTCTTCCACATTTGTGGGAGAAGGGGGAAAACATCCTAACTTCCAGCTTAGCCAGTTCCATAACCCACAATTTATCCTTTGAATTGCAGCTATCCATCAAACCATGAAAAGCTGCAGTAAACTGCAGTCAGAGTGTCATTTTCTTAGAAAGATCTTCATTTGTTAGCAAATCAGAAACACATTACTCTTTGTGTCATGGAAGTATAAAAAAAAATCTATGAATTTGTATTATGTTTATCAAGATCCACGTTTCATTATAATAAAAAGATCCAGGCTGGTATAAATTGTTTAAAAAATACTAGCTAGTGTTTAAGTATCAGGGTTGCTTTTGTTTTCAATAAGAAAATCGTGGAAGCACTGTCTGAGGTCTGTCTGTACAGCACCCTAGTCGTAAAATGGATAGTTTTATGAGGCAATATATGATTTCTTGATCAAATAAATTAATATTCATTAAGTGAGGAATATATGAAGGCCCACATTCTGACGTCAATAAACTTCATGATTAATCTTCATGCTGGAGCAGATGACGGAAAAATGAACTAAGCAGGAAGAGGTTTGGGTTCACTTTACAGAATTCTAGCCCTGTTATCACACAAACCAATTAAAGAGAGCGTTTGCAAGGAAAAGCACCGGGAAGTGAGCAGTAACCCAATATGTAATGCCAGTTACAAAGAACTGTAAAAAAGTTGCATCTAAGAGCACACTGGACTTCTAAGGCCCTGATAACCACATGCAATCAAGGCATGGAAAGAGTCAGTTCATTTGTAAACATGAACCTTTTTTTTTTTTTTCAATTTTCTAAAAAGGATATAATTTCAAAGAACCCGAACACCTTTGGTGCTATATGAGCCTTTCTGTACTTGGGCATCAAACCTTCTGTTGAGTTATGATTCACCTACTGAAACACTATCGAAGCATACGTATCTTGGCAGCGTCTAGAGCATGCACTTTCTAAAATACATGATGTCAATCCCTTTGTTGTAATAGGCAAAGTCAACAAAATAAAGGCTTGTCAAGATCTGCAAATGAACATAAGATTTCGATACAATAAAACATTTGTTAGGCATACGAATTAAATACTCTATAATCGAATCATAAATGCATCAGCTGCTGTCAATAATTACCATCTGAATTCTGAAAGCTAATTCAGTGAGAAATATGCATACTGTAAATGAAACCAAAGTCCTATAAACACTGCTTTACCCAAGTCTCATATTAGGCTGTATTGCTTAATAAAATAATAATAATAAAATGATTCAAACACTAATCTAAACAGAAACTACATAAACTACATTTTTTTCATTCAAGGTTTACAGTCTTAGAGTCTCTCAATTAAGAATCTCTGTCAAACTGAGTTCTCGACACTGGGAGGTTCTTTTGTACCAATGATATATTATGAGTCCCAGAACTAAAAATTACTAAATTCTTTATAAAAGAGGAAAAGATGAGGGCCATCCATCCACTATTATATCCTTTTAACCAGGGGCAAATATTTTATTCATACAGAATATTTAGGCACAACAGAGCTGCAAACATCAATCTTCCTTGGCTCTGAAAACCAGGGAAAAACCTGCAGCTCATGTTTTTAAAATAGCCTAAAGTAGTCATAGTCTTCTGAATTATAAAGACCTTTGAGATAAAGTCAGTCTCAACAGTTCTATTTTCCCATGTTAAAAATAAAAATCTGAGCCCTGCTGAAGGCTTCATAGCTCTCCCACATCAAGTTCTACTTCCCTCACTGAACTCAGTCTGCATCAATTGCTCCTTCTCTTGTACCACAGGCTATCACACTCTGACACTAGTGCAGGAGGGATTTCTTTCTGGTTCCTCAGAACAGGATGTATTTGGGCTGAAGGACAAGAGATAGAGGAGCAGACTGCAAACTTCCTTTCCAAAGGATAGGAAAAAAGCTATTAAAGGGGTTAACCCTACTCTCAAATTCTTCCATTGTTAGGTAAGACTCAATGAGGTAAACTGCGTAGACACTTTCACACTGTGCAAGAAATGATACTGTTACAATAAACTGTGTCATACTGTAATCAAATGATACTATATTGAGCTTATTTATCACCTGCTAGCTGTTAACTTTAACCTCAAGCTAAATTTGAGGTCACAATGAGAAATTATGTTAAATTCCTTTCAATCTGAGTTTGCATTTCAAACAAAACTTAGTCTTTGCCCTCTCCCAAAATCAAAGCCTTCTTTTTCCCTTTGCTTTTACAGAAAAAATATTCTAGCAATATGGGTCTTACATACTGGCATTTCATTTTTGTCAACTGTCCAATCCTTATCTGATGAACTCAATAGACTAGAAATGCAGTTGGAAGGAACGTTTTATAATGGGTACTTCTTATCTTCAGTGAGATTTTTTTTTAGACTAAATTGTTTCTGACAATGAACAACTTGACCTTTCTCGCCTTCCTCTTTAAAGTGCATAGTGTAGTCAACTACCAGGAACCACTGAACCATAGGCTGGAACAATGCCAACGTAAAGACTAAAACTACTTAGAAAAAGTCCCATTTGAAAAAGTTTGTCTTGCGTGTTGAAGTCCAGAGGAGGGTCATGAAGGTGATCAGAGGTCTCTGAGGAATGGCTGAGAAAATTCAGGTTGTTCAGCCTGGAGAAGGGACGGCTCTAGTGAGACATTATAGCAGCCTCTCAGTATCTAAAAAGGGCTGACAAGTAAGCTGGAGAGGGGCTAAGGGGAATGGCTTTAACTAAAGCAGGGAAGGTTTAGATTAGATAACAGAAAGAAATTCTTCACTGTTAGGGTGGTGAGGCACTGGAACAGGTTGTCCAGAGAAGTGGGGGATGTCCTGTACCTGGATGTGTTCAAGACCAGGTTGGATGGAGCTCTGAGCTACTTTGTCTAGTGGAAGGTGTCCCTGCCTGTAGCAGGGGGGTTTGGAACTAGATGCTCTTTAGGTCCCTTCCAACTCAAACGATTCTGTGATTCTCTTTGAACGTTATAGATATAAACTTATGTTGCACAAGAGTTGAATGCAGAATTCCAAAAAAACAAAACTGAAAGGCCTCTGCCCTGGGTCATTTATACTCTAAATGACAGAACGAAAAAAGTAAAAAGCAGAAAGATGAAAATGGAATATGACATTTCTGTCAAGAGAACTCTTCACCATTTATCAGCTGATGTGTTCTTTAAAATCTGGAATCCAGCAATAGTCCATATTCAGAAGCAATGTCTATGCTGTTGAATTATATTTCTCTCTTAGGGAACAGACAAACATTTTGGACTAAAATCTCCAAATTGCACTTAAGGGAGTGACCGCACGTAGAAATGGCAAGCAAAAGATATTTTGTTTTTCAAGAATTTAAAATGTCAAAAATTGTTTAAACCTTTCCTGGGAATTTTTTACAGACTTAGTGAGGAGTGCCCAAGAGGTAGCATTCCTCAAGCTGCTGTACTGGATCCAGCCAGACAATCAGCAAAGTGAGTCACTACATTAAAATATCTTCGTGGCAGCCTTCTCGACGTGAAGACCTCCTGTATTGTGTGTACACAGAAGAGCCACTACTGAGCTTCTGAACAATTTAATTGCTTCAAAACAAACAAACAACAACAAAACACCAACCGAAAAAAAATCCCCCAAAACTTCTACTGAATAGGCAAATATTTACAGATCAGAGAGGTAGCTTGTGAATAGCATTCAGGAGGAAATGGCTAATAACTATCAGATTGTATTCATATCACCATTTTTGTTTTACTACATAGATACGGTAGCAGATACGGTATCTGTGAAAATTTGGTCTAGATGCTAAAGGTTGGGCTTAGCCACAGAAGATCAACATTCTGTGGTTAATGTAGTTGAATCATGCCAGTCCTTTGTGGTTTTGTTCACTTGTGTAAAATGTGTCTGATAATAAAGTTTCTTGTAAAACACTTTAAGAAAGTTCCAATGGGCAACATTCCTTGAGAGATGTGGTAATGAAACCTTGTTGCTTATGTGCATCTTTTAACATGATGTGCACAGTGCTTCAGTGAACAGTAAAAAATTGCTGTCAGTTCTGATCTGTAGTAAATTAAAAGACAAGTGCTTAACAGAGGGAAAAAAAATTTAAAGCCTTAAAATAAGCAGTAGAATCACTGCAAAATTAAATTATAGAGAACTTAAAAAAAAAAACAAAAAACCAACCAACCAAAAAAACAACAACAAAAAAACCAACTAACGTAAAACTCCTGCTGGAGTCCTATGCAATTAGCTTGGTCTCAGTCCTGCACAAGGAAACCAGCTACTGTTTCTAAAAGGCTGAACAATAACCTAATATAAACTAAGCAAAAAATTAACAATAAAATCACAATAAATGGGATTAAATCAAGACAGTGCTCTGAACGTTAACATCAAACAATATTAATATTAATATGCCTGTGTAATCAGTAAAGGACAGGAATATCAAACAGTGGTAAAACAAATCTTACTGTTATATTTTAAAGTTCAAAAGAGAATTAATGACAGAAAATGAGCCCAAATTCTAAAACTGCAGACTTCAGATTCCGTCCAAAGTGTTCAAATTTATTATTGCACTTTCAAGTCCATGAAAAAAGCCTCACTTATGTCACTATCATTTTTTTTTTTTGTGGTTCCTGGCTACCCAAACACATAATCTGATTTTAAGTACAACAAACAACAGAGCATCATTCAAGCGTTTTTAAAACTGCACATTTAAAATGAGGACATAAAGACATAAAAGTGTTGAAAAGACTGACAGTTTAGAGCACTGCATGAATCTGCATGTACTGGTTATACATATTAAGGTACACACTGTGTTGTATGTATGCGACTACATCAGTAGTCAACCTACTAGGCAACCTTTCTCAGCAGATGCCTCTCCTAGCAGTGTTCTTGTCTTGCCAGCAAAGCTGAAAAGGAGGCACATGATGTATTGTCCTTTGGAAAAGTGCTGGTCACCTAAAATATTTGAAAAGGCACACTAGATCTCAATTTTTAAAGTGCTCAATGTTTGTGGGTTAAGAAGGCTTGGTCATTATTCACCTGCCTTCAGTAATGTCTCTAAGCATGCAGCCCACAGAAGAAAAACACAGTTAGTTCACACGATAGCAAAATCTGTGAGCTGTGCTGATTGTCTTTGACTGTTTCCTTCCTTTCCCATGCAGAGAAATAATCAACAGGAAAGTCTTGAACTGTCTCGGGTATGGGTTGTAAAGGCTGAAATGGCTGAGACTGTTCTTTATCTTGAACATGCAGCTTCCCACATGCATTCCTCCCACATGAGGTCCTATGTGTGTCCTTACACTCCTTCCCTCATCAGTCTCAAAATGCGCAGATCAACCTCAGCCTGCTTGAGAAGCCAAAGCTGCCGTGTGGATTCTGCCCATCAAGAACACGAGATGCCTATTTATACTCAAAACCTAGGAAATCAGGACTGTGCTATGTGCTCCATCCTGTTTTTCATACGGAACTAACTTTAATCACTCCCTGCAGCAGAAGTTAGTAATGCATATCCTTCTCCACTAAAATGTTTGTACATGATACACAGTTGAAATTTTTTTGCATTATCTCTGTAGAGATATACAACATAGTTTGACTAGGAGAAAGGAAAATGTGGGGATTTTTTTTTGTTTGTTTCATAAGATTCTTGCAATTCTGAAGTGCCTAAACCAGGGCAGAAAAACAGAAAGAAAATATAACTGTCTCAAAGTTACAGAAATATCATGAGTAGACTGTACCAGTATAGAAAGAGTATTAATGAGTTTAACTGTCATTATTCTAAAGAGTATAAAATAAATTAAAAAAACTTCAAAAAATCGCTAATTAAGAAAACCTACAACCTTATTCAAATGTGAAATTCCATACTAGATTTTAAATATTAATAACCTTGTCTATGCATTGGATGATTAGTCTAATGCAAAATGGAAATTCTTCATATTACAGAAAAGCTACCAAATTTATCAAAACCCCTAATTTTTCACATGCTAGGACACCTTATATCTACAAATGAGCAGATGGTAATCAAACAACTGAATAAACTGAAAATATTGTTTAAATACTTCTAATACTCTTACATTTCTTTCAAAGCATGAATTGATCACCTGTCCCCAAAGTTCACCAAGAAAAGGGTAAATCCTGCCTGCCTAGAATGAGCTGCATACAAGTTACTGTTACAGAAATTAACTTTTTCTTCTAAACCTTGGTGCTCCAGCAGTAGTGTGGATTTTTATTTTTAAAATGATCAGAAGAGGTAGAGAACTCTCTTGTGAATTACACATAGGAAAAAGTGGGGACCTATAATACTTTCATTCAAATTCTGCCCTTTTGCATAATCAGACACTTGTAATGTATCTTCCTCAAACCTCCTTATCATACTTCTACTTTATCAGAACTGCTGATTAGAAATTCAGTTTCATACTCGGATTTCCTTTTTAATTTTTTTTTTTTTGGCAATTATGTGTAGTTGTTTGGTTTTCCTTATACAGGAGTAATGCTCTGAGGAACACACTGTCTTTCTCTAATTAAAATACATACACAGCTGTGAAAGTCTGACCCAGATTTTTCAGTAGGGAGAATCTAGAAGTTAATCTCTGAAAACCTAATCAAATAAACCAGAGAAGGGGAAAACAATAATTCATCACTTACCATCTAGTTTAGCTCAACAATCTTAAGAGTATTTGGAGGAAAAAAAGCAGCACATGCAGCAGTACTTGACTGACAGAACAATTTTTGCTCTTGAATCAGTTCAATACTTCCATATAGCACATACTTTGATAGACAATAGGAAACTTTCTATGTTTTATTAATCCGACTAGCCTTCTTATCATCTTGATGGTATTTATTCATATCTGCTCCAAAGATAAAGTCTGTCAGTATAAGCTTTAATGTTAGTAAAATGGCAGTGTCTTTGAAAACAGCAGCAACAGAGTATTACCTCAGTAATTATTTTCTGTTACAGTTCCTGAGTGACCGTCAAAAAATATCTCGCTATGAGGTAGGCTGATAAACTGTCAACATTTGGAACAACTTTTAACCTCTCTAATTATTGAATATAAATCTGCATTAACTGAAATTTATGACCTTAATATATTCTACTTCATTGACACCTAAATTTTTTAACAAACACGTGAAAAGGTGGTGTATTTTCTCCTTGTATTATTCTTATCAAGTGAAGTTTTCACATTCATTTCTAATGCTTAGGTGCCTAGCTGGTAGTTACAAGTGTTAAATCAGTTGCTAATTCCCAAATCACAAGCCTTTCTCTCAATTGCCTTTGCTAAGTAGCATTTGCATTTAATTAAGTACATCTTAATTAGTTGATGGTTAATATTCTTGAAGTCTTTTTCTTCTAAGAAGCCTAAGTAGGAATGGCAGTGTTTTCAATGAAGACAAATACACTGGTTACTCACATCTGTCCATCATGCAAAAATGTCAGAAAGTTGGTCTAATAGTTTAATGATATGAAAACACTGTAAATTGTTTGATTTGGTGATTTGTGTGTGCAAATTTACTGTGGTTTTAGTTTCAATGCAGTATCATACACTCTATTCCTTACTAAAGGAAAAATTGTAAACTTGATACTTTGGCCACTTACTCAAAAAACCCATCATGAATCTCATAAATATCTGGATTTATTTATTTTTTTAGAAGAGAAACTTGCTAGCACAAGCACATACACTTTCATCTTATTTACATCTTTACCATGACTGCAAACACAAACCAGTGACACAGAGAAGAGGTCACTGACTACTTTCCTTTCACTACGCACATACTGGAAGATATGAATAACTTCTAAAATATAAAAATAAATTTTATAATGTGGGTTTGTTTTTTTTTTTCTCTAAGCAAACATTTGCAATGACAAATGACTAGTAATAACAGGAACCAATAGTATACTAAAGGAAAAGAGCTGGAGCTTAGAAACCTACCATATCCAGTGTTTTTCTAATCAAATATAACAGCATGTCAACACATTTAAGAAAAAATCATGATCTCTTTAAGGTTTTCTATTCCTTAATGAAATGAAACCCCACATTTTACAAACAATAACTTCTTGTTGATGGCTATGTGCAATTTTCTTCTTTCTTCATGTATTCATCTTATGGGAAAAGAAATTTTGATGAGTGGGATGACAGTGGCTTCAAGAACTCCCACATTCATGCAGAAATCTAATTTCAGCAATAATACTTCAACACTTCTGCTCCTTCTCTGTAACCAAACCAGTAAATGCTTCTGCTACAGCTCAGTTACAGCTTACATAGAAGCATGTGTTTGCTAACCTTTCCCACAACACAGCATATTATCGCATTCTAGAAAGAATGCAGAAGCAGGTAACCCCTTGAGAGTGGTTTATATGAAAGCTAAAAGGTGTGAGAGCCATTCTGCTACAGAGGTAAGACAGTTCTGGTACGAGTTTCTTCACTGACTTTAAGCTCATCCAAAGTTTCAGTCTAGCAAATTTCAAGAAAAGTGACTCACTGCTAAAAAATCCAGGTCAGTTTTCCTTAATGCATCAGGTAAAGTTTTGCACCATATACAAAACAGTTACAGGAATGACCAAAACCAAAATTGCACTCCACACCTTGAAATAATGACCATGATAAAGGGACAACTCTGACACAAAAATTAAGAATATATTTTAAAGATGGATATTTCCTGCTATAATTGCTTCAGATGGGACACAGCTTTGCACATTTTTTGGATGTAGCTTAAAAATAATGGTTAAAAATAATGAACTAATATTTTCAGATACCATATTAATGTTTTTAGTAATCTTATTTCCATGTCTGGAAATAGCAGAACATATGTACTTCCATCTAATTGGAGTCATCTAACAGGATTACAATCATGTAGATACAGCCTAAACTTGATGGAAGCAAAGAAAAACAGGTAAAGAAATAATATTTATTTACCCAAATAATATTTTTGATGGAAAATGCAGTGTCAGCTAGCCAGATCAAACAAAACAGGAATAAATAATATTCCATAACTATGTTAACATAAAAATATACAGAAATCTGAGGCATTTGTCTGGGGAAATCAAATCCATTAAAGGGTAAACTTCTTATTGTGCTTGAATTATTTACTCAACCAGAATGAGAAAAGTGAAAAAATAGATGTTTTCTTCTTGTCATTTTAACATTTTGTGGTATTCACTTCAAAAATGTAGCTCTTATTCCTTTACCCCCTCTCTAAATTTTCAATACTCTTTGCTAGATTTACTCAAGTTGAAAACCAAAATTACATATTTTCACTCAAAAAAATATAGAAAAAGGTTTTCCAGTTCTCCCTGTATGTATTTATTTACCTAATTTTCTAAGTGGTAGTAGTGATGACAGCCACAGTATCAGTTTCCCCAAGCATACAGCAGTCATTTATCTACCCGTGAGAGTCCCAATTAAAAAAAAAGAATATATATGTGTATAAATATACATGAGGCAAGTTCCTTCAGTATATACACAGAGTAGAGGCACACTGATGGAATCTTATAGCACTTTGGCTTAAAAAGTAACACAGCCTTTTTATCTCTGACACAACCCTATAAGTTACTGAGTGCCAATTTTGTATTATGCATCAAACACTAATGGAATACTCTTCTTACATATTATACCTTCTTTGATTCTTGGCTACTTCTGATGCCACTGAATATTCACTGGCATGAATGAGCCTGTATCTGAGCTATGAATGATAAAGTGAGTATCACTGAAAAAGCCTGATCTAAATAGGAATACTGAAGAATTAATCTAAATTAATTAAAATCGGACTTTGAAAGAGATTAGTTAAACTGTATTAGCATTTTGTGTGTCTATCCTTATTCAGAATGAAAGAGAAAATTCTTGACAAATAGAATTAAGGGCACCTTAACTCTGAATAAGAGGATTCACAGAAACATTTAATATAGTTAATTATATTTGCAGTTAGTTTGGATTGCCTTTTCAAAGTGTCTCCATGCATACAAGACAAAGTAAACAAAAACTGAAATATCATATATCTTTCGCTGAAAATCTTCTAGACTTTTAACTTGATGCCATAATAGACTTGTACCACAACGATAGAAGTCCAGTGTTTCTAATAAGGGGCCCAGTGGAGTACTCATACACTGCCTGAGAACAGGAGTAAAATTTTTCTACTGCTTGACAGGTAGTTGAAGCATTTTCATGGTTCATTTGCTAATGTAGTCTTACTGAGAATGATAAGGAACAGAGAATACAAGTGTATTGATCATAACCAAGCACAGTTGCCTTCTAGTGTCAAATAAGCCAATCAAATGTCATCTTGATATGAAAGAAAAAATAAGTTTGATGACAGGCTACGGTCCCATTGAGAATAAAATCAATATTAGTCATGGGACCAAGTGGGATCAATATGCCAGACCAATAGGCCATTTTAGCAGGATGGGGAGAGGAGGAGAAAAGTGCTGACAGAGCTATAAGGAAACAAAAAGACAGTGTGAATGTAAAGGATGAGATCACTTGAAAATTCATGCTATATTTCTCAAAAAACTTGTTTAAAGCACCATGTCATCTTAAAAAGATATAGACGATTTCAAGTTCAACTGTGGCTTCTCATAACTTTTTCCAATCAAGCTGCAATTCATACAGTGAAAAAATGATACAAAAGTATGACTTCAAAAACAAATTTAAAAATACTTTCTCTATTTGTTTGTAAAATGTTACAGAAACTCTGTTGGGTTTGAAAGTGAAGAACATTTCTTTCATGGACTTTAGAAATACCGGTAGTGTTATTTGAACATTGTTAACAGTAGGATTTTAATTACATGGATTTGAAAATGCAACATGTATGTATTTTACTGCAAGATGTCTTTTTCCCTATTTAGAAAGTAAGACATCTTTCACTGGAAATTATGGTACTGTTTTTTCACTGCTGAATATTCCCATAAAATTTTTAAATTCATTTGATACAGACAAGTAGAGTGTTGTAGCCTTTCAAAAGACATTTTCCCTTTCCCTCCAATAAGCTCAAAATTAAGCAGAGAACAAGCTTGGAAGGACGAGGAATGTCAACAACTTCAAACTAGTTTGAAATAATAGGCAAGACTAGAAAAACAGTAGCATGAAAACAATGTGAGAGCTCCACTTACATCAGTAGAAGGAAAGTGCTCATCACAATCTTTTCCAAAATTCTGTACACTGAGGTACTAATTTGCATATTTTCAGCAGCTACCTTAAATGGCCTCGTTTTTCAAGAACACCAAAACTTTCAAAAATGTCGGGCTTCTCATTTTCTGCATAAATATGAGCTTGGATGAATAAACTTATACATTGAAGATAAAAGGTTCAGAAAGTTGCATCATAAATTGATTCATAAATACTCCAGTACCTGCAGTTTCGACACTGAGTATTTTCCTAGAATTTGGCCACCAACATTTTAATGTTATTCTTCTCTCTAATGCAAAAGCTTAACCCAGAGCTGAAAAGAATGACTAACGCTATGCAACTGACAGAATAGTAGATGAATTTTTTCGTTTGTCAATTATCCAGTATTTCACAAATATTCAGTTAATTTACAGCAAGTTTACAACTGTGCATTCATATATATCTGTCATACTTCTTGCCACACTCATACACATGTAACTCAAAAGGGGGTTTAAAAGAGCAAGAAAAATTATTTTATGTAGCAAAGGATGATTGCAAGCATTTTCTTTGCATTATTCATCCAGCTGCATCTAGCAAAGAGTTGTCACTCTCTACATAATCTGACAGCTCAATTCGATCACATTTAAAACACAGGACCCAAGAGGTGTAAGAGAGATCACTGCCACTGTCATGTTTACACATTTCTGCAAAATGGTTTTAAAATTAATTTCATGGTTGCTTCTGTCTGTGTCCTACTACTGGCACATAAAATGCAGCCTTTGGAGAACATATTTTTATGCATCTTGCAAAGAATATCTTCTCATTGTTACAAGTAGAAGGCACAGCAAGCCTTTGGGGAGCTCAGACTGTGAATTAATCGTCTCTTTTGGAAACATTTTCATAACTGATTCCTCTCCAGAAGACAAAAACTAACCCACCTTTTTGACTTTTCCTTTTTCCAAGCCTCTCAGCGTAAGGATTCAGAGAAAGTGATGTCAGGAAAGCAGACAACAATAAATACCACTACATCTTATAAAGCTATGCTAAATTAAGGAAATATAACAATATTGCCACAAGTAAACCAAAAATAACAGGAGCACATCTGCAATATATAGGGACATTACAACTTTTCTACTTTGTTTATATGTTATACACCCTAATGTCCTAAAGTAACAGAAATCTGAGAGATTTCATTGTAGATTTACATCTACTCGAAGAAATCAGTTGTATCCTGGAAACAGGGTTCCCCTTCCCTACTGGAAAGGCATCACTGGTTTTCTAGACGCCTCCTATAATATATAAGATGCTTCTAGCTAGTGCAATTCCTTTTTTCTCCTCTTAAAAAAATCCATTCTGAGACACTCAGAACAAGAGATTTCATGTAGTTTCTGCTTAATATCTTTTCTCTGGAAAACACGAATGAAGCAATTTACTATTTATTAAATAATATCTATATCAATAAAGGATGCCTAATATCAGTAAAATTAAAGCCAAACATCTGATAATTCCAAGGGACAGATTTACATAGTTAATCCATAAATCACCCCCAAAACTATGTCAAGAAATCAAACAAGAGTAAATGCCAGAATTAAAGTTGCCTTTGTATAATGCAGGGTTTTTAACTGCATAATCACATGCTTATTATTTTTCCACTGGGTCCCTTCCTCCTTCAGTTCACAGACTGGAAACTCCTTAATGAGGAGCTATTTGGTATTTTTAGTTTTATTCTCTTTGTTCAAGGCACAAGCCTATGTTTTATTTACCACATGCTAATTAAAACTGTTATTAAAAAAGAATTGGTATTTTTCCTACGACCTTTCTGTCATGACTATCAGACAGCCACTAACACAGTGGTATTTGCAGAATACTCAAGACATGATGGGTCACTATTATTTATCTGTTCCTGATGCTGACCAAAAGTGGAGCAAAATTAAACCCTGAAGAATGAGAAAATTAAGACTAATTGTATCAAAGATATTGTACTCACTACTACAAAATGCCCACTTAATCACCAAAGGAGATACATTTGTCTCACGAATAAGGTTCTGTGGGGAAAACATCCTGTTGGTGCAAATAAATAATTAAATACTTCCATCTGATACATTTGCATGAGGACCAGATAAACAGTTGTAATTTACTAATGCCTGAAGGCTTACCTTTGTAACCTAAAATACTTAATTTTAACATAATATTTCTTTTCAATTTTCTAGTTTAAAATAGAAGACAAATGAAAAACAGTACTTCTGCTGTGGGTGTTGCGTTGGTGCTGGACACTGCCACCATGCCTGGTGATCGCATGAGACAGAAACAGACTAAAATGCATTGCATTCCAGCTCTAGAAGTTATGAATTTCCTTCTTTCTTCCCCATTCTCTGGCTTCCTATCCAGCCTTATTTTCTCCAGACACTAATTCCAGTCTGTCACCTCACTGTCCTTTTCACCTGGTCCAGCCAAATTCCCTCCAGCTGATTGACAAATCCTCCCTTGGGCTGACCATCAACAGATTAAATACGTCCCCAAATTTATTTCTAATCCCTCTCATGTAGAGACATTTCATAACTTTGAGTTCCTTACTTGGTCTCAGTAAACTGTCCTGGAAACCAGGGTAAAATCCTACCACTCCCCAGCTCTTACCCCCATTGCTTGATCAGAACCAGTTTCTTCTTTTTGTCTTCCATCCCCCTTTTCAGTGAATCCCAGGTACAAATCTATTCCTTTCCCTCTGCTGGTGTTTTGGCTACAAAGAGTCACAGAATACCTGCACTCCAAAATCTGGAAGAGATCACTAGGAACACTGGAGAGGCTCGTATCCTCAATTTTTTGTCTTGATTTCAAGTAATCATTGTGGCTGAGCATGTTTTAGTTTGAAGTTTAAGTATTCAGTGGAGATGGTGCTTGTGCAGTGTACAGGAGTAGGAAGAACTGCAAAATGACACATTATCTTAAGGCTCTAAGTTGCCACTGGAACAGTTATCTTATGAAATCAAATATTTTTGGCAGGTAAGAGTGGTTTTTCATTAATCAGTACTCAACACAAATTATGATCCGTGAGAAATGTCAAATAATGAGCTGCTAATGGCTGGAAGTAGAGAGTAAATTCCTATCTATTCAGGACTAGCTCATAACTATGTTTTAATTTTCACCATTTATCAATGTACTAGTTTCATAGCCTTGAAATTTGATAACATTTATTTAGAAAATGCACCATTAGCATGCAGGTTGTTGGAAAATATAAATAAGCCTGTGCAACCTTTTTCTCACGGAAGGAAAACTGAGAGGATACTATCTTAGAACATTTTATCACAAAGATTAATGATTTGTACTGTGTTATATAATCTTCCAAGGAAGTGGTATTTAATGGATAACTGTGTAGCATTATTTGCATATATAACAGTATTAGATATAACATTATCTCTTTTGGATGTATTTTGTAAAAATATTTTAAGTGTTTTCTGAGTCTGTTTTAGGGAGTTAACACATTGACATACAAATCCAAAACCAAAGAAGTCCAATTCTGGATCTATAAATTCAGTTTTAGAATCCATCTGTAACTCCATAAACCACTTTCTTTTTCTTGTTTCATAACAACATAATTTGAAGTAACAAATGGAAAAACTGTAAAGCATTAAACTGACCTTCCTAAAAAAAAGCCCAGTTGTTTCAAAATGTATCTACAATTATCCCCCTCTGTATTCTTACCATGATGAAGCTTGGAGTCTACTTAGAACTGGGTTGCTGCATTGCAGACTGCTGCATAAATCAAAATGTATGCATCAAAATCCCCCCCTTCTAATTTACCCACAAGCAGTTATTGCAATATCATACTGGTTGTGCCATCAAAAACTAAAGCAAGTTACTAAGAGAATGCATCATATGAAACACGTAATTGCACTCTCTGTGGTATATTTTCAAAATACTTGTCCTTTCCACTACTGCAACTACTACTCCTAGAATACAATGTATCTTACAACAGTGCAGCCTCATCTGAACAGTCAAATTGTGATCTGTGACATGAGAATGAAATTTTCGTTATTAAGTTGGCCCACCTGTTTATACCTTAATTATATTATTTATGGACATTAATGTCTCTGTAGGCATTATCTATACCAAGTGCAACTTTGTTTTCAAAAATTTATGATAAATTACAAACAAAGGTCTTTTGCACTGTCAAAAGCGACAACTGTTTGCTGGACTGTGCAGATGAAACAGTTTGTGGGGATTTTTTCCCTTATTGCTTTAATTGAAATAATTGCATGAGATTACAGGGGAACTATTAAAGACATGGACAAAGAAAGTGACGTACTTAATTCATCTCATATAATTAAATCACTTCATGTTACATAAACAATAAAAGCACTCATTCTTATATGAAACTCAACAGTGACATTTCCACAATGACAAGATGAGAGACAAAAAAGGAATTGGTGTTACCAATTAAATGTGACCTTTTATTGACAAAAGAATTATCAGTTATCAAACTTTCTGAGACTTGAATGAGATAGTTTAATCAGTACTGTTTCCTTATATTTTTTTATATTAAATAAAGTGAATCTTGTTAAAATTAAAAGCCTTAAAAATCCAGTGTTCTGTAACATAATGAGTGTCAATTTAAGTTACAGTCCTTTAAGCTGACTGTATTTTACTGTCAGTAAGAAATGCTTACATATACAAAACATCCAATAAACTTATTCAATATCTTTTTATGTAAGCAGAAAAATTAGAGGAAAGGAAGTAAGGATTTGTTTATAAATTTCATAGCCTATGTGTCTACAGTGAAGAACAAAGTATGCATCTTACATTTTATTTAAATGCCTCAGATGGTCATCCCAAAAGCTGTCAGCAGGAAAGAACAGTTTAAAACCATTCTGTTATGATATGAGCTTGGAAATAAATATTGGGGAATGATCACTAATGCCCATATAACCAAGTTCCTCTAAGTATAAGGCACTGTGAGCAGAAAGAAATTGTCATTAGCTGCTGTATTTTTCTACTGCTTGACTACTGAGCTTTGACCAGACTTTGATCTGGGTTTTTTTATAGGATTAACTGAATAATTCAATATAATCTGAATTTGATTCTTTTTAAAGAACTAAGTCATAAAGTGATACAAAGTAGAATTTTCTTTTCTAAACACTCATTAAAAAATCCAGCCAGTCTGATGGTTTCTTCATTCAATGCAAATAGCTGCACAATAGAAATGGCAGAAAAAGTAGATTCCTTATATGTGGGCATACCTATAGAATACCTATGCCCACATTGAATCCATTGATTCTCTACCATTTTCCCATTACAAAAATAAATGAAGACTAGCAGCTACTCATTTAGCATATATTTGATTCAAGCCATAAATATACTCAAAGAGCCAATTTCTAAAACAGCCAAAATACTTTAAACGCAAATTTTTGCACCAGCCAAACTTCAGTTTTCCTGAAATTTATTCTATATATTTGATTAGCTGTCTATTGTAAGATGATATAAAACCACAAGCAAAAAATTAAGACAGAAAATAGAGATATTGATCAGAAAACTATAGAAGAATATTTAAACTTCATGAAGAAATTTTATAAGATTTACCTCACTGTGAAACTCAACAAAAGCAAGAGAAGAAATATTTCAGAAATAAATATTTCTAAGTCTAGAGAAAACCAACAAAGCAAAAAAAAACCATATAAGACGTTCATATGGCTGAAGTATGGTGCCTTCAGCCTGTCTCACTAGCTGAGAATAAACAGAGAATAAAAGTACCCTGGAAATGTACTCTGTTCCATTTTGGTCAGTACAGCGCTTCAGCTCCAGACAAAGTAGCTAAACTAATTGGTTTGAAATGTGTCTGAACAAAACAGACCAGTCTACCTTATCTTTTAATTAGCTCCAATACCAATGTTTTATCCCCCAATACTGCAAAACAGGTAAAAGGCACCCATTTACATGAGAATATACCAATGTCAGTGGTGGTTTGAATTTGTGCTTCAGCCCAGGAAGACCAGATCTGTGTCACCCACCCACACCCAAGTGCCACAAAAGAGCTGGTGGCACTCAGCTACATCATAGCATTCACCTCTGTCTAGACAACTTCAGGAACAATTTTGCTACTTCAAAGAGTTGTAAAGATTTGCATATACACAAGAGCCTCGTTGTTGCCATGGCTCCCTCTTCTACAGCGAGTCTCTCTCCCAGCTGGGAGGCAGAAGAAGGCAACACATCCACTCCTGTCCATCTCCTGTTGAGCTAGCTGTAACCCAACAATTAGTGAACTTGAACAAGATCAGGAAGAAATTTGCCCTTCAAAACTGAGATCTGTTTTATCCAGAGTAACACATACAGTGGTACAAAGCCCAATATATTATAAAGGCTGTAAACCAATTTGTTATTTACACCATCTTACAAGGTGAGCAAGTCATTTCAGCTGACTGAGGATCAGAAGCACACTACTGACACTACAGCTACTGCTACTACCTGTGATACCGATTTCAGCCCAAAGATAAAAACCAAAAATTAATGAAATGAGTATTTTGTAGGTATTTTGAGCAGTAGTTAATTTTGCAGATTTTTATGTCTGATATTAGTTTGCCCTATTTCCATATGATTGGCACTAATGTGTCTGTTAACAGTGTGCAGAAGTAGTCTGCTTTCCCACTATAGACTTTAAATAACACAGAAATATGTATTCTTCATAGATAGTCATAGCTACAGAGAAACAGAGCAAATTAATCCGTTCTAAAATTACTCTTCTGATCTGTATTAAAAGACTTAATAATAGATAATATGTACATACATGTGTGTATGTGCGTGCATTCAAGTATGTCTTGTATATATAAAGAAAAGATGAAAAATAATCTATTTTTAAAAAGTCCTTCTATGATTATCAATAGTTAATCTGTAGAATGGAACACCAGCAACAGATCTCTAATTATTAAAATTATATACAATTGGGGAATTCTGATCAGTTTCTGTCCATTCTGGGAGTTGCCACAACTGAAAGGTGTTCTTTCCACCTAAAGGAGCTCCTTTGTGAAATTTCCTGGAGGATTTACTAAGAATATTTATTCTAAAAATGTTCTTTTCACAGTAAAAGACTGAAGTTCCTTTTATATAATAAAATATATTGAAGTTCATTATAGCCTGTACAATGACAACCCGGGGTACTGACTGTCATATTTTTTTCAGCCTGAATGAAAATTCTGATTACTGCCATCCACTGTGGAAAGGGAATGACAATCACAGGCCTCCAGCAATGAGAGAGGAGGATAATCTATTGTTTGCTATTGTCTCAAAGGCTGTAATGACTCTTATCTATACACCAAATTGAAGAGAGAAGCTCATTCCAATTATATGAAACAATCTCACCAACACTCCTTCTTGATTCTAATTGTGAAGTAAAACATCCAGGTCAAGACACGTTATCCCAACTAATTATGCTTTGAAGATATAGAACGATGGAACAGTGCACAGAAAGAGAAGATACTAATCAGTGTGGGGTTTATCTTATGTTAAAGCAGCACATTTATAGCACAATGCTTACTCTGAAACGTACCATTAGCCTTTTCCATTTTATAAAGCAGAAGCCAAGGGGAAAATATCCTTTTGTTTTAACACACTTAGGTCCCTTCAATCCAACATATCCAGGCACTTTGATTTAAGATATGCTCATTTATAATAATAATAAAAAACTCTTGAAGAGACCAAAGAGAATATTGTTCAGCAAAAATCAGTTCAGTTTGAGTAACGTAACAAACTTAGGCAATAATTAATGCTTTCTACACACTGTTTCCCTTCAGAGTCATTTTTACATGTAAAACTGAATGAAATCCCTGTGTGCTATTTAGATCAAAATTATAGCAATACATGATTATTATATAAATTATGTATCCTGTTAATTGATGCACAGTCTTTAACTGACAGTCAATGCAGTCTTCTCCAAGAAGTGCTCAAAGAACACTGAATATCACAAATTTCTTGTGATGAGTAATATAAACTATGATGTTTAGGCAATGGAAGAGTAGCAGTCTCCAAATTTTATTTTACTGCAAACTACCCTGCAGCTGTAGGGCCTGAAGCAAAACCTGCCTGAATGTAAGGTGTTGCTCTCTTGTATTTTGCAGAGCAGAATTTAGATGGCTGCAAGTGTTTGGCAAAAGACGCCATGGATATTCTGTTGACTGGCAGGGTAGGAGGCCAAAGTACTGGATGGGAACTACCTAGCAATAGGTGAAAGTGTGTACAGAATATAAATACAGAAGTATTTAAGGGTTGTCTACATGACTTTTAGTGAGTTGCTGCTGTGGGAGGCAAAGTAAGGAGATGCTTGAGCAGAGGCAGTTTGAAGGAAGAAACTACTGAGGCTGGTGGGTCCTTATTTGTACTTTGTTTGCTTCTACTGCACCATGCTAATCTTTCTCAGGAGAGACCCAAGCAAAAGACATGTGGTATAACTGGTGAATTACACCGAATACAGTTTACTAAGAGAAGGATTTCAAAGAAGTGCTGGGACAATCCACTGCATTACTCTCCACTGCTTTTGCACTCTGTCAAAACATATTGAGCACATATCTTTGTGGGTGATTGGATCTTTGTATAACAAACCATAATTGCAATTTGTTTTCTCCAATCTTTGAAACTCTGCTCAAAACTTTTTAACTTTAAATACTGACAAGCGTATGGCCAAAGCCTGACTTCTCACTCCTTCTGGGGAAGACTGATAATAGAGGCAACGTATAATGCCATATATTTACACCAATACATAATGCCATATAATTCAGAAAGACAGAGAAACAGAAATTAATACTGTAAAAACATTAATCACAAGTCTTCAAAGGCAAATTTGGTCAAAACCTAAGCCCATGCAGTGCAGACAGCAAATCCTGTGAGTTTTCAATAGAAAATGCCATGTACATAAAAGATATCACGAAGTTTAGTGGCTCAATTGCATGCTCCAAATATACAATAAGTTATAATCAATATAAATTACTATATTAAAATTTAGTAAGAAACTACATTACTATATCACAATTTAGTAGGAAACTACATTACACATGTGAGAAAACACCTCTCCTCAAAAAAAAAAACAAAAGGTAAGCCAAACTAATCAAAACCCAGTAGAGAAAAAAAAAATCCAACCAGACAAAAAAACAAAATCTTTCTTTTTGTTTTACAGATTTTTTACTATTAAAAAAAAAAAAAAAACAAAACAATTAGTTACGAAACACTTTAATTTATGAGGAAAAGTCCATTTTTCACCTGAAAATGTACACAAACAAAATTGCAAACAGTTTCAGTGTTGTTGCCAAGAAATCATTATATTGCAAAGGGAAATTTTTTGATATAAGGACATAAAATATAGTACAGTCAATACTGTAATTTAGGCTAATCTCTTCCTGAGCTTTGAAAATGGTTAATGGTTCTCTTAGGTGTATGGAGAAAAATAAAGCTTATACTCTGAATCTAAGCTCTTCAATTTAAGCCCCAAAACTCAATTATGACCCAAATTCTGCAGCATGAAAGCTCAAGATTTAAATATCTCTATAATCAGTTTTTATTACTTCTGACCAATTTAATCTCAAAATATTTTGTGCAGCTGTTAACACTCATCAGAGGTGTCCTCTTACTTAATCCTCTGTAGGGAGTTAGAAGCCTCTTACCATAGTACACTGTAGTCAGTACAATTATTTTAATTTATATGCTGCTCTAGACTATAATATCACTAATGAATAAGGAATATTCTCGCCACAGTAATTCATGAATCTTCTGTAGATTAAAGTATTCTGTAAGCAGCTTTCAAAATTGGCTTTTGTGACTATGTCAGGCAAAATCTGTTTTCTCGCACAGAAGATAATTGAATAATGGCTCTATTTTTTTGACCTTTTGTAGAAGCAAGACAGCTCAGACTGTCAACCCAACTCCATAACACACATCAAACCACGCTTTTTAATAAACACATTATTATTTTTCTTCCAGCTGTACTTACTGCAATGTGTCTTACTTTACTCACACTTTATTTGTTTCTGGACTGAGAGGATCAGCTTTGTTAGTGGGATTACATCAGGGAATTCAGTCACGCCACTGCAGGCTTGAGTCTCATCTACTGATGAGCAACAGCTGTTTTCTATTTAATTTTCTCAGTCTCTCTACAAAGCTTTGAAAACTACTGCATGCAGGTGAGGGATTTTGATCCTAGAGCAATTAGAGATCTTGCCCTTCCTAAACAATACTAAAAGACATTTATGTCTATTACAGACAGCTTGATTTTAAGGATCAAGAAAGCTGAGAACAAAAACTGCTACTCTTTCAGACTACATTTTAGCATCTACGCTCTACTTGGTGAGGAATGAAGAAAAAAACCATCTCACCATCACTGTTGACACAGACGACAACAGGAACCTGAGTACCAGGGCCACATGGCTTTTCATTGTCAGGAATGCATTCCTCCAGTCCCATAATTCTCCAGTCATAGCACGAGGGTTCTTCACAAGGGATGGCTTCCAGCAGGTGAGGGCAGTTTCCTGTTCCTCCTGTAGGCTCATTGGTGATGCGACGTTTCCTTAGTTTAAAGCCTGAAATGTCCATGAAAATAACAATGCAACTCTAAAGTGCAAAGTGAAGCACTTTTTATCTGTCTACAGCTCACTGAACAGTTCTATTCCTCTAGAAAACATACCACACACACTCAAAACAACACTGAATTTTTGATAACAGAAGAACTCATTAAAGAAGGACTAGAGGTAAAACTTAACAAGAGATTCAAAAGTTTTGAACTTACACAGTAGGGTTTGCCTTAAACCCCTGTTTATCACAGTCGTACATACTCCAGGAAGGAGATAGGACTCATTTCCTCTTCATTATTCTTGCCAGATCCATGTCATCTAATAAATCTTGACTAGACTGCTGGGTTGCCATTTCTCAAATATGTTGTTTGTTTTTTTCTCAGGTATCTCTCAACAGGGAACTGAAATCATATATGCACTCCCTTTCCCCTACAACTCCCCTCCCTCGCCCCGCCAAAATAAAACAGAAGAATAAAAAGACTACATTGTGAGAAAAAGGAAGGCATGGAAATGAACCCAAGAAGTTCTAAGAAAAAGTTTTCTGTAATAAACATCATAATATTTACTTGCAAGCATATACAAATTTCCTTAAGACTATCCAAACTTCTTTGGGAATGGAGAAACTGATGGGCCTTTATACAGTGTGTCATCTGCCAGGTCAATGTCCGTGACCAAGAGCAGCCCCCTCACTATCAGGACTGCATGATGAAACACACAGAGCACATATAGTCAGAACAGCCTAACTGAAATGAATGAATTTAAGAAATAGTTTCTCATGTAATAGCTTTCTATAATTGCTGATATATCTGACTGGAGTACTTTAACTTTGGTAATGATTGGTTTCTTTTCACATCTTTTCACGGTCTCCTTTTTTTTTTTTTTAATATCAATACTCAAGAAGGCTAGTAATATACAGATTTATTTTTTTTTATAAAACACTACATATAACTCTTTCATTTCTGCCAGGACACAAACTAAACAGGGGAGTTTTCAAACACATATGTGCAAGAAATGATTCTTTGTTTGAAGACATGCCTCTTAATTAAATGATAATAACTATTACTTTAAAAATACATTTCCATGTGTCTTCAGTTGTTGTTTGTGGCTTGCTTTGGGGATTTTTTTTCTACATTGAAGAGATCAGTCAAATTATGTTCAAATTGTTTAGTAAGCCTAACACAAAAGGCTGATATAATTTCAAAAACAAAGAACTCCAGTGTCTACAGCAACAAAGGAGGCAAGTGATCCGGAAATATATAGAGAGACATGCTGCTAAAAGTGGGAGTGCCTGTAAAACTTTTACATCATTCTCTCAGAAGAACTGTCAATGCAATTATAAAATAAAATGTAAGAATTTCCAGATAAGAGAAAAACATTGGCAGCTGAGGAAAGATCCTTGCTCAAGTGTGCAGGAATAAAAGCTCGCATAAAGTACATGCTAATACATTTCCTTTAGGCAGATGTACAAATCAGTCTCACAAACCTAAACTCTACCCCCCAAAATAAACAAAATCTCTCAGTGATGGAACAGCAACAGAAATAAAAAACTACTTGACAGCTGTACTCAGATGAGACTTAATCCAATAGGCTTACATGCTGAACTGCTTTTTCCTTCTTGAATTGATCAAGGTTGGGTAAGAGTTCTACAAAACAGCTTTGTAAAATTTGCATTATTGCTGCCCAGACAGAAGTGTAGCTAGCAGTATGTCAGAAAGATGCAGCTAAGCTAACATACTAAACACAGCTGCTCCTTCAGACGGACATGTTTAGCTGTCCTTTCTTATGGCTGTTTTCAATCAAGGAACCAAGTCTGTATTCCCTGCTTTTGTGAGATAATCACATCACAGCAATGACTAGGCCAGTTTTTCTCATTTACAGCCAGAAACCTGCGGACTTCTAACATGAGGGCCCTGTCACTGTATTCTTGCTTTCCTATTTTGATGTCAGGTTACTACAATCTGTTCTGCATGGGAATAAGCTGTAAAACATGCCGAAATTGAAACCAGCACATATGTCATCAGTAAAACAGTGTCATGTATCAGCAATGAATGGTCCCATTTCCTTGCCAGATTATGCTTTACGGTCTAATGGTGAATCCTTAAGCTATTACTGAACTGTAAATCTTTGAGTGACTTGGACACCACACACTTCAAAGGCTGCCTCTGCCTCCTTTTCGTGCCAGAATTGTGATTTGAACACACAGACAAACTATATCCCTTTCAATCTGAAAGAAAGGTTTGAAACTGGAATCGACCTATAAAAGCCCAAACTGATCTTGAGAGCCTAGTAACCTGGCTACCTTTTTGCCAGCTTTGGTGTAACAGTAATGTTATATATAGTCCTAATCCAATGACCTTTGATGCTCAGAGGCACTTCTTGGTAAAAAAGTTAGTTTGCTTGCATAGCCAGAGGTTCCTAGTGACTTAGGAATATTAAAATAATCCTCATTAAAAGGCTCTGCTGAATTTTTACATACCCTTCTTGGCCTGAGGGTCATCACAGTTTTCATAGGTGCATGGTCCCCAGGCTGACCATGCTGAGGTCTCACACTCTGTAGGACAGGGAATATGGCACAGTTGGGAGGTGCTGGGGAGAGGTCCTGTACACAGTTTACGGTCCACTGGCCTCGAAGCTGTCAAAACAAAGTTAAAACATTTCTCACATGTCACTGGTCATGATCTTCAGCTTTAAGTGGACAGAACCATCCTTCAAACAGTAAGGCTGCTATCTCATCATTTTAATCTGATCAAGCGATGGAAAAATGCCCACCCTGAAAAAATGAAACAGAACGAACAGAGTCAAATCCAATTATGTGGAGTCCGGAAGACTGTAGCTATTGCAGCACCCTCTTGGACCTAGACCTTTCATTTAACAGATAAATGATGCTATTACAATGACTGTTCACTTTGTGTTCTGTGTAAATCAATGTCCTTCTATTTTATTACTTCTTCTTTTAAGAAACTGAGCAAAAAGTTGCATAAATCCCTTTGCACTTGTATAGGTAATCTATATAATACTATAACTTCAAAGGCCTGGTTAATTAATATTTAAAAGATTATTTGTTTTTAGCTATAACCTGACACAAGCTAAAATTATGACCAAAATTTGTTTTCTCCTTTATTCTAAAGACCATGTAGCGTACACTCAGCAGTAAGATTTGGGCAGTAGCAGCTTTAGTTCAAGAAAGGCTTTGTTTCAGATATATAAACCATGTATATATTGTTTACTTACACTATAAATATATATATGTAATATATTCAAGATAATTAAAAATGCACAAGACAATTTGTTTTTTTCATTAAATTATTATTAATCTATAAAGACACATGTGAAATCGGAGTCTTCTTTCTTTAAGGACCAATAAGCTAGGCCAAAGTCACCCTTCTCCTTCCATACTCTATTCTTTGACTTCCCAGGTCATATAAATAATAGGACAACTCTATAAGATGCCAGAGTAAAGCACAGAACTCTAACTCAAAATGTACCATTTCACCGCAAGCAAAACTTTAATTCTTTTTCTTAATACTGAACTTGAAAAAATATTACACTAAGCAGAGAATATTTGCTAGAAGGAAAAGTGAAGACTGCCACATTAATTCACTTTGGCTGATTGAAGAAACATGGTGTTCCTTAACTCAAAATGTTCTCATTCCACTCCCTCAGCACTTTTTTTTTTTCCCCACAGGAAAGTTACCTCATTAATTTTTTTGCCACCACTACAAATAAATAATCTCTTTTTGATTGAAAGATCTCTCTCTCTCTGAAAATGATAAAATAGCCTTCTGAAAGTCGAGATCAATAACAACTGATAAAATGGAAAGTGAACACCAGGCTGTTAAAGTATGGTTTCACTTGTAAACATGAGTGTGTGTCTTTCCATTCAGAATGTCTAAGTAGCTTAGACAGTAGGTCTTTCCAGTTACAGAAAAAAAACATTCTATTCTCACTTTTTTAAGGGGAAAAGGGAATGAAAAATTCTCCCCCTCTCCTGGTTTCTCATGTTGTCTCCTTTGGCAGTTTTACACTGTGATGCTCCATGTAATGAAGGCATGAAGATGGCACATAGTCCTTCAACATTACTGTCTCCAGCTCACCAATCTCTTAAGACAAAATAATACGAAACTAAATATTTCAGCACTTGCATAATGCTATGTTGGAATTAAATTTTATGACAGAACATTGGATTTTACAGTAAGTTTGACATTCACACCTAACATGCATGATAATCATCATAATATGCATAGTTTGTGTAGAAAACGGATATAAATAAACATAATTTGCCTGTAATTGAGTTTGTATTGAATATTTTCTAATAAAAAAGAAAACTAGTAAGTAATTGTTATCTGTACTTTTTTAACCTTGATTTAATCAGAGAATTGCCCAAGTGAGACAGTTGAAATTAAGGGTCAATTACACCCCTGAGACACAGCCTTGCTTCAGGGAACAGAGAAAGTATTCTGATGAATGCCATGCTTCATCTCCAGCCTGCATCCACATAAAGAACTTCACACTAGTTCCTGGGATATTACTCAGAAAAATAACAAAGATCTTTATCAGTAAGCTTTAAGTAGTGGGTTTTTCATATCACAGGTATCAATAAATCTCTCAGTATGCCAAAAGGTTTCTGAAATGGTGCTTTTAGACCATAAGTGATTTCCAAATGTCTGCTAATATTGCTTTTAAAACAAAAGAATTCAACAGTAGGACAGATAAGTTGTTTTTCAGGTTATTAAAAAATGTTTTCATCATTGAGTACTCAGGATGCATTTCATGCAGTATTGCTCAGTATTCTTTCCTTGAGGGGACAGTAAAATAAGAAAACAGCCTTGCTTAGGATTCTTATGACCATCTTGCTCCCATCAATTTAAATGGATTTCTTTTAGCATCAAAAAAGTATAAATGAGCTCAGCTTTTGATGCTTATTGTTTAGCAAAGACACTCTGAGAGAAGATGATGCTGGATGCAGAAATTTACAGTTTAAAGCCTTGTCTTATCTCTGTCCTTTCATACTTTCTTGTGGCAGTAATAAGGATTGATCTTTCTTCCTTGGAAGTGATGTTGAATGCTGACTAGACTGTGTATAATACTACAAGACCTATGTTAAATTTTACCAAATTTTGGGCCAAGAACAGAAACAAAAGTGAAAGCATTTTGATAATTTCTCTTTCTTTGGCAGTCTAATTAAAAATTAGGTTCAGTTTTCAATGAATTTCAGGTTTGAGAGTAGTGACCTAAAAACCAAACCAAGATTCATTTATTCTGTTTTCAAATCATCTCCTACATTAGGAAATTGTAGCTAAATATATTTTATACCCTTGTAAAACAGCTCCACGAATTACTGCACTTCTAAAAGAGCGGAAAAGAACAGTTCTGTTCTTATGCATTTGCTACACTTATCAAGATCTAAAACTCCCCATCCTTCTCTAGAAACTCTCAAGAGAACCCTCTAGAAAGCCACTAGTGAGTACCCACTAATGACCAGGCTGACAGAGTTAATTTGTGTGTGGCTGCATCAGTGTAAGCAAACACAACTTCATATTTCTGTTTCTGGCCATAGCAAACAATAGAAGGAAATTTCTCCAAGTAAAGTACTCTTATTCAAGAAAAAAAACACAAACAAACAAACAAAAAAAGCCCAAGCCCACATATTATGACAATTAAAGAATTCATTTTCTTCTATAATGCTGAATTCATCAAAATTCAATAGATAATTCAGAACCTGATGCTCTAAGAAACAGCACAATTCCATGCATGTAAGCAGTTTCTCTCAGTTTAATAGGGCAACAACTGTGTGTTTGCAGATGTAGAATAAATTTATCCCCATAAAGGAGCTTTCCTCCCATCCTTAATCTACACTGAGGGTTTTAAAGGTACTCGGAAACAGATGACAAAATCCACCTCATCTTACAGTGAGAGAAACTTCATGACTAAACCATTTAAGTAGGTGAATAGAGACGAAACAACTTAAATGAGTGACAAGTAAATGGCAGAATGACAGTGGCCTCCATGAAACTTGATTGCCACCTGCTTAATTACTACCATCAATACTTCTTTCTGACCTGAATGCCATGAGGGATTCTGGTTCAGCTAAGGATTAAAAGTTCCAATTCTTACTGGAGCCCTAACTCAGTGTTTAAAATCTACAGAAGAGACTGGAAAAGCAGCTATAATGAAAGCCACAAACAATTCCCAGAGTTTAGAACTGAAAGGAAAAGCAGTCACTTGCTAAAACTGTTAAGGAGTGAAGGAGGGAACTGTTCCAGCATCCCAGAAGGCTCATCAATTTCATTAGTTTGAGTTTGGACCTGCCACTTTCAAACTGATCTGAAATTTCCTGAGAATGCACAAATCCGTTGAACTGTTTCAGAGCTACATAACCATGTTAATTATACACATATAGCCAACAAGGTCTCCCAAAAGGGACGTTGCCTCCTTTGCACGCTTTTAATCAAAAGGCCATGTCAGAGGCCTTAATTTACATACCTGTTATTTCAAAAGTGATTGATAGCAGAGGTGCAGCACTAGCCTTCGACTTGCTCTGTGACTGACTTTCTGAAATAACAGGGAAACGCCACCATGAGTATATGAGAATGGAGGTCTTTAGCAGCCTTACCGAGACAGCATTCCCTACAATTGACCACAAACTACTCTGAAATGAAGGCGTTTCCCCACAGCTAAATCTGATGGGTGTGTTTCCTGGCTTTTTCCCATCCTCAAATTACTTTTAGTAAATTACTTTGAGTAAATTTCTATGAGGAGAGAGGAGAGGGAAGATTAGCAGAGCAGCAGCTCTTCTGAAAATCTGTCCCCTAATATGGAAACAGCCCAGAGCTCCTTTTTAAACTAAGACCCACTTCACCCCCAGTCTGAGCTCTTGAAAAACTGTTCTCATGTTTATGCATCCAAAGACTAGTTACATTTTAATCAGCTTTCCGGAGCCTGCAGAGATTACCTCCTGATGGGGTCTGCGTATTCCTGTCACAGTCTGATAAGGGTAGATTTCACACTCGCCTAAGCCGGAGAGACTTCACAGCCTACTAAAATCCTAATCATCATTCTGAACAGTAAGCTGCCGCTGGTTTTATTGTTACTTCTCCTTAGCTGGGAGGTTTTCCTCTTTCACACTATTGCAGGGGCATCTAAACTTTGTTCCACAGAGACGATTTACTGAAAGCCCTTGGGCGGAAGCTGATTTGCATTAAACAAAGAGGCTTGAAAGCTTCTTCTTTTATAAATACAGATGTGGGGCCCGCGGAGCTCACAATGCTCAGCAGTTCGCTGCTACTGATCCGAGCAGTCCTGCTGAAATGGATGTCGGCATTAACATTCCCCACAAACTCTACCTCTAGGGCAAGTTTGAGAGTACCTTAAAACCACGGCAGAAACCTCACTAGCCTGCAGTTTGGCCAGCCCTTGTCTAAATGGTGCATTACACAGGGCGTGTACAATGATGGTGCTTTTCCAGAAGTATGTAGCTGTATTTATTTATTTGTTTATTAATAATGTGTTTGTATGGAACAGATATAGAAGAGGATAAAATTTAATTAAAAAGCTAAATGCATGTAGCTTAATTCACTGATTTCTAAATCTATAGTGCTGCATTAGTATGCAGAAGTAGATGTAACATAAACTACTCAAGTGTTGTTCTAAAGCATGTAAATTACCAAAGGAGTTAGAGATTTTGTTTCCGAAACTATTCTCTCTTTCTTAAGAAGCTGTACAAGCTGTAAGAGTGACAAGGAATAATCTCGTCTCTCTCTCAGTTAGGGAAATAAACCAATGAAATTATGTTGGCTTGAAGTTCTGAAAGCTACTTAAGAACTTGACCAAATCAAGAAAAGAAGAAAAAAAAAATCAATTCCCTGAGAATGAAATACAATTATATTTTTACATTTTTCTATATTAAGCTTACATGCCAGAATTGACATATTCCAACCACACATCAAACAGCACCTAGTTGAAGGACACAAGAAATTTACAGCAGATGAAAGAACCAAATCTAGGATTTCTGACCCACCTCCTCATGCTCTTTCTTATTGAGAGATATCCTTTACATAAGACAGTATTTTTCAGTAGATATTAAGAAATAGCAATTTGTAGCTAGTAGCACAGAGAATGAAATCTCTGCTATATCAAATAAGCCTTTTCATCTGATTTAGAAAATAGCAGTAACCCACAAGGAAAGAAGGCACTCATGATGGAAAACAATGGCTGTCAAGGAGCTCTGGAATGCTGGCATGCTCTGATTTCACACTAATTCAAATGCAACTGAATCAAATTTACCTTCTTTATCCTTGAGGGTGTTTAGGTAGGAGAGGAGATTTTCATTAGCTTGCACGCAGTAGATTTCCCTGGTTTGAATGCCACCTCCACACAACGCCGTCTGATTTCCTCTCCTCTTGTCCTGCTGGCTAAGGAGAGGATCAACACGGCATTCTGTCCATTCTGTGGTTCGCCAACCATACCTGTATCAAATTTGGTTAATTGGGTCTTTAGAAATCATGAAGCCATTTTACATAGCATTAATTTGTGGAAGCTGAAACACCTTAGTACCTTTATTAATTTCCTAAAAGGCCAGTGCACCACGATTTCTTGCACACAGGGATGTGTTAATACTCATATTTCATGTGCATAGAAACTTTTTCCTGTTATTTATTTTTTTAAAAAAATTATTAGTCATTAGGAAGATTTTTTCTGTTCAATTCCTGAAACATACCACATATGTAAATGTTTTATTTGAGGGAAGAACAACTTGACATACAGAGACATACAGTCCATGTTCAGATAAGTTAACTTGCAAGATTGTGACTCTCAGCACTTGTTTAGAACTAGACAATTTATATGAACTAAAGTCAAAATATCAAAGAAATATGAATGCTGAGAAACATAAGAGCCATAACAGGAGAGAAAAAACCCACAACAGCTCAACCCCCCAAAAAATAACCCAAAAGCTTATTGTTCATATTTGATAGGACACACAAAACTTTCTCCTGGATATCAAGGTGAAAGCATATTTTTTTATTATTACTACAGAAAAACCTTTTAGTAAGTTCCTTTTTCACAGTTAAGAGGAAGATCATTCTGCAGTACTGAAGCATCCCAGCTGGGTACTGATGAATAACAAGGAGCTGGGAGCCGAGAGCTTTCTAATCACTGAATGCACAGGAAAGATCTTTGACTCAGAGTTAAAACCCCAATAGGGATTATGAACTGCAAGAAATTCCACAGAATTCTCTACCCAACAAGTACTTTAATGCTAAATCAAGCAAAGTGCTTCCTAATGTAGCTGGAGATAGGGAAAGATGACATTTCAACTCGTAAATGTAAACTATGTACCACAGTCAAGATGCTTAGCATCTAATGACATTTCTCCAGACCCTCTTCTCGGTTTGATAAAGCAAAAGCACAGTTGGGACTTCAATATTAATCTTGATTAGTCGATAAGGATTACAGAAATCTTTTGAATTGTAAAGTGCTTGCTGTCATTTCTCCTAAACTATTTATTGGCACACTGTTAGACTCTCCCACTTTCCATTTGGGGCTCAGTAATGCCTTTGTTGTGCTGAATACAAGTCTCACTAAAACAGTCTGTTTGCTAACCAGATGTTTATCAATTCTTTTCTGTGTTTAACATTTTGTCTGCAAACAGACAAGTATTTCAGAAAACAATGATTATGGCAGAAGTGTTATGTAGGGAAAATAACACTGACAAATCAGTACAATTATCTTATTTTCATCTTCACCTGAGCCTGCATATGCACAAATATTGTCTTTTAAAACCTGAAACAAATTTAAAAAGAGAACTTGTTATTTTTCCAGTATTTAGAGGAGAAACTGGTTATGCTATAATAGGAGCTGTTTGCAGGCTTCAGGCTTTCAATGACACTGAATAAATAAAGGATAAAAAAAAAAAAAGGGTAAAGTCATACCTATAATTTCTTTAATAATGACTTGGGTGATATTCCATCACCAGCCCTGTATGCTTAATTGAAATTGTTCATTTTAGTACAGGGAGAACTGAAATGAACCAGCTTACGTAATGCACGGTGCTACGCCATCTCCTTGAGAAACACACTGCTCTGCTTCTTCTAATTGTGGGCATTCGCTTTCACTGCCAACAGGGAGCTGTTTAATGGTCCGTGATCTTGTACGATTCCCTTTAGGGGTTGTCATGTCAAAGCAGGTTTTGGAGCAGGGGGTCCATTCTGACCACTCTGACACCTGGCACTCCTTCGTGATCACACAGGACTGAAAAGTAATGGGCAGCTTGTCCTGTTTGCAGAAGCTGCAATAAGAGAGCAGTACAATTTTCAGAACACACATCCACAGACAGTCAGGAAGTCCTACAGAAAAATGATATTCATTGTAACATGAAAGTCAGTAAATGTTTTTAAAGCTGTTATGTTGATCCCAAAAAGTCAGGCAAAATGGCTTTCGACTTAAAACATGTACATAAGATTTACTATAGTTAAAAATTATCAGCATTGCCATATCTGTGATCAAAATTAAAATATAAGTCTTCATACATATATAGAAGTACAACAGAGGAAATAAATCAATTTTTCACTGCTTATCTTTTTTTTTTAGGTATTACTTAATTTTTTTCTTGGAACATTAAATAAAGGAGGATCAATGAGATGACTAAAGATGTTTCTGAAGAGCACAAAGTGCTCAATGCCATCTTCTCCTACTTTCCAGATTACAATTTGTTAAAAAACACAGTGTCAAATATGTTGAATGCTTGGTCACTAATATTTTCTTTATTGACAGTTAGTATATTGCAACAGTGATGTTTCATGATCTAAATAGGGAATGATCTCTACCTTAAAGTGTATTCTTCCCTGCTGCAGTGAACCCATAGCCTTAATTTCCTGTTCCTTATGAAGGCCATCATTTCATTTCCACTCTCCATGTGATTGCTTCATTCACATATTTACATAGGTTGTCAGCAAGACTTTTCCCTCTAAATTCCTGTGCATTTTAAGTATTATATTCTGACTAGAAATTAACATTTCTACTTTAAAGCTTGATTCACCGTAGAAAAATAAGAAATAGAGAACCTAAACTACAGTTGAAGTAAACATAACTTTATCTCCTTAATTATAATTAATACATAGGCTTTTTTTTTTTTTAATCATGTGTGTTTTAGAACAAAAATCTGGCTTCTGCAGCAGTTAAACAGGCAGGAAAAAGATTCACTGACACTGCAGATGGCACAATGAAATACTCTTTTCAGTACCAGTCCTATAACAGTATAATAAAGGCACATTTTTTTCCTTTTAAAAGAATATAAAATAATACAGAATAATGAATATTTACAACTATTTGGTTGCTGTACAAAACTTTGCCCTACCCATATATCTCACAAAGTTTTGAACTGCTATTTACAAAATTGTGTAATATACAACTAGGGATACTTGATGAGACTAATAGGAGATTTAAAAACACAATAAGTGGAAGCACTTTTATGCACAAGGGGCAGGGCAATTCTACAGCTTGCTAACCAAAGGTCCTGGTTGTGGAAACAGACTGTGCCAGCACATTCAAAAGGAGGTTGCCAAATTTGTGGGCTATTGGTCTACATATGGATACTAAAATGACTAAGAAGTGATATAGCAGCCACCCCTAATACATTTACTTTGGATATTGGAGAAATATAAATGAAACGGACTGCAAAAGGCAGTCAGATCTTAAATGCTTCGTGTTTAAATAGTACCTACCTCTACCACTGCTTGAGACAATATGATGGAGACACTGCTGGACTTGACAGACCATAGGGGATTATTCAGAAGGGGTTTTCTAATGTTCTTATTATGTCAAATAAGATGGTGGTGATGGTGGGGAAACCCTAATACATTAGAGTTTTGCTTAAGGATTTATTTTGCTTAAGGACAGAAACTATTTGGGGTGAAATACACTCAAAGGTTTTGAGAAAATTGTTTTTTAATAATGGAATTTTTCACCTACATCTAGCCCTATCCAGCATAGGAATACAGTACTGTCAAAATCAATGTATCAGTTTCTGTACCTTTGACAAAACATATAGACTCATTTATCCCACAAAGACACATTTTAATGACTGGAAAAAAGATACATTCCTTATGGTTTCTAACATGGGCACTATTTGCAAATGCTTCTGTAGAACAGATGAAATATCCTCACCTCCCAAGTTCCTATCCAATGTGATACCTTTGAGAGCAGACAAAACCAACCTCTTCACTGGCACTGTGACTGTGGATGAGTTTAATTACAGACTGTATGTACTGCAAGGAAACATGCACAAAACTGCCACAACAAACTAGCTTTGGTGGGAAGGGAAGAGATCAACTAATGATATGACAGTGATAATGACTAATGGTGTTTGCATATGCTTCAAAACTTATTTGGGAGAAGTGTTACATGAGAAAGGGTAATATTCATTCTCAGAAGGTTTAGAGAGAGAGAAAGAGAGAGAGAGATACTCTTTCTTTACTGAAGTTACCTTCAACTTAGGTGTGTTCCCTGACTTTCACCACCACTCCCAGGACATTTGCAGCAGAAATATTCTCTAGTAGGTCAGCCCTCGGCCTGTACTGGTACTTGAGGTCATTCCTCCCCAGGTGCAGTACCCTTCACTCGCCTTTGCTGAAGCTCATTACATTTATCTCTGCCCAGTTCTCCAGCCTATCAAGGTCCCTCTGAACAGCAGCACAGCCCTCAGGTGTTTATCGGCCGCCCCCACCAGTTTTGTATGATCTGAAAACATGCTGAGAGTACATTCTATTCCTTCATCCAGGTCATTTATGAAGAAGTTGAATAAGACTGGACCCAAGATTGATCCCTGGGGAAGGCCACTGACTACAGGCCTCCAACTGGATTCTGCTCTGCTGATCATGACCTGTTGAGCTTTACCATTCAGCCAGTACTCAATGCCCCTCACTGTCCATTCATCTAACCCACATTTCCTGAGCTTACCTACGAGGATGTTATGGAAGATAGTGTCAAAAGCCTTGCTGAATTCAAAATAGACAACATCCACTGTTCTCCCCTTGTCGACCCATCACAGAAGGCTATCAGACCAGTCAGGCATGATTTCACCTTGGTGAATCTATGCTGACTATTCCTGATGACCTTCTTTTCGTGATTGTTGATGACCTCCAGAACGTTCTGTTCCATCACTTTTTCAGGGATGGAGGTGATGCTGACTGGCCAGTAGCTTCCCAGGTTCTCTTTCTTGCTCATTTTGAAGATGGGAGTATACATTGGTCTTCCTCCAATTATTAGGCACCTCTCCCATTCTCCATGATTTTTCAATGATGGAGAGCTATAGACCAACAAAATCTCCAGGTCCCTCAGCACCTGTGGGTGCATCCCATCAAGGCCCATGGATTTATGGGTGTTTAGTCTGTCTGGTTGATCTCTAACCAAACTCTCTATAACTAGGGGCAAATCTTCCTTTCTCTGGCCTTCTTCTCTTACTTCTGGGGTCTGGGACTCCTGAGAGCTGTCCTCAGCAGTGAAGACTGAGGCAAAGAAGGCATTCAGTAATTCTGCCTTCTCTGTGTCTTCCATTACCAGGACACTCATCTAATTCAGCAGTGATTCCACATTTCCTCTAATCTTCCATTTACTGCTGATATACTTGTAGAAGCCCTTCATGTTGCCCTTGATGTCCTTTGGCAGACTCAGTTTGAAGTGGGCCTTGGCCTTCCTTGTTGCATCTCTGCATACTCTGACAATGTTCTTGTAGTCTTCCTATGTGGCCTCTTCCTTTTTCCACATCCCATACATTTCTTTCTTGTATTTGAGATTTACTCAGGGCTCCCTGCTCATCCATGCAGGTCTCCTGCCTTCTTTGCCTGATTTCTTCATCACAGGATCTTGAGCTTGGAGGAAATAGTGCTTAATTAATGATCAGCTGTCTTGGACTCCCTTCTCTTCTAGAGCCCTTCCCCATGCAACTCTTCTAAGCATGTTCCTGAAGAGGTCAAAAATAGCTGACAAATATAGCTCTCTGGAAGTTTAGGGTTCTAGTACTGTTTATTGTTTTGCTTCCCCCATGCAGGATCCTGAATTTCACCATCTTGTGGTTGCCAAGGCTGCCCCCAGCCTTTACATCTCCAACCAGTTTGTTGGAGGTGTAAAGGCTGTCTCCTCCTGGTTTGTTAGTGCAAGGTCCAGCAACACACCTCTCCTTGGCTCCTCCACCACTTCCATCAAAATGTTACCTTCAGTAACCTGCAGGAACTTCCCAGACTGTGTGTGCCAGGCTGTGTTGTCCCTCCAACAAGTATCAGGGTCGTTGAAGTCCCACTGGAACTTTTCAGAATGATTTATGCATAGGAGAAGTGAGACCTTGAGCTGCAATCGAGATCAAAACTAACGCACCTAGCTTTTTTTTTTCAAATGTATTCTGAGCTAGTTGAATTCAAAAGGAAATTTTATCACAGATTTTCTGAACCAAGCGGAAAAAAAATTACAAAATTTAGCCAGTGTACTGGTAAAAAAGTTTCCCACAACCACAATTGCAAAAAAATATTTTAACAGAAAGCTGTCAATCAACTCCATTTAAAAACTAAGCCCAGCCCTGCAAACTAATCATATTTATTCCTTTTTAAGAGATATAGTAACTTTCTGAAAGACTACTGTAGGTCCAAGGCCCTTTTCAGATTCCAAGTGCTACTAAATCATTCACAAAGAATTCAATATAGGCATTGCTACAATTTTAGATTGCAAATTTTTGTGTCACAGGTCCTTAAACTATAGTTGCTATATATGCAAAAAGACCTCCTGAAATTTCTTGCTTTGTTCTTCTGGCAATCATGATGCAAAACGTTTTTAAAAATTTAGACCTAGACTCTTCCACAGGATTCAAATGAAGAGCTATTTGGTCAGTGGCACATTCAGCAGTCTAGTACCTTCCACATCATATTATGCTTAATAAAAGCTCTTGGTGCTACAGCTTATATAATTAGAAATGGTCCTTTGAACTTCTTTCTTACTAATTTTTTCCATATGTGTCACGAAGAGGACCCAAACAGAATTGCAACATTACTAACTCCATTGTTTATTTATGGTCCTTAATAGAAGTAAAGCAACAGAATTAAAGCATGCCTCAGTTCAAATATTTACTTTTAAAATTAATTAATTTAAAATGAAATATAAACCAAGTTCTTTAGTCTTGTAACCAGAACGTAAATATTACTAAGGAGACAAACAAGAGGTAAAGTGAGTTGTCAATTTATTTCCTTACTTGTTTATTGAAACCATGCACCACTTGCAGTATTACATAAATACCAACAAGTAACTGATATTGTAAGTCACCAGCAAACAACCTCTTTGCTGTTATACATACTGACACTATTTTGTGAGAGGGCAGAGACAATTACAATTAGCAAAAGAAGTGTCGCAAAAGTCAATTAGCTGCTGTTTATTCTTTTAACACTTGGCTTTCTTTGAGCAAGTTAGAGAAACAATGACAGCCAGTTGGAAAAGGTCATTACCAAGTTTTCTCTCATGTTACAGACAGCAGGAGAAGACGTGTTGCACATCTAAAGATCAAGTAAGGAAGGGAAGAATCACATTTAAACTCTCAGTATCACAAATCTCTCTAAACAAGATCAGTTAAAACTTTTGTTAAGTAAATGATTACAAAAGTGCTTCACTCTCTTTGAAGGTAATACAGTAACTTTCAGAACAAATTACAATTCCTTTCCCTGTCCCAAGTGCATGTATATCCATTGCTGGCAACTAAACTAAGCTAATGTCACATTGCATCTCTACATATCCATCTTTCCCAAGAAATTTGGGAACAACAAATTTGATGATCCAAAGTCTCCTATCATTTTTCAAAGATATGTTTTAATTTTTTTTCTACTCCTCACACCATTAAAATATTTTCAAACTTTATTTTACCCAAAGAAAAAAGAAACAGATGTTCATCATACCTTTCAGTGCAAATTATTATATACAGACAGACAATACTAATTGAACTTACTAATACTGTATGGTATAAAAATGCTAACTCTGAAAGATACATGTACCATCTAAAAAGCTCAATATATTCAATACACTGGTTGAGAAAGTTGGTCACATTGCCCTCAATGTCTTATCCAAGAAATTGCATAGAATGGTTCTTAATCAAAACCTGGGAATGTCTTTATTACACAAAATAGTTTCTTCTGGGTTTGGTACCTAATGCTAAAGATTTGATCTTCATAAATAATCGAAAACAAAACTTACTTTCATGTAAGTCTCTCTGCATTTTCTGATAGATTTCTGCTCCAGTCTAGTTACCCAAACTTGGGAGAAACTTTTCACAGGATAAAAGGCAAATGGGCAGGTAACACAACAGAAGATAAACAGCTAACATGCATTTCATGATATCACTCAACTCATTAGAAGTTCTGCATCAAACCTCCATGCCTTGGGTCCTTTCAGTAACATCTAAATATGCACTATATGCAAAGTTAGCCATTCAAGAAGCACAAGGAGGGCACAAATAAGGCCTCACTATTAACCCATACAGTTCTGTCCAGATATTTTCTTGGAATGCTCAAAGAAAAGCACATGAGTAGCATAAAAATGCCGCTAAAAGGCAACAGAGCAGAAGCAGCAGCAGCATAGGGGTAACATGTAGGAACTTGTTCTCAATCCAGTGAATACATTTAAAGAACAGTGCCCTAAGTGTCTGTCTTTCAGCAGGGAAGAAAGTATTATACCATTTGAAGTGAGGAAGTACCATTTCAGACAACAGATAGATACAGTGGAGAACTAAAGGTATATAAGCACTTAAATCACCCAGTGGAAAGAGGAAACAGTCCCAAACAAAATAAGCCAAAACATCACAAGGGATGAATGATCCCTATTGCTATTAAGCCAACATTAAGCCTATTTCTGACCTCAAAGACTTTGATTACATAAAAAACCTATAGAAAAAGGCAGTGCTGGTTCAAAGGACAACCTACAGAACAACATTGCTGTTTAGCCTCTTCTGGCGATATGTGGTCAGGAATTTGTGCCTACTCACGTTCCGTAGCCTCATTTTTGCTCCTACAGCAATAAATAAAAACTAAGTATCACTTTGGATAGGAAGGTTATGCCTGGCGATTTCAATGTAATTTATGGGATAATTAAGGCTACAGACACATGGAGAACAAATGTTGAGGCGTAAGCCTGGACAAAATGACACCATGGTACATGTGTACAAATGAGCAAGCTGTGCAGTTGAAAGCCTTCTCTTCAGGCAAAGATAACCTTTGAAAGGTCTGATAAAATCAGATTATTCAAAAGATAAAATTTCTTTCTGATGTAAATTTCTATTACAGTGAAAAATGCTTTTAAAATTTTTAAAAAATTGATTTTATATGCCAGTGACCTCTATGAGTGTCTATAATTTCAGTCTCAAAATTTGCCTCAAGTTGTGTAGAAAAGCCATGGAGAGACCACTAGAATTTCCTCCTCTACAAATTCAACTAGGAAAAAAATGGTTTGTTTTTGTTTGGTTGGTTGGTTTTGTTTTGGCTTTTTAATTTTTGTTTGTTTTTCTTTTTTCTTTTAATTTTCTGCAATAGATGAAGTTGTGCATACTGCATGCATAAAACCAAGTGCATGGTAATTTACAAGGGCAGGATCTCTAAATTTATGCAGGTTGAATAGAAAAAATGAAAAAATAATTCAGTTTTAAACTGGGCAATAGGACTCTACTTTGTGAGCATACTTCATACACAACTTACTTGTACTACTAAGAGAGTTTCTACTTTTGCTGGTGTTTCCTCCATGTCATGTTGGACTGATAACTAGAAAGAAAAGTTAATGACAAGAGATGAACAGCTGCACCAGTGTGGCTGAGAGATTCCAACTAATAATCCCTGCAGTCTGAAACCTGCCTTCATAGCAGCAAAAGAAGGCAAAAATGGACAGACAATGAGTATTTTTTTGCACTTTCCCAAGATACCCTCTGGTTTTCCAGCAAACTACATCCTACAGACTTCCTGAAGACAAGCTGTATCTTTGCACTGAAGAGCCCTTTACAGAGTTTCCTTCCTAAATTAGTATAAATGCTTTCTGAACCTAGATATGATTTTTGGTACTTACATCATCTTAAAAACCACCCAATACACACCTGTTTTTACCCATCGGTAACTGTAGATAGCTATATTTACTTTAAAACTGCTCAGTTAACTTAATTTTCTTGCTTCAGGCCTTGCATAACTATACTCTTCACTTTCTCTGTGGCAATTTTGAGCTTACAGACTTCTATAAACTCTTTCCTCAACTGTCTCTGTTGGAGAAACCATTTTGAAGATAGACCTTGTGCTTTTCCCAGTACAGCTGCTCCTCGTGCTCAAGCATAATAGAGCATCAATGTGAGGATTTAATCCTGAAATTGAAAAATGAAGAATATGTCCTTTATAATAAATTCAGTTAATTCACCCAGTCCTGATATTTAACAAGAGCTGGTATTTACTGGTTTTGACTGTAATGTAAAGTAATGGAGCGCAACTGACAAGGTTAATGCAAGTCAAATAGTCTCTTCAATAACTTTTTCCTGCATTATTTTACTTCTTCTTTCACTGTTATCAGCATTAAGCTTTGGTTTTCCCATTATCCATATTCAGCTTTGATTTTCATTAATGAAATTCTCACAGCTATTATTCCTTATTTTCATTCATTATATGCATTCTCCTGGAATTCTGATATATTTATTTTTTCTTTAGCTGATTTTCCATTTGATTACATACAGATATATCCATTGTTCTGAAATGAATAACATGGCTATGGTTCAAGAGACTCATGCCAACGTAAACTTTTGGTATTCACAAGAAACAAAAGCCATGGGTTAGGGATCGACTGAAAAGGACTTAAGTGAAATTTTTCATTTCTTTAAATGGAAAACTGTGATCTTTCAATCCTGGATCACTATTTGACGTGGTAGTGGACAGGCTCTTGTGTCCTATGGCTCTAAACTTCTTTGTAGGTGAACATACAGATCTGCCCAAGCTGCTCCATTCCTGGCACAACCAACCTACCCTCAACCCTGGTGGGAAAACAGACACCTCAGACAGAACAGAAAGCTCAGCACAGACAGCATTATTAAGAGACACTCAACAGACATCTATATTATGAGACACCACACACAAAACCTAGGAAAAAATGGCATTCTTCCTCCCTTTGACTCTCTCAGACTAACTAGTATCACAGTGACTAGATATCGCATGTCCCTCCTGATCAGGAAGGGCCCTGGAGTCAGAATCTGTCCTGTCTTCTCAAGATTTAAACCCTGGCACCTTTTGGGAAGGAACTTTATTATTCTTTCTGAAGAAAGCTACCTCATTTTCAGCAAAAAATAAAAGTTCTGCTTGTATTCTCCAAAGCAAAACTCTGACAACATAATACAATTTTTGTTCAATCCACAAGATTGAATGAATGAATTAAAAACTTTAGATGCTTGAAGGAGACATAAACAAAACCTAGGCTAACTTCTTGGAAGAAACCCATACTGAGTATCATATGAGGAGGTTCAGCTTTTCAGCAGAAAAAGGGAGCTGTTTCCAAAGGTTTCAGATCAAAGCATAGTCAACATGCTAAGAAAATCCAGAATTCTTTAACAGGTTTTTATGTAGTTTCATTTAAATACTAAGGAAGAAGAACAAAGACTATCAGGTAGACTAAAAAAATATAAAAGCCCATAATGGGCTCCCTCAGAGCAGAATAATTTAACCATTTCCTAGCCTCGAATATCCTGCACATCATCAGGCATCTCCTACAACCAGCTGCATCGTCAGCGATCATGAGTCTCTCTTGAATTCTTGCTGATCTCATGAGACATTACATCATTGAACACCATTAGCAAAATGGTCTTTAATCTTTCCCATCAGCCACAGGATGAGAACTATTGACATACAAGCCCATGTGACCACACAAACTTGTCTGCAGAAAGCCTCAGAACAGTAACAAATTTCTTACACAACACCAAAGTACACAACAGCTTAGTACTTGAAAATCTAAATTATACACACAAATACACAGAAGCAGGCTTGTAAAGGCTGCCATTTTTGACTAAAGGAAAAACTAAAACTAGAGGGAGATTTTTGAAAATAATCAGAAAGTAAATTTGTCATTGAAACTAATAGTAATTGTAAATCCTACTAGAAAACCCCACTAAGGTGGATTGCGTACTTGCAAGACAACCTGCAGTCATCAGTGAACATTGGCCTAACTTCCAAAGAAGCCTTAGCACACAAAAGAAATTAAAGCAGGATTTGAATACAAGCATATTTTACTTTTCCCAGTAGGGAGAATATCAGTAGTTTGCTTAAAATTTGCTTGAATCTCAGTAAATTGCTACACGAAATGAGAGATTGTAAGGAACACTTTCCAAAGATCATGTCTGCTCCTCATAGCTGTAACCTTAGAGTAAAGGAAGGGTAAAACCTGGACCACACCACTCATTAGTACCATATCCTGGAAAAGCTCAGGCTCACACTGCTGGGAAACCTGACTAGCCATAGGCAGTTCCAAAGCCAAGATGCTCACACCCTCAACTGAATTACCTTGCAGAAATAATCTGGTTGGGTCAGAAGGCCAAATCAACTTTTGAAATATATGTACCCATGTGTGCAATTTTCTATGGCAACTTTGAATAATCACTCTAGTGGTCAGAAGGCCTGGGGAATACTCATGCTGGATATTAATCCTCTGTGTTATCTGAAATTAAATCCAGATCTTAATATTGAATGTGAAAGGTCTACTCCTTGCTCTGTATTTGACCACTGTGGAACCTTAAAAGATGCTCTGTACAAGTAAGATGAATTTTGGAGTTAATTAAGGGATAAAAGTGCCAAGCAATAATAATCAAATTAACTCTATGCTATTTCTAGATCAAAGGTACAGTTGGACTTTGAAAGAGTCTGATAAACTGTTTTGCGTAACAAAAATAAAAGTGTTTTTTTTTCTTCCAAGTAGAATTTAAAAAAAAAATTGTTTAATTCACAGGTACTAGACAGCAGGAATGATAGGTTATTTAAACCTGGGTGTTAGATAACTCCCATGAGCTAGTCTGAAGATATAAAATGTCATTTGTGGAGTCTAGTCATCCTTGAGAGATTCAGTTTATGGTTGGTACATGCTTGTTTCTTTAAAGAAGTTAGCAAAAATACACTGCCTGTCCTTCTTCCTAGTGGAAAATGACATAGTCCTGATTCATTTTCCCTACAGCTGCACTGTTTAGTAATGGTCATACTGTTCATTGTTCTGAGAAACTGTTTGTACCTCCCTGTGTAATGGGCTGTTATAATCGCACAAACAATGAGGCCACTTTTATTCATTTACAATTCAAGTACTGTCCACCTAAGTGCTTTTCACAAGACAGCTTTCCCGTGATCCTTTCACAACTTTTACTAATTCTGCCAACAAGGATGCAAAGCCAAAACAGTTTTAAAATAAACAAAAAAACACTCAAGCTTTCCCTATTATGGGAGAAGATAGAGATTGCTTACAACTACCGTTCCAAGAAAAAATATACCGACTAATACAGGTAAAGCAAAAAGTTCTACTACACCCAGACAAGTGTCAACAACAGCTGCTGTGGGGCTGAGAGTGTTTGAGACAAGAAAGCAGAAGGGTTTAATGAGAGGTGCTGTCTTTCACAGTCCAGTAACACAGTGACATGTGTGCACATCTCATGCTATAGACAATTTTAAAATTGGTAGAGCAGGTTATTTAGCAAGAGTCTAGATAGATGACTTATTAAAGCTTTCAAGAGGAATTTCCCTTTGTCAGTGGGAATTTTTGTTACATAACATCAGCATTTATTTTGACCCAAAATAATAGCTAGTTTCATGGAGTTATTGAGAAAGAAAAAAATAAACACAATGCCAAATGATATGATGTAAAGAAATATACTACTGAAAATTATATTACTAATATTAGTTGTGTTTCAGGTATTATTTTTTAATTTTTCCCTTTATTGGTGCTTAGATTTGACAGTATTGTTGGTTTAATGTCAGTTTCTAACATCTAGAAAAAAGTGATCAATATTAGGATGTAGGCTGTACATTTTATTTTCAGTGGGACCACAGTTAGGCAGTGAAGTACCCAACCCTGCTGTTCTGGGATCTGCAAGAGAAGAACTCTGCGACTTCCCACCCTGTGTAGTCTCCCCCTTGAGAGACAGTATGTCCCAGAAGGATGCTCATCTCACATGCTGCCACACCATAACTTTATAAAACTGATCAAGAAAACAAAGGCATACTCTATGTTCCAGACTATGCTTAGCAGTTATACAATAGGAAAAAAAAAAAGTCTAACTACAAAATAAATCTAAAAAAGTACTATATTCTACTTTGTTCCTTATGGGAGTATTGATTATGATATAATACCAATATAAAGAAGTCCAAAATTTATAAAAATACTGCTTGATTCATATGTATTTAGTGAGCCATATTGAAGTGAATTAACATAAAAATTATCTGACAAAGAAGAAAATATGCACAAAAGCACAGTGCAGGAAAATCTTTGTTGAAGATCACAGCACCTAATTCAATTTACCACTGTGCATCTTAATCTCTTACTAGATTAAGGCTAGAAATTCAACATTGCATTCATTCATAGAATTCATTTATTCACTTACAGGATTTATGGCCACAAGGGATTATCAGAACATGTAGTTCAACCCTCATTACATTACAAGCTATTATATTTTGCTAAGGAAGATTTTTTCATTTGAATAAAACCCATATTCTAGAAAGGCATCCAATCTTGATGCTTTGCACAGAAATATATGAATATCATACATCTAAATGACAGAACAACTGTTCACTGTATGAAAGGAGTTAAAATATGGTGTGGAAAAAGAAATTGTTCATTGCTGATGTTCCAATTATTCAGCACATTGTGTACGTTTCTATCTTAAATCTAGATTTTGGCGTGGTATGTCAAATGTGTAGCAATACTGACAAGCTGCTGTCAAAACAGCAGCCTCAGTAAGATGATGGAGCAGGTACTTAGAATAGAAAGAAACACCCATTGAATAATATTATGCATATCCACAGAAACTACTGTCTCCACCAAAATCACATTGAAAAAAATACAGAATGCTTCAAATTCATGGAAATTCTAAAGCCACAGTGGAAAATGGTAGGAAAGAAATATGTTTGCAACCTATTTCTCTAATAATATTTTACACTTTTATTATCCAACGCACCTGACAATTAACCCTGTTGTTTTTGGTTATCAAGAGGTTTTTTCCTCCAAGATAACTTTCTTCTTCTCTGCACTCGATTTGTTAACAGCATGTAGTCTAAGTGATTCCAAGTTAGTGAATCAAGATGACTGTATATAGCTCATTATCTAAATATGTGATATTTACAAGTGTTCTGTAAGCAAACCACTTATGGCTTCTAAACCCTTACAGAGTAGTGAGCTTGGAGGCTTCCTCTATAAAAACAGCTGTAGAGCTGCCTTTCTAGTAACACAAAATGCACATGCAGACATACATGCTTTCGTCAGGTCCTCAAAGAACAAACAAAAGGTTGCTTATGCTCCTTCTTCCCTACAACCCGTCCACTCTTTATTGTTATTCCCCCACCCTTCCACAGCCCATCTCCTTGAAGTTATTCCACCTTAACCACTGCCGCATTCATACACATCACCCTTTTTTGCCTGTTGCTTCACGGAGGCACTCAGACAAGTACAGAGAATCTCTTAAGATCTTTTCTAAGCGAGGAATACATTACAGGGTCCAACAAACTGAGATGCTGTACTGTATATCTGAATCTTTCTTCTGTTTGCTGTCTGACAGTATGCACCTCAGCATGACTTGTCTGCTTCTTCAAATCAATGGCAGAAATAAAGCAAAAGACTTATGCTGTTTTGGCTTGGTTTGTTTGTTTTTATCTTCCTCCTTTACATGACCTAGAATTTGTAAGAAGAGTGGAAGTCCATGGAAGACATTTGTTGTGTGATTTAGAAGGTGAGCAATGGGTTAAGAGGTTTCAGGACCTGGAAAGATCAAGCTAAAATGCCATGCTAGAGAAGACTCTTTACCTTTTTTCTCCTGCTAATACATCTTGAGTATCACTTGCTCATCAGTCTAAATAGCCAGTTGGTCATTCTTGAATTCCTCAGTTCCTGGGTATCCAGCTTAAGACCTGTGGTCAGTAGACTCTGCTTTAAGCTGATACAGGTCTACTTGAATAAGCTGAAAAATTATGCATTATATATCTTCAAACTGCATGTCCAAAATCAGCAAGACAATTCAATAATTTTGACCCTACTTTCAGATGTCTTAACTATAATATTGGAATAAATCAAAGGTAAACTCCCCCAAACTTGGAATTTAGTAAAGCCCTATAATAATACCATTATGAAAACTTGCAAGAGATTTTAATCTGTTGCAAGATGTGGATATAGTTTACTTGATATTCCATGAATGCATAGAATCAGTGAGGAGGATGAAAAGAAATAATTACTAAGAAGGACAGATGTGAAACAAATGAAATATGAACATATGATCAAATGCATGATGTGGATCAACGAATCTGCTCAGGAATTAGTCAGAATTTCTTACATGTTGAATTCTTTTCTGTTCCACCACTATGTCCCACTATTGTAATTCCATAAGGTTATTTCCCAACAAAGAAATAAAAGTTCTGCATATACATAAAATTTTAGTGCTTTTTCTTGAATTTTCACTTCAGGTCGTTCATGTCGTCAATAATATTCAGCTTTACAAACAGGTCTCTAGTACAGTCATGCTGCCAAGCACCTGGGAACTGCAGTCAGAGCTGGTAGCAATGGTTTCCTACTTGCTCTCCTTCATTTCTCCTCCCTTTCAGACAGGAGTGTTTTAGTCCCAGCCTAAGTAAGATAAAGAAGCTGTATTCAAATGAAAGAGAAAGAGAAAGGAAAGAGTGCAGAAATTCCTTTTTTTTTTTTTTAAGAGGCAGTTATATGCTTGACTGCTTTAACTACAGTCCCCTTTCTGCCCAGTTGAGCTAAGTGACTCTTAGCAGTGACAGGCTGTCCCCCTGCCTGTGGACCAACTGCTTCAAGGGCACGTGATGTGCTTTGTTCATGGATTTCAAAATCTTTGCTGAAGAGCAGAAACATACAGGCCAAGAAGATACTCTAGTTCTGTCCCATATTCTTACAGTTACAAGTGTCTGTGCTCCAGTCCCTGAATTGCCTAATCTAATGGGTACTCAACAAAGCATCTCAGTAAAAACATTGTATGAATTAAATATTGCTTAAAGAAACAAACCCAAGAAATTATTCTTAGACTTGCACAAAACTAGGCAAACATTTTCTCCTAAACTTTCCTGCAAATTCTTCTCAGGAAGACAATTATGAGGAACCATTTGAGCCACAATGTTAACAATCTGGCAGAGTAGAATAAAGCAAAACCATAGTCTATATTACAATAGAAAATTATAGGCTTAACATGAGGCATAATCATTACAACTTGTAATAGGGCAAGGAGATTTGCAACTCAAAATTAACTTCTACATATGTTTTATGTTTCTGTACATTGACAGTTTCTTGTCTAACAGCTCTCTTTGTGTTTTCTGGCAAACTCCACTTTCACCAAAGAGGAAACATTTCAAAGGATCACTTTTGTCCTATATACTAACAGCAGCACTGTCCAGCTTTTGTTAGCTATCCAGAGCAGTCATTTTATAATCCTTTAAAATTTATTGAATTTTTTTCCAACACTTCCTATTTTTTAAATATTTTCAGTGCACCAGAATTTCAGACTAAGGAGACCATAAGGCCAATACAGACCATGTAACACACACATTATTGCAAAATGAGCAATACAAAATCCAATATTTCATTCTTCATGGAGACCATCTATTGTTCACTTGGCAATAAAGTGTATAAATTAAACTTTGATTTTCTTGTTTCTCTTCTCTTTACCATGCCTGGTGTGCTGATGTGTCGAGAGAATTTGCATTTTGAAGCTTTGCTGACAGTGTTACAGAATCATTTTCTCTGGAGCACCGTTCTGAAAGTTGTTCTGTTTTAAAACCCTTTTTATGCTATACCAATTTTGCTACCTCTGCAAAAAGTATTACTCGCCTGAGGGTTTTTATTCTTCTTTCAGTCATGCTGCCAGGGGGCTGATTGTTTCTGATTGCTAAAGTCAAAACTCGCTGAAAATGGACTGTTCAAGCTGAAAAGCATTTCGCATGAGAATGGTAGGTTTTCCAGTCACCTTACTTGTCTATATGATTTAGTAACACAGTCACTATGTGATGCAGATGATAAAATCATTTGATCTGGCTGCATTTTCACTCCGTGCAGAAAAATAATTCTATTGTTTCAGATTCTGGAATGCCAGTCATAGAATAAAGCATTTGACCGCTTAGTGAAGAGTGAAGTGTAAATGATGCAAATGGATATGCAGGTGATAAACATACACAGGTCCCTGAAAGCTAAGTTCTCTGTCCGAGAATTTCTCATCTGAGTCATTTAACCAAATATTCTTGTTTATACTATGCAACTGGAAAAAATATTCTATAATAAACTTGACGGAAGACCACTAGAAATCCTTTGTGCATCTACAACATAACATCTTATCCATTAGACATAAAAATGCCCACTGCATCATTTGTATAATTTTCTCCCATGTGAAGGATTGCTCCTACATTGTATTATCTATTGTTTCACTGCCTTGGGCAAGAGGGTTTCATCCATTTCCCTGCACCAAACTGAAATGTGCATAATACACCGAGGTATCTGAACTTAAAGACAGCGTTACTGATCTAAGTGAATTCCAGAGTGAGTGTAAAAATGATGAATAAAGTATGCCATTGACTTCCAACTGTACTTTTACCATTTATCAGAGCTTCAGCACATGACTCTGTCATTCCTGCCTTTCTTTTTTTTTCCCTCAATATTTTTTTTTTAGCCTTTCAAAAACTTAGGGGCTTCCAAAAAGAGCAGCCGGCTGCTATCTGATAGAAACTAATGTTTAATAAATTACTCCCTGTATTTAAAGGGTAATGATGTTCCTGGTCTAGGCACAGTGTGGGCTGCACGATGTGAGGCCGGAAAAGGAAGGAATCAAGCCAGTCTGCTCCTGTACCAGTACTGAGCCAGTGCAGCAGCCAACACCTGTCCGAGCATACTGATTTTGAGATTTTTTGTGCATACATTCATTCAAGCATGGATCAAAATCATAAGGAACTGAAGAAAACCAGAGATAGAAGAGACTGCAAAAAACCAATGCAGTCAGCCCCTCTTCCCTAACCAAGAGCTGACTCAGGTACGTCATCACTGGCATCACTGATGAGCCTGTTCTTACAAACCTCTGAAGATAGAGGTGCCACATATGCTCCAGGCAATTTTTTTCTGGAGCCTCACTATTCCCAGCATTGAGAAGCATAGCCTCATTCAGCACGGCTGGGATTAGCCCATTATTGCTTTTCCAACACATCCATAGTATATAGAGAGAATAACTTCTTCCATTCTTCCTTGTGATGGAAGACACTTCATATCTTCACCCATATTGCCCCTACTTCCAACAACCTGAACCTTTCAGTTCTTTCCCTAAGCCAGGGATCTCTCATCTTTTTCTTATTTTACTGCTGGATCCTCTCTTGAAAAGAACATACCCGAAAAATGTTTTCTACGTGTGAAAAAAACTCTAATATATGGGTTTTGATAGAAATGGTTGAAGCAATTACAAATTCTGTGATAAACATTTAACTGGCACAACAAAAACTCTAAAGTAAAACATTCTAAAAAAGTTCATCAGTCCCATTCAGCAAGATATCTTAGTCATTTCACAGCTGAAGTAAATTGATTAATCAGGCATTGAACTAGGGGTCAGGAAATAGAAAGAATCACATCAAAGACAGGAAGATTAGGCTGAAAGATTTTTGAGTCGGACAAAAACATTCTGGAGGAGGACAGGAAAGAAATACATGAGCTAGCGAGAGAAAGCCAGATAAAACAAAGAAATTAAAGATAACAGAGTTTCAGAAATGCATCCAGATGTCTGTGGAAAAGATTATGAAAACATCCGTGACTGCCAGAACTCTCAAAAAGTAAAATAATAAATAAATAAATAAATAAATGGATGGCGTGGAAAAACCCAAAACCAAATAAAAGCAGATAGCCAGACTAAAGGTGCAGATGAGAAAGAAATAAAGGTATATGGAAGAAACTAAGAGGTTTTATAGTATCCCTTTCAGAAATTTTGCCATAAAGAATCAAGCTTTTCTATTTCAAAACAAAAGTTACTGGAATGAGTAGATACTGCCTTCTCCTGCAGCATCTTTCTCTCTTGTTTTCTACTTTTACTGGAAGTCTGACCCAGCCCACTTTCCTATTATGCTTTGTGCCCAGAGCCTTAAACGCAGTAGCATCAGCTCTTCCAAATATGCACGACTTGTTAAAGTGCAGCCTGCCTGAACACACAGAAACACAGCAGACATTTGAGAAATATCTTCAGGCTTTTGGAGGACATCTATTTAGACAAACAGAGGCTAGGGAGCTAGCATAGTTTAATAGTGCACAAGAATGTGATGCTTAGTATGATCCCCAACTGTTTGCATGTTTCATGTCACAGAAAAAACTTCAGCTTGACGACGGATGTTGAATTTGAAATAGCATGAGTCCTGTTTTGAGATTCAGGCTTTTGTAGAAGAATCCAGTTATGCATGTTTTACTTTAAACAGATAAAAATTAAGATATGCAAATTCATAAATAGTGATTACCTCAGAGCAGCAGTTTTCCCATTTCTGTGAGTACATGTGACCTGCCTTGTTTGGTACCCAATTTGTATGTCCCAATACTTGTTCTCCTGTCTATTCTGTCTGTTACGATTCCTCTTCTTCTTAATTAACTCACGAGCCTCAGGATCCCGAACTGCCTTTTCTCTGTCTTTTTCCTTGTCTTTATTCTTCCCTCGTTTCCTTGCTTGCCTTATTTGCCTCGAATGGGGCACGGAGCATGCGCTCCAGGGTCCCACATTTAGACTATACAGGCTTTCTTCAACAGCACATGGGCTAGACTGACAGATCTGAAATTCGGTGAGGTTAGGACAAGCAGACCCACCAAACTGTGGTGGAGCCACAACATGCCGAGTTCGATGCTGAAGCCCATTGCCACAGGTCTTCGAGCATTCTGACCAGGGGGAGAATTCAGCCACGATGCAATCCTGTCGGCATGGAATGAGGCACGCCTGCTCCTGACGGGGCTTCGGCTCGAAGTACTCACAAATGACATCCTCAGCTGGAACCCCATTGGACTTCTGTACACAGGTGATGTCCCTTGTCTGGATCCCTTCCTCCCCTCTGAGGCACTCCAGGGGTTTCTCGTGGCTGCGGGACAGGACAGGCCGGCACTGGTTCCAGCTGCCGATCTGCCAGTCGTACAGCTCCTTGTGCCAGTCACAGACCCGGAAACAGCTCTGCTGGTTGTCCGGACGCTCCGGCTGCTTGCAGTTCGTGGGCAGGGTGGTCCAGCCCTCCACGTGGGCACACCACACTGCTCGCGTCTGGATGCCTCCTGGACCGCATTCATCTCCCATGCATCTCCCCCATGGACCTGAAAAACAAGAAAAGATGCTAACATTGCACACTTGAGTTATTTTTCTGCCACAGTGCAAAAACAAGCTCTAAGAATTTCATTCCTGGGTAAAGTCAAGATTGGAAAACACAAGTATGGGATTACTCTTCATCTCCTGTTTTTCTGATTACAGATACATTTCACTTTTTATCCTAGACAAACTGAATACTTAATTTCTAGAACATACACAGGAATAAATCACGTTAGAGAACTAAGAACTGAGCAACCACAAATTCATCACTTGGTTTTGACTATCAAGACAGGAGCCAAAACCCTCCCTGCCAAGGCATGAATCTGATCTCTTTCATCTGCTTGAATACCCTTTCCTGGACTGTTTCATTCTTGCTTCACATTTCTACTGCACTACACTTTTTACCCTGATGTTAATTAATAACATGTTCTCTTTCTTCCATATCTTATACAAAAACGAGAACAACACCAGAATACATTTTGAAAAATAGTGGTAATTCCAAGTAGGCCATTTCTCATCTTTCCTTTATTATAAGTAATATAAAAATTAAAAGCCACTTAAAAAATGGGGGTTTTCCCACACAATCTGTGATATTATTATAGAACAGATTAAGTTCTTGAAGATGGAGACATACCAGCTGGTGACTCTCCAAAGAACAGAAGTTATTGAATCAGAGACTAATAGAATACCAGGTTGGAAGGGACCTCGAGGATCATCTAGTCCAACCTTACTTGGGAAAAACACAGTCTTGACAAGATGGCTCAGCATTCTGGATCTTAAAAGTGTCCAGTGTTGAGGAATCCACCACTTCTGTGGAGAGATTATTCCAACTGTTGATTATTCTCTGTGAGAAAGTTTCCTCCTGTGCCCAATTGGAATATTTCCCAAAGTAAGCTATACCCAGGAGTAACTTGTTCCTCTTTTTAATCACCAAAGTGATTAAATACTCAACATGCAACATCATATTATAATAATTATTATAATAAATTATTATAATAATTATAATAATAAATGTTATTATAATAAACATCAAGAAAAATCAATAAAACCTATATCCTTGAAAGCTGATGTATGTGTTTTTTCATTTTTAAACTGTAATTTTAATCCAGTTCAACTCATGAGATTCACAAATCAAAGGTTAAAACCACTATATTTTTCATGTTTTCTAAGACTTCCCCTCATACACATTGACTTACTACATAACAGCAACAGAATGAACAGTTCAGAAAACCCCCTGTAATCATTTATCAAAGAAAACCTTTCTATCTGCAGACACTTAACCACACAGAAGACATTTTCTCTGTTCTATGAAGAAACTGGGGCTAGGCCACAGAATCCTCATTCATCTGACTGACCCCAGTAACAAGACCATTTTTGTGAGTAAAGCTGGGCTGAGCCTTTGCTATTTCCAAAGCAGGTTAACAGCACAATTTTAGTATTGCACAAGAATAAGTGAAATGAACTATGACAGATACAAATGATTTACAACACATTCTTATTGAATGACTAGAAGGAATACGAGGCCACATCTTACTATTGATTCCTACGAGATACAAATCTCTCATTGACTTCAACACAATTTTCATCTGTTGATCCAACAGATGAAAACTGTACCTTCAGTACTAGTTTGGGAATGGACTGATGAAAGGCTATATACACTTAGCCTCTGCTCATCATTGTCTCTTTTTCAAGTGGACATGGGGGCTGAACAGTTTATTTGTAGTTCTATAACCCTAAGCATGTATACTAAATAGTAATTCCAGCTGGCAGATTCAGCCCATGGAAACTCCCCCATATTTTTCTGGAAATTAAGTTTGAATTATGGTTTACAAGATTCAGCTAGCTATACAGAAAAACAAAAGTATATTAAATACAAATATATTTCAGTTTTCATTTCAACAAGATTGTTCTATTATATTTCTAACCAGCCTTCCATAAATTACATAATCGTCGTATTTACTTTAGGTGTATTGACACTGAGTTGAGAGATATAACTTCCTCAGAACACCAATATGAACACCTGCCAATTTTTAAAGAATAAAAGGTGTACAAAATCTTCAACTAGAGCAGAGATACAAAAAATAACCGTAATTGAAACAAAGGTAAATTGTTCATCTTGCAAACTGCAAATTTCTGTCTTACCTAGTCACTACACCTTGTGCATCATTACATGTGTTCATGAAGAAATCCCTCTTTTTAAAGGTCAGGTCTTTACTCCAGTTGAAAATTTTGTTCATTTGGGATTCTATAAGTTTCCAGTCATCAGTAATCCAAAAAATCACATTGTACCTAAAAATTGGGCTTGTCATCAAAGTATCTTCAATCCAGGTTTTGGACAGGTTTATAGTAATGCAAATGTTAAAATCTCAGCCTTAATACAATAATACCTTTGACAACTTAAATATGACCAAAAAGTCTGTATGTGACTGTGACAACTGGGCAAAAATAAGGTCTGTCATTACATTACAAGTGTGTGGTTTTATAGAACTGAATACGAAATAATGATGAGATGCAAAGATAAGTGCATGTAGTAAATTGTGTTATTTGGCTTGTGCTGTGAAGTAGTAAGCCATTTTATAAAAAACATTACCAGTGAGTACCAACAAACCACATTTATATGGACAAACTACTACTCAGCAATTCTGTGTACATGTGCATGTTGACACAGAGCTATTAGTGATGTATCTGACCTTCCCTCTTATCCACATTAGGTTGATTTTTAAATCTTAATACAAAAGAATCCATTTAGAGAACAAGACTGTAAGTACACCAAAAGCTAAAATTTTCACTCTAATGCACACTTCTTTATATGACTATGACAAGGCCTAAAAGTGAACCACAGCTTTGGGGCAGGAATCTTTTTAGGCTTTTTCCTTAATTTTTTTTGAGTTTCCTCAAAAAACTAAAGTGCTGGACCAAATCAAATTTCACTTGCACAGAGAGTTAAAACTTCTGGAGGGGGGGGAGCAGAGAAAAGAAAAAAAAAAGGCTGAAAGAAAAATCAGGGAAAAAACAAACAAACGAACAAACAAAAAAATTATATGTAATTCTTCCCTGCTTTCTAAGCTTCTGCACCTCAACCACACAGTGACTTTAAATGGCAGCAAACTGTCCTGTCCTCTCTGGCCTCCAGAAATCCCTTTGGCCCTGCAGTCTGGCCACCTACTCCCTGACATACCCTACACTCACTCAAACCTTTTCTCTTTTCTATGCCATCTCCCCCAACTTTGTAAATGGCTGCATCAACTATTTCTTAAAAAAAATGTCACATTAAGAACATACAGGCAAAGAAAAAAAAAATTGTTCATGCTGCTTTTAATGTGAAAAACTTTAAACAAAAAACTAAAAGAACTTTTCTGTAAATCTATGTTATAGAATCAGAATGTTTTGGTTTTAATGCATGCTTTAATATATGCAGGAACTGAAAAACTGTAACTGGTACCATTCTTCACAACTAGTGACATTTCTCTTTGGGATTATGAAGGATAGAAAAATTAAAAAAAATAGGTAAAACAATCCCAACCCTAACACTTCCATGCTCAGTGCACCTTTAAAGTAAGGGTTTCAAGTTAACTTCCAAAGAATTAATTTCAGAATACTTACTCAGCAATTTCAACAGCTTAATTAACCCATTTGTCTTATTTATGGTGAAGAGGAACTGCTATTTTGTTTCTTGCTTTAGTTTTTAAAGAATAAAATAATATAATTTGACGTATTTCTAGCTATATGAACAGGAAGTTGTTTTGAGCAAAATTATTTTGAGAAATACCAATTTTTTTTTTCTTTTGAAAACGATTTCTGGCATCTACATTAACCAATATTTCTGTCATCTTTCAGTTGCACACTTTGAAATCTTCAGTCAAGTTACCCACATTTCCTTGTAGGATTACAAGTCACTGTTTTTATCTCAAGCACTTGCTGAGGAATGTTGTTGCCATACATTCTTTATGTGGACCTTACAACCAGAGAGAAGCTCCTCTCCAACTTTCTTTACAGCCACCCACCTCTCTTTTCCATTTATCAGGAGCCTACAGTAATTCACTTCTAATTTAAATGGCCCCAAAAATATTGCAAGCACCAAGGCAAGACATGGTTTTCATTTGAAAATAATCACAGAAGAAAAGGAAAATAAATGTCTTTGAACTGACAAAAAAGGCTTTGTGATTTAAAAAAAAAAAACAAACAAAAACCAAAACAAAACCAAAAAACAAGCTGAACCAAAAAAACAACAAAAACAAAACTCCAAGAAATTAATCCCAAAATCCACTGTTAATTTTTTTCTCACTGTCACAGATAGAAGAGAAAGCACCCAGCACACCATTACAATATTTCTTTGCCTGCTGGTCAAGATATTACTGAAGACAAATGATGAAAAAATTGTGACGGTAGAGGCTTTGAATGATCCTCAGAAATATGAGGAAGTCACATAGAGACCACATGCAACATGCTCTATATATTATATCATTATTATGGTATTTGCAAACGTGAAATTTTGGGATAAAATCAATTTCATAGAAATTAATGCAGCATAGATATGCAACTCAGAGTGAAAGAGATCAATAAACAGAATGTATAGTGTCACCCACCACCACTACTTGAAGGCTGCAGGACGTGGGGGGTGGCTGCTCTTTCACAAATCCTCATCTGATGTTAAACACTAGTAACAAGAAGAATGCATTTAGGAAAGCTGTCAAGCCTAATCAGAGCCTCATATGATATTTTAATTTGCTCTTTATGAATATTCTTTAGGTTCTCTCTTTCCCATTGAAGCAGTCCACACAGCCACTCTGCTCTCCCTGCTGTGTGCTGATCCAGTTACGCCTTGCCAGTGGGATCTATGTGCACTCAAACCATTTCTCACTGGGGAAAAAAGGCTGCTGCTGTGAATGCCAAGTAGTTTTTCTCTGGATTTGGTTTTAAAGATATTTAGGTGAACGAATCATAGTTTTCCTGTAGTGAGCTGAACTTGTTTCATAAAAATACTATCCTTTTTTCCACTGTTTAACTAATCAGCCTATTACAAATGACGATTACAGAAATAAATAGGAAGTTTGCTTCTTTTTGATGTTGGGAGTTGTCACTGATGTCTTAGTGAGTTTAAAATGTCATTTGTAATTCTTTGTCTTCTAAAGAGATTACTCTAAAATACATATTAAGGTTCCCTCTAAGCTTCTGGAGGATTAAAATTTTTTTTTTTTTTTTTTTTTTTTAGGGAGCAGGAACATAAGTGAATTAACCATTACTTCAAGTTTATTCTGAAATTTCAGGGACTGATCACAATGGAGTTAAAAAATGAAGACTAAACCCCCACAAAAGCACTGACAGTTTTGCAGCTAAGAACAAAGTGAGGTATCGTAGTATTTAGTATTGTATATTTTAATATTGTTTCAGGTATTAAAATTGTCACTGTTTGACACAGAAAGAACTCACTTTGAACTTTGATCCAGGGCAAATAAGGCTATGTGAAAATCCCTTAAGCTTTTCTCATACAAATATAAAGAAAGACAAAACAATCCAAGTATCCCTAAATATAAAACTCCAAACATGTCTTAAAGCATTGAGCAAGACATTACTCTCATTTTTAACAAATGAGGGTTGCACCACTGATTTCACCTGAATTTTGCCGTACTTTCCGTGAGAACTGGTTTTGACCCATTTTGTGTCACTGGTTTGGAGCCTGTAAGTAGCATTAACAGTTTAATGCCAGAGAGACTCAGACTGCACAAGACAATGAGCAGCTTAGTTTTCAGTATTTTGAAAGGATTGTATTTAAAGAGACTATTGAGAGACTGATTAGCAAAAATCTACTTTTTCTAAGTTCAGAAACAAGCTGACCTTATGCAATATTGCAGACCTCAAATTTCTTTGCGTTGTGAAAAGGTTTTGATGAGGGCCAAGAAGGTTAACTGGGTGATAGAGGGCTGAGAGTCAGAAGGACACAAGTATTACTCGGCACCGTTCAAGCCTAAGCAGTAAATCTCGAGAGGTCAAAAAGACACAGATCAAGAAGTATTTGAAGAACTTGGGAGATGACACTGAATGCAAACTGCAGCTCTTGATAGCAGAGCGGGTCAAGGAGCTGGATGAACAGCAGGTCACCCAGAATACAACAGGCTCAGAGCTGCTGGCAGAATCACTTGCAGATCTGTACAGTACCTATATTATCTATATTTGGTTTACACAATTACAGTGACAAAGGAAAAACAACTGCTACTGAAACAAAAGTATTTTTATCACAGGCAGTATGAAACAGGGAATTGAACCTCACTGACACAGACACATTGCCTATAAAAAGCAAATACAGCAAAATGCTGTAATTCTATATTTTTTTATTTTTTTTTTTTTAATACAGGGTCTGATATCCTACCAACACAACGAGCTGGCCACATTTGAAGAGACAGATTCTGTAATTTATACTATTGGGAGTGCCAAGACAGTAAAGACAAAACCTTTATTTTCACATCTTTCCTACCCGTGGCAGGACTCCCTGGGTACTGCATGACTTGCTGCCTGCTCTGTTTGCCAGCAAATTCTCCCCTCCAGGAGTGCTATGGATCACCTTGACTGTCATTTCTATTTAATGCTTTTGTCTTTCTTGGCTCCTCTTTCAGAGGTTGAAAAGAACATGCAAGGCAGTGTCTGCATCAAAGAAAATGGATTCAGGATATGGGAAAGAGAGAAAAAAAGGAAAAGATTCTCAACATAATAAAACATAGGCCTGCAAATGATTTGACTCTTAGAACAAATCTTTTGCTTTCTAATAGTATAAGGGAGAGTGTAAGCCATGGTGCAGTCCAAAGAATTTCATAATCTAAAGAATGAGTTGTTGAAATTTCTGAAATTAACAATGAAATATAAAAAATTACCAGTAATGTAAATTAATCTAATTTATAAAGTGCACATTGCTTCCCCAGATTTCCTGAGCATACTTTCAAACAATGGGATAAAGGAAAACCAAAGTATATAAAAATCAGCCATACAGTTGTCTTTCTAGATGTGTGCTTAATTATTAAGGCACTTAATAAAACATGGGCCCTTTAGTTCCTTCCCCTATTAGCATGCATTGGGAAAATACATTCACACATGTTCTTAATACTATTCATGGTATGGTAATTAACATTATGGATCTGCTTCCAAATTTCTCTTAAAATCATGAATGTAATACACATGAAATAAATCTAAGAGTAACCATACCTGTTTAAATTCTGACATCAACATCACCAAAAGCAGAACAGTTATTCAGTGTTTCCCTAACAGCATTGTCACACTAGAACCTCTCAACTACTGGAACCAGACATTATTTATTTTCCTCCAGCAAGGAGGAAAATAAATTTTGTATATTAGAAAACTGGTGAGTCTAAGACAAGGTTGTGTATTCCATAAAAAAATTTTGAATTTAGCATGCTTTCACATTGTTGATGCAGTGGCTTCTTGTGTTGTAATTCATGGTACTTTTAACACCACATTTCTCTTGATGGAGAAGTTATTTGGCTGCTGTGTGTTTTTCTGTGTGCCTTAATATTGTGACAACTATAATAGATACTGCTTTTTTTTTCCATTTGTTTTAAACATAGAGAGGGTAAGAAAACTATTTCTACAGCACAAGAAAAAAAAACAATAAAACAACAATTAAACGAAAACATAAAGAAATAAAATGGTATAAAAATTCTTTTCTTCTTTATAATATAATGCTAATTCTTGATTCACCCCAGAGAGCCAGGTCTGAAAACTTAATTCAATACTTTTTTTTTTAAAGAAAAAAAAAGAGGAAAGAAGAAAACTCAACCACCTTCTTAATCTTCTTGTATTTGTCACTGTCTATTATTTATTTTGTTGCCTTGGCTGTGCAGATTCAATTTTGTAAAGAAAGTGCATCAGGGTCCACACTTTTCATACCACGTTTCTTCCAAAGTAATTTGACTGCATGGCAGCATAACACCCTGAAAATTGCTCTCTGCACCAAAGCTATCAAGCTTGCAGCAGTGGTGCAACATGTTTATCTGAAGTATATGCTGGCACATACACAAACATGAAAGGTTGACAGCTCACAGTGCAGAACTATCTGGCTTTGTGTTGTTGTTATCACCTGGAATTAAATCCTTTCCTTTAGGCTTATTATCAACTTCAGCTAATTCCAAAAACATTATCTAATTTTAAAACAGTCCTTCTTCCAAAACTTTCTTTTTGGCATAAGTTCCTCTCACTCTTCATTTTGCCTTTACATAGAAAAGCAGTAGCAGACAAAATGAATATTAAATTCATACACAAAAGGAATATTTAATTGAACCAGCATGCTTTAAAGAGAAATAGAGCTTCTATGTTCTACAAAGCAATGACATTGTTTTGAGCCTCTAGTCATGTTGTAATAAATACTTCTGATATTGTAACATATTGAATACAGTTCTTCTAGCCCACAGTCTCTTTACATATAAAGCTAGTTCAGGAACACTCCCTAGTTTCATTAGAGGTGGTGTGAAACCACACTAACATATTCCTCACACTGCTCTCCTTATGTTACCTCTCTAGTCACACTGCTGGCTGAAAAGCCAGATAACGCTCCTCTGACAAAGTGCTCATTCTCATACACAGCAAATACTCGTGCAGGCTTTGTAAGTCGGATGAAAGGTTTTATTAACCTTTGCTTGTATCTCTCCCACATGTCTGTTTTGGTTTTCTTCTGATTACCCACAGTTGAAAGCTACTCTGCATGTCCCCTGTGAGACAGATATACCAAGTGAGACCAAAGACCTACCTACCCCAGTATCCATCTCTTACAGCAACAAAGAACAGAGACTTGAAAAAGGTATAAAAATGAAGTGAGCATATATGATGTCTTTCCTGCTACCCTCCCAGCTTCCCACCAATTTCAGATCACACACCGTAAAGGACATGTTGATACAAACCTTTTCATATAACAAATACTCGTAAATGGATATCAGATAAAGAACGAGTTCTTCAACCACCTTCTAAAGAAAATCAGTTTTAGAAATTCCTAAATTTATTGTTCTTTTTCCTATGCTACCAGAATGTAATGATAGAAATGTACAGAAATATCAGAAATGTAATGAGAGACAACACATGGCATGAACGTGTTTTTTCTTATGTAGTGGGCAAGGAAAAACAAAACAAAAACCACTCCCATCAACAGCAGAGCCAATTGCAAGTAAATCCATGAAATAAGCAGTTACTCCCAATTATTATTCAGACTGCAACCATGAATAAGTAATTTTATAATGAAAGCTCTATAATAATATGTTTAACAGAAAACATCACCACAAATTATCCTTATCCATGTCCCTGTAGATTTTTACAGCTCTGTCTCTGTCAGAATCTGATTTTAAGACATAGAGAGATTATTGAGAAAACCAATTCAGGATCCAATGCCTTTTAAAGGAAAGGATTTGATTTGTATAGAATAAAATGAGGTTTTCTCCTTGGTTTTGAATAAGGATTCACAGTTTTCCTCCCATCAGCATTTTATATTTAATTTATTCACAAATCTCACAGCAAATTTTAACATTGCTGAGACATCATCTCACATAACCTGAAAATCTCATTGCTAGTACTGTTCTCAACCATATGTGGAAATGCAGATTTTTACACTAATTTAACCAACTGAGGTTTGCCTTCCAGTTTTCATCAGAGCGAACCCTAACTAAATCTATTGGAAAAACACCACTAGCCCTTGTCATGACACTTGGGCATCAGCATGTGTTGCAGCACCAATGACTTGTTTACATTAGGAGAGTTTATTTCTGCGCATGTCTCAGGTAATCTAATGGTAATTAGCCATACTGAACAGGTAACAAGAGATTTTAAATCAGATCACTTTTGTTTCTACCATGAATAATTTTGCAACTCAGTTTGTTAAAAGTAATTTCTTCAGTACACATAGACTGATATATTAAAAAGAGAAGACAATTTATTTCTGTTTCACTTTTCATCAAGACCAAGTTAATGCTTTTATTTTTCTGCCTCTGTCTCATTTTCTGCCTTTTGATTTCCTTCCCTTGTTCATCGTAGCCTCCTGCTGTGGAGCTGATGGCCAGAAGTGCTAGTTGCGAGGCTGCCGCAACCACAGGGTACATCCGTCAACACAGGCCATCACGCTGATGCCAGCCCAGCGGTTTGTAATCCCAGTCTCTGCTTACATTAGCCAAGGGCAAACAAGTCAAAAACCTCCTTCACTGAGATATGAAGAAACTCACTGCTACAGCTTTTCAGAAACTGGCTGCAGCTTTTCAACTAAGCTACTAGAACCAGAAATCAGAAATTAAATGTAGTATCTTTGCACACTGACTTATTTAAAGGGTCAGACTTCCTGCAAGGTATAAAATCAGACAAGGTAGCAGGAAGTTGGTTATAAAAAAGCACTACAATGCATGAAGTCAGAAAGAGATTTGGGCTCCATTCTTAGCACTAGCCATCCTGCTAGCCTGCAGGATGATCTATGTACGCCATTTGTCTCCTTGCACTTCAGCTTCTTCTGCAAGAAGAAGGCAAGGACAACAATATCAATTTTTTAAAGCGCATTTAGAGGTATTGATGAAGAACAGTGCACAAGAAGTAAACAGCAGTAAGAATACATGCTCTGTTGTCTTCTCTCTGGAAGTACACAGTTTACTCAGTATCTTTCCCTTGAGTTTTGCCCCCAATCCTAGTTGTGTTGAAAGGTGTGTTTTAATAAAAAAGCAAAAAGCCCAGATGATAAATTGCCACTTTTTCTTACTCTTGACAGAAATCTTATTCATAGAGCACAGCATGCATACATCTCACCTGTGTCTTCCCTCTGACTTCTTGGCCACAAGAGAGCTAATACAGGTATTCAAGGATCAAATAGGAAGGTTTCTCGTATCTCTGGATTCTTTATAGTTTTCTTTGCCACTAATGGAATGAAACTAAATAGCAGACTGAATTTAATGAATATCACTTAGATAATGTAATGGACCTGTCATCCTTTTGGCTTTCTTCTAATTCATTGGAGCAAAGAAAGTTTAATGAAATTGCATCTTCTGAGTACAGAACACTATGCAAAGGGTCAAATTTATATATTTATTTTTATTTACTTTTAAATATTTTATTACTTAAATTTCCTCTGTGTTGGGCTGAAATAACAATCGAGTCATAACTCTTTTGAAGTGCACTAAGACTTTATGTCTTGCTGAGATACATTCTCCCAAGCATATCCTCTGTTCATTTATTATTCAACATCTGCATTTTGCTAAATTCCTCTGAAACCCATTTCCAATTTTAAACGGCAACTTTCCCCTAAAATTGTGATGCATTCATTATACAGGCATCATACTTAAAACTATGGGAAGGAAAGAGAACTGAGCCATGTGGATGTACTCAAAATACAAGTGCCACTGTGTATCAGAAGAGCATATACCTATATTAGTTTTGAAGAAATCTCACGATGACCATATGATACCTGTCACTGTAATGTATGCAAATAAGCAACGTCTTCTTCTGAGTGCCTTAAAATCAATCATTTTCCTTCCAGACACAACTGAGATATATAATTAAGTCAAGAAAGTGACTATTACTTTGTCATTTACTTCCATCTGGCAAATGTGTTGCAAAACTGTATTTAAATTAGTGGATTTGTCTATTTTTGTGATATAGGAAATACATCTAACAAATCCTTTTGTGGAAATACTTTTTTCAATTTTTGTTTTAGAAATAAGTAATAACTTCTATGAAATATTAGTGTAGGCAGTTATTTCAGTATCTCAGACTACATAAAAACTTTATTAAACGGAATTCACCAGTAATCACAGCACAGACTTTTGCTTAAAAATACATGAACTTAATCTGATATTATCACACTGATCTATTACAAGAACCCAAGATGTCCTATTAAAAATACAACAAATCACTATTACAGAAAAATTGAAAGTAAACAAGTATTTTAAGTGCATCACAAGAATACGCTGATAGCAGAAATATCCAGATTTCTTAAAATTCCTCATACCCATCAAATAAACAGAGACAAAAATGCAGCAACAGAAACGCAGAGACAGTAACCAACCCCTACTTTAGTCTTCCATTTTAGCAAAAAACCCACTTACCTTTCCACTGCTAGTACTGCCTTTGATTTATAGTTACTTCACAGAAGTTATTTCACAAGTAACAGCAGAATCTTTTAGCAGATGCTACTAGGAAATACCACCTCTTTTACTCTTTTTCTTGACAAATAACATTTTTCTTTAGCATCACCTTAAACTTTCTGTAAATTTGGAAGGATTTATATGACTTACTTTGGCAAACCTCCCAGTTAAGAGAAGGTGTGAGATGTAAAATATATTAGAGGAGTTCAAACATGCAAAGTTACAGAGCGAAGCTACAGGAACATGGTCTTGGGGCAAACCACATACTTCTCTCCCAAAAAAGCAAACACATGAAATTAATTTTTGTCTTTTCTAATAATTTGCTGCTTCTTTGAAAACTGTGCTAAAGCATTAAAGTTCAGCAGTAAGGAATGTCATTGAATACTTCTCCAATACCAGTTTTTGTCAGTACTATTTTCCTGTTATCAAGATTTTAATTTAGCCTTCAAGGAACCTGTAAACTTTTGATTTCATCAGGCATCATTAAAGTCTCTGGAAAGGAAAATATGACAGAATATGTACCATGTTGTAATAACCAGACATATACCAAGGCAATTATTTTAGGCTTAATTTTTGGAAAAAAAAAAAAAAAAAAGGGAAATGTTATTAAAGAAATTCTGACAGCACATAGGTCTGACAGGATTCTTGTGGCGATCAAAAAAACTCTACAGAAAAAAGAAATTCTTCTAGAGACTTTAGCATAAAGTAGAACATGGTAGGCAGGTGGAATTTAAAACTGCTATTAAAATAAGTAGAGAGAGGGAGGAAGGAAATAAACCTTTAGTTTCTGCTCTTCCAAAAAGCCAGCCACAATTCTAAAAGCTCATCCAGTAAAGATAATAAGCCAAAGAGTACTTCCTCTACCAAGCACACTTCTGTGAAAGACATGCAAATGGTAAAGTAAGTAAAATTCACATTACTATATGATATTTAAAGGCATCCATTATACTTAAAAAAGAATGGTTTAAATCTGGTCTTGACTGTCAAGAAATTGTCATTGTCACCAGAAACTTAGGGATCATTTTAGCAACTGCTGAGATAAGACCTGGTACAAATTACAAACACAAATACCTGAAGGGAAGGTGCAAAGAGGATGGAGCTAAGCTCTTTTCAATGATGCCCCATCACAGGACAAGAGGCATCAGGCACACCTGAAACACAGGAAGTTCCCCTGAACACTAGAGGGCAAGTTTTGGTCTTGACACTGTTTATTTTCTTCATAGTGCATAGTAGTTCACATAGGTTATGTTTGGGATTTGTGCTGAAAATGAGACGTTTTCCTTACTGCTGAGCAGTGCTTAAACAGAGCCAAAGCACTGCTTCTTGTGCCTCACCACCAGCAAAGAGATCGGGGATGCACAAGTTGTTGGAAGGGAAGACAGCTTGGACATCTGACCCCAGCTGACCCAGGGGACATTCCACACTGTATAGTGTCATGCTCAGCATTAGAAGTTGGACTTTGATGATTCCTGTGGGTCCCTTCTAGCTCAGATATTCTATGATTCTATGATATAAAGCCGGGGGAAGAAGGAAAGGGGGAATGTTCATAATGATGGGGTTTGTCTTCCCAAGTAACTGCTAAAACTGATGGAGCCCTGCCCTCCTGGAGAGGCTGAACACCTGTTTGTTCATGAGAAGAGGTGAATGAATTCCTCATTTTGCTCGGTTTGTGCATGTGGCCTTTTCTTTACCTATTAAACTCTTCATCTCAGCCCATGAGTTTTCTCACTTTTATCCTTCTAGTTCTCTCCACCATCTCAACAGGTAAAGTGAGTGTGGGGGTTAGTTGCCATCTGGGGTTAAACCACAACAGTCAGGAAACACTTTTTTGTTATGAGGGTGACTGAGCACTGGAACAGGTTGCCCAGAAATTACATGGACTCTCCATCCTTGGAGATGTTTAAAAGCTATCCAGACACAGTCTTGGGTTCTAGGCAGCCCTGCTTGAGCAGGGAGTTTGGACAAGGTGACCTACACTGGTCCCTTTCAACCTTATCTGTTCTGTGATTCTGTGAAATAAACATATCAGTATGACACACAAAATTCACAAAGGCTTAGGTCATGTATTTTCGAGATTCTCTTAAATTTCCTAAACTTCACTATGACAAAGTTTAAATCACTATGTGAAGACTAAAAGGCATTATGCATTTTTAGGTAGATATATCCAGAAAGTAGACAATAAGAAAATGCTATTTGTTAAGGTTTGGAGTTCATGAATTATAGAACTTCCTATAAAGTTTACCCTTCTAGAAATGGTTATTTAATTCCATGTCACAGATTCTGTATCAGAAAACTGACTGAAAGAATGATTTATTCTGGAAACCACCCAGAGAATTAAAAAAATGTAACTAATAGACAATTCCCCTAAATTTAAACATGTAACATGTATTCACACTTCATTAAATATTAACTACATTAGGAATTAATTCCTAAATATTTTTACAATTATTAACTCCAGTTGAGAAAGAAATGTCACAGATACAAAATGGCAGAAAAGATTTAAAATTACAAATTAAGAAATCTTTATAACACACTTTTTATGGATTGCCACAGGTTTCGAATCTCATTGTTTAAGCTTCGTTGAACAATGCATACTTATATTCATTCTTAAAACTCTTCCTTCCAGTACTTCAAAGTACGAGATAAACATAGATTAATTTTCTACATGGTGAAGGAACAGTCCTTGTCTAAGTTTGATTTAAAAGAGAAAAATATTGAGAGAGATCTACACCTCTGATCTGGGGTACGATCATTTACAGTCCATCACATTAGTAGAAATTTTTGGACACTGTCTGAGTACTTATTAAGAAGCCACTGCAATTGGAATTGGGAAAACTTTTTTTTTTAAAAATAAATGTCTGCAGAGTCCAGGTCATTGAAATTGCTGAAATGATGTTGTGGTATCAGGTCAGTCAAATTTCCAGGTAGCTAAATAGTTTACTTCATACTCTTCAATTTTGCTAATGATTGATTAGACCTGAATTCTGTGTATAACTCACAAAAGAACTTCAAGAAAGAGAGACAAATCCAAGAGCATCTCTTTGTGATATAATAATACTCAATTAAAAGTCATTCCAGAAGGCGATAGCACCTGAGTAGGAGTTATTGTTGCACAGCCCAAGTCTTATCAAGCTAAACAACAAATATCCTTTTAAAAGACTAAGCTAACATTATACCACTTCAGCACAGCTCCTTTGGCTACATCACTTAGGAAATTAGAAATGTCATTCTCTATTTTAATTCACCTTCAGGAAAGAAGGTTAACTCATCGGCAAGGAAATTTTAACAGGTCAGATCTTTCAAAATCAATAAGGAACTGCATTGGAGATATCTTTCAGAAGGGATGACTTCAATTAAAACAGCCCTCACCAGACATAATGAGTAGAGAAGGAAGGTTACTGTTGGACAAAGAAACAGTCGCCCCCTTGCCAAATAAGCAATGCAAAGATCCTTATCAGTCTGAATTATGCTGAAAAATCTTCAAAAGACTCTGAAAAACAGAAAGGTCATTTTGTCTCAAGAAGACTCTCTACAAAGGGGGGAAGAGTGACTGCGAAGTCTTGCCTAATAATTTTTAAAACTCATCAACATGAAAATGTTCACTGGGCTCGAAAAGAAAAAAAATCAACAAAACTGTTATGGGAATTTCAATGTCACAAAGGACATTTACAGTGATCATACGGCTACTGTTTATTTTTCTGGAGGACATATAAGAGGTAATTATCTATCCAGGCTACATTAACAGGTATAAAATCTCTCTCACCTTCTTCAGATGCACTAGGGAAGAACAAATGTGTCCAAGCAGGGACACAAAAGCATTTAGCCTAAGACTCCATCATAATGTAAAACTTGACTCAATTCCAATTTTACTGGAGAATTGGAGAAGCTCTTTCTTCTTTAAAAATATAAAATTTATGGCTGTATAACAACAATTACCTCATAGGGAAGTATAATAACATAATTATAGATCAAATGCAGGAGCCTAAATTTGTCTACCTTGACCTCATTACTGAATCTTCAGTGCCACTGCCTTTCCCCTGTCTTTTTAATCTTATAACAGTACTGTTTAGGATGCTTCTCTTTCTTGGAGTGAAAAATAGCACAGTCATTTAGAGAATGGTTGCACTTCAAGAAGGGCACAGTTATTTGTTCAACAGCAGGTTAATGTAAGCAAAGGAAAGTTCAACTCAGCATGGCACAGCTGAAAGAACCAAAAGTCAGCTGGGTAGCAAAGAGAATAAAATATACTCCCAACCACATGCATCTCCTCATATGCAAATCACAGCACTCTGTTTAAATAGTAAGCTCTGCATTTTTCCTTCCAGTTTGGATTTTTAAAGGCAATAAAACTACTCCAGAGTAGGAGGTTATAGCAATAAAAAACATGACTTCCTGCCAGTTGACCAGAATATCACTAGAATAGCACAGGACCACTTATATCTTATCAGGGCTGGACACTATAAAATAGAAAAGAAATGCAAATCAGAAATGAGACTTCTTTCTTTCTTTCGACCATCCCAAAAAATAAAAAAAAAATCACCAGGAAGATAGCATTCTCTCCCTAGAAATCTTGAGATTGAAACTAGATGATTTTCTGGAAGATGCATTCTATTATTTATATTCATTCTATTGGTCTAAGGATCAGACATCCATGACTTCACGGTGCTGGACATTGTGCAGCTTCAGAAAACTAGATTATCCAGGTGTTACTCCAAAGAATTCACAAGCTAGATCTGGCTGAGGGGAGATATGTAGAATGCACACACAGAATAAACAATTTGATAACTTGGTAAGAAACTTAGTTGGATTAATGCTTTTATCTGATTGCTTGTTTGCTAGACTTTCCTGGGAATGATTATGTCAAACAGGTTAAAAGGGGAAACTGTAGTGAAGAGCCAAGGAGAAGTGTGAGTGGAACCAAGGTACCGTAACCATGAGGAAGGCAAGACGAAATGTGTCAAAAGTCAATCAGAAAAGGACATGAGCTCAAAACAGTGGAATTCACATACAATAAGCCCCTACTTAAGCTGCTTCAGCAGCTGCTGGTGGGATTCTTCAGCTGCCTCAAAACCTTGCTTCGGTAAGGCAAGAATCTTTAACCATTTTCAAAACAGACAGTAATTAATTGTACAATCCACACCAAAAATTAGTGCAATGTTTTGTTGCAGAGAACCTGGAGACATTCACACAAGCAATTGCTTACTTACACACGACACTCTGCCTGCAGACACCCTACCCCGACCAGCACCAGCAGCGTAGGCAGACTGCCAACACCCTGCCTGACATCGGCAGCATAGGCAGGATGCTGAGACAGTATTGATGCAAGGTTGGATTTTCTCCAATCCCACTGCCATTGCTAGAGCCAAGGAGCATCCCGACTCCAATCCACATGCGAAAAGCATTTGCAGAACTAGCTGGTGCTGCCGGATGACCCATACACCAAGCATCCCTGGCACTTTGCCACGGCCATGGCATCATATATGACCCTGTATTTGCTATCAGTAATAGGGTGAGTGGCCATACGGGTGCAATGCTGGTCATCTTTCCTACTGCCTCCATAAAGCTGTGATTTATAAGGTATTGTCAGATCCAATTACTGTCTGGGCCACAGCACTTGACCATACATTAAAATTAAGACACCTGTTGAAAATCCAGAATTAAATTTAAGTTAGATGTTAACTCAAAATGAAAATACCATTAATGAATCAGGAAGCATTTTGCTATTATAAATTCACTTGAAACACTCCATTACTATTACCCAAACAATCTGTTATGATTCTACACTGAGTAAAATATGATATAAAAATCTGATTGAAACATGCTAATGGCCATGTTTGCTTTCTAACCTTCCAAAGGAAGGTAAAACACAACATGTGCTGTCTACAGATGAGTATTAATTTAAAACTGCAGAAAGCATCATTTTATGAAGTAACTGAATATATTTATACTGACTCATAAATTTGAATTATATTTATTTAAAGCAATAGCTTTTATTGAATGTATGTTTTGTTTTTTAAATAAGGAGACAAAATGCACACTTTACAGTGAGAAATTTGAAAAAAACCAGCTATTTTAGTGCTTTGCATTTTTCAATAATTCAAACACTAATAGCTAAAATCCAACAATAGAAGTTCAGACAGTGATTCTACTACTCCCTTGGCAGCCTTTAAGACCTTGGTTCCAGATACTAACAGACCTTCCTCTATTACTAGGAATGATATCAGAAGCTTACATAATTTCTCTGTAAGAAATGGAACACTTATCCAAGCAAATTCAGTATTAATTGCATGTTTCACTCCAAATGCTCTTTATAGCCAAAAGGCTTTTCATGATCTGCAACTACATAGGTCAACCATACTACATGATTTACAGATTAGAAATACAAAAAAGAGATTTTCTATAAAATTACCCTGTTTATTCTTTAGATAGTACAAATTATCTGAGATGGCATGTAATAAAATTGTCTTCTAATTATTTGTCAGCTTTTCTTTGTTTCTTTGAAATCTTCCAATCATAAAGGTTTGAAAACAAGAAAATAGTTAAAGCTGTTTCTCTAACAGAGAACGTCTGTATCTCAGTTGTACTGCAACAACCAGACTAATGTCCTGATTTTAGTCTGCAAGAAACTCTTGGGTAGCATAGAAAGACTGACCCATTATTATCTCATAAACCCCTTGAAATTTCAAGAGCAAAAATAAGGACATTTTCTTCCCCACCCAGTTATTCAGACATATGTTCTTTTATCAGATGGCAAAGAGCTTTCGAAATAAATGTACTTCATGATTAAAAGAAATCTATTAAGAACTGAATTCTAACTGAGGCTTTATATCAGTATTTCAATATAAATGACAAATACATATATGCCCTTTTTGGAAGTTAAAGAATGGATTTTTGTCACTTTGTGGTACCCACTTGTTCAATACATGCAGTCTACTTCTATCTAGTGATTCTTAATAATTCCTGGTATTACTCTAACCTTTGATGAGGTTTCAGTACCTATGGACTTCCTAGGTTATTAACTGAAAACATGTTGCACATTATAAGAAATGATTATTAAAAAATGAGAATGAAAATGGCCAGAGGTACAGTGTTTGAAAACTCCAAAGTTCCATCTCGGCACCAGCATTGGTGGGGAGCAAAGGAAATTACTTGCCCAGAGGCGGCAACTTGGTCCTGAAGAACACATTTTTTCCATTTCCACCAACAGCAAGTGGAAGCAATGGAAAAAGGAGCAATGATACTGTGAACTAAGAATTCATTACTTCCATTTAAACCGTGCAGAACTGAAAATTTGCTTCAACACAGAATGCAAAGAATCATTGACAAAACCAAGGACCCTCACATTCCAGCTCAGTGCATTTTTGGTTCATTGGAAATATATAACGTTTTTGTTTGACGCGGCATACGTGTCAGAACTACTTTCAAAGTGGAGATAATACAATAAAAGTTTCCACAGTACATACAGATTGAAAATAAATATTTAAAAAGATGTTTAATTTTTTGTAATCATTTAATCAAAGAGAGTTCCATTCATATGTTTTAAAAGAAGCATGAGATCACAGCTGCAAACCACTGGTTGCAAGCAATAAAACCTCACAGGAGCACAAATATATTGCAGCCAGGAACCCTTCACATTCCTATTCCTCTCTGCTACAGAGATGCATAAAGGAATCAGCCTCCCACCCTGTCCCAGTAGTTTCTTGCACCAGTAACAGTTTTACAGTCCAGTTTGCTTTTGACTGTCTATTTCAAATGTTCCAAGATGCTCAGTCATTAATACCCACACAGGGAATGTTTTCTTGACCTGAAATTACATGCTTGCAGAGTGATAGGCACCAGCTACAAAATGGATTTTGTTTTCCAGTAGTTCATGGAAGAAGTGGACAAAATGGATAGGTCAATCCTGTTCTCATAGATTAATTCCAAGCCGATGAGCACCCCTTTATCTTAAATACCCCAAGTGCATTCACAATGTGGCCAAAAGCTCATCACCCAAACTTCCCATATCACATTAGTGATAATACCAGCTTTTAACACACGTGCAGAAAATGTGCTATGTAAAGTCTAAATTTGTAATCCAGACAATTGGAGACCCAAAAGGTGGTAGCAGGCAGCTGGACAGTAACAAATCATGGCTAAGCAGCAACTCCTGGTAGAGGTTTCCCCACATGTTCTGCTGATGTTTCTACAGAGACACTAGAAGGACTACATGCTCCTTTACCCTTGTTATTTTAGACATGCTCCAATGATCATGCCAAGGTCAGGAATGTGACCTAGGGAAATCCTCCAACACCACTGCAACAAACATAATAGGTGCACAGTTAGTAAATAAATCTACTCCACAACCTGAAATTGTATCATTGTCCTGAAAGCTGTGGGCTAAATAAATACACTAAAACTGTGGAGAAATGAAAAAAAAACAAAAACAAAGAAACAAATTTTAAAAAATTAACAAAAAGCTTAGAGACAAGAAACAATCTACATGCTCAAACTGTCCCTGTCAGGGTGCTGTGATGTTCCTGCAGTCTGTTCCTTCTGAAATGCTGGATTAATAGCTGAGTTATCACCAGACAGGTTTTAACTGTTGGTCAGCCCTGAAGTGGTCAGGCAGTTGGACTAGACGATCTTTGTAGGTCCATTGCAAAGGAACGATTCTATTCTGTATGACTACCTCTCACCTGTGATTGGTCTCCTTAAGTGTATAAATACCTATTTCTGTGAAATCTACTATGCTCTTGCCCACAACAACTTCATCATTCTCTAAACACCTGCTGTTTCAGAGGAGATAATAATGCCTAAAGCAAGGGACTTTAAAAACATTTATTTAGTTTATGGGTGTCATAATTGCACACTATTCCTGTGAAAAACTGCATAGATCTGAGTTGCTGGATAGCCACACTGGGATTAGCATTTATACATCTGCATACAAATAAGATGATGAGGATCCACGATGCTAAGATTTAGATTAGCCTTGTTCTTCACGAACTTTTTAATGAACACCAACTATTTACCACATTTTTTAATAAGTGAAGGAGGGTCTTCAAACATAAGTAAAACTAAATTCCAATTAAAATCAAAACAAACCAGGATGTTTCCCACGTAACAAGTAAAAACACCTTGGGAAATTCTTGTTGTTGGTGATTATGTGCAAAGAGCAGCAGGACATGGCTATAGAGGAAAAAATTTACAATAGTTATTACACAGACAAGGGTTACCATTAGTTTAGAAAGACACAATTTGCTGGAGGCAAGGGTAGTATTTAGAGGCATATCGCTACATAATTGTCCTAATTTCATACTCTTTCCCAGTCATCCAGAAACAGGCAGGGTCACAGAAGGGATATTCTGTTAGAGTCACCTTTGTTTTGATTTGATATATTTGATATGACTGTTCTTTTTTTTTTAATCAGCATGTATAAAAAACCCATGTTGATAAAACTTCTTCCTTCTATCCCCAAATTATCATGTATGCTTTCATCAAATCCTGCAAAATCCATGCTGTCCAGTGCGTACCAAAGGTCACCACACTTAACACAGGGAACTCTGTAAAAAACATATTCTTACAGAACTGTGAGACCATGAAAGGATGCGTTTTATCAAAATAGTATTGCTTTAGATGAAAAGGGGTTTCATATAGAAAGCCCAAAGAAAGCCTAAACAAAAAAAAGATAACTTCCTAAAAGTTGTTATATGTACAAAGGGAAAACAGCCAGATCTACTATAGGTTTCCTTCTCCTTTACTTCTGAATATTTCAGTAAATCATAAGCAAGGCAAATGCTCTAGAACAGAGTTTTCTTCACTGTTATACAAAAATAGAGTAAATGTCTCTCTATGATGTAGAAATAGATGACATTTCCAGGGCTGCCTTTTTTTTTTTTTTCCTTTTTTTAAAAAAAAAACACACTTAGATGTGTGCACCTACCTAAAAAAAAATCATATGATTGATTGGGTAAAAATATATAAGCTAACAAATTTTTATAAAATTTAGTTTAATTTTAGTATTGCATACACAAAACACAAAGTGGGCTTATATGCCTTATTAATTAAGGGGACAGAAGGGTAAAAGACCAAAAACTCTGTAGGAGGAAGGGAAAAATTTCCTCAGATCTAAATATTGGAGTAATTTACAATTACTTACCACTCTAATCAATAAAAACACACACAGTTCTGCCTAAAATCAGCATCTGAAGGTTCTATCACATAACAGGCATTTTGCCTAGTTGTTCCCCACTCAGAAAATATAAAACAGCTCTCAAGAAGCAAACATATAAGAAGCCTGAATAATTTTCAGTCGGAAGCAAACAAACATCTCATCCCATAAGAGCAGAACCCCATTACAGAACTTCCTAATTGGCTGCACCCTTTGGGCGCTCAGCGCACTCCACCTTTCATTTCAAGGCTGACACTGCACCTTAGTGTGAGGTTATCACATTAGTCAGTTCCTGTTGTGAAATATCATGTGGGAAACTACAGTGTGAGTGCAAAGTGACCAAGACTCACTTCGACTGCAGTGTCAGCCCAAGGTTCCTATCATGTGCCATTGAGTGCATGTGAAGCACTAATGTGTCTTTGCCAACCTTACTTTTACAAGTATCACCAAAACTTTTCAGTTTGGATAGCATTGTCACTTTATGAAGGCCTGTTGCTACTCCTTTCATGTTAAAAAGTGACTACCTTTTAACGGCAAAAAAATTATCATCTGATTCTGTCAAAATACTCTTCATTAGGTTTAGGAAGGCAAAAAAAACCTGCAACAGGTTACAATTTTCATGATCCCTGCATATTTACGTACAGTGAGTAACATGGAAATAAATGTGCTTTTGGAAGGCATTCATGTACTAACAGAGGCTTCACAAGCTGTCATTGTCAAATATGCAAAAGAAGTTGGTTGAAGAAAATCAGGAAAGACACAACTTTGATGTCCATCTACTAACTATTGTAGAAGAACTAGAATGAACAATAATAAACCTGGAGATTCTTCACTGTAACACCTTAGTGAGAAAGAATTAAATTACATATACCCAAAAATCCTTAAAACAATTAAAACCCACTGTCCCTACTCCCTCAGCATACAAAATACCAGCCAATTCCATGTATGAAGCCTGGGCATAAGTTAAACAGCATCAAAAACAGCTGGGACAAAATGCTATTTTTAATACCTGGGCAATGTACCAAATAATATAAAAGCTATACACATTAAAAAAAAAATAAAAAATTAACCAAACCAAAACCCCAAGAGAAGAATTTGCATCTCACATTCTTTATTTCTTAGTTCTGCTATAAAGCCCAAATATTTCAGTTACTTCTCCTCAATTCAGGACATGCTATGCTAAGTGCAGAGTCACTGTTCCCTCTTCCAGAGGCTTCCAAAATTCCAAAACGTTGAAACCTGGCACAGAAATAAACTTTTGCTCTGAATCATATGAAGCAAAATTACATAGCTAGGTTAAAATAATAAAAAAACTTTTACCATTGACAGAATCTTTTATGATGTCTTCTGATATATAAATAATTGGTTAGCACCTACTGTGATTGAAAATGTGCCTGCCACTAATGAACATCTTGTCCAATACCTGCACAATGACACTGTATGGGTAGCATTTAGTGAGAATCTCAGACATCAATCAGAGTATTGACATCAGAAATGGATGCAGCCATAGAAATATTTTAGATTTTTATTTTTCAAACAACCTTTTCATTATATAAGGAAGGATTTTTAAAACTTTGTATACTTTATTGTATTTAGTCAGGGAGAGGAATATAAATAAATATATGTCTATCAATCACAGTCTCAGGAACAAGAGGAGAATGTGGCAGCTGAACACATTCTCAGGTCATAGGATATATCAGGCACTACCATTCTTTAGAGCTTGGTTCATTTCAAAACAAGGGAGAGCTGCTACTTCCTAAGCCAATAATGACATTCCTGACATTGTTTTCAAAACTGTTGTTCCGAATTCAGGGTAGTTCACTTTTTATGAAAACGTAGGGTTCACTTTCATTTTTGCAGAAAAAAAGCATGCATTTCAAATCCCATGTCACAGTGCCTATGTGTTTACATTTCTGCAAAATACCTTCATGGCTTGGCACCGTGTGTAGTTTTCAGTATGCTACTTACATTTCTCACTTTTTTTTTTTTTTACAGAAGTTTTTTTTGCAATGAAAATCATATTACTTTCAGGAGTTTAGGGTATTTTATCTACTCTGATTTTGTATTATAAGCATTTCACTTAATACCTCCTTCTTTTTTTTATCCTTCTACAAATTCAAAGAAGTTATTTTCAGGATTAGAGTTATTTTGGTGATTTTAAGCGATTACATTGATGCACATTTCCTTTCTCAGAATAATAATTATTTGCCAGATTTGACTGCAAGACTGTAACAACATTTGATCTTTCATTATCTCATAAAATTTAAACTGATTTTTGCATATAGTTTCTATTTAAGAGTATTAATAAAGATATTTGTAAATCTCAGATGAGCCATTTTCTTTTTGTATTTAAGAAGGCTGCTTCGTTCATTGAATGTTCCTTTTTTTTCTGAGTGAATCAACCTGGAAACATAAAAGTTGAAAAAAAGTGAGAAGAAAACAACTACTAAATTGACCTCTAAAAAGGATGGATAGACTGAATAAGTTAGAAGATTATTACCTCTGAAGAAAAGTTTCTTCTTGGGAGTAAAATGGCACTTTTTTCTATAAATCTGTATTTCTTCGGTATTAATTTGCAATGTCAAGAAATTTTATGTAGCAAAATGTGATAAATTATTAACATTTATGATCTACTCGGTTTCTGAAAAAAAAGAAAGTTTAAACCCCAATGAGATTTCTACTACTGAAAAAATATTAGCTGCATTAAGAGGAAACACTTCATGGACCTGTTTTGACAGTAAAGTGGGAACTAATAGAATTATAATTAGCAACAGTCAGAGACTGTTGGAGCAACAGAAAAGATTTCTGAAGTTATTAGAATATTACTTAATTAGTGGCTTCCACAAACCATAAAAAATGTTGATACTTAATCTACACAAGAAGAATTTAAAGAATAAGTCTAAGTGAATCTGCTGATTTGTTTACAGAATTACTTAAGCCTATTTACATAAGAACTTTGTATAAACTGTAGTGAATAAGCCATCAAAATAAATAGGTGTGTTTGTTGTAATTGACATGTCGTGCCTATTATACAGCCTTGATCCAAGATTTTAAAAACTCATCTCCTGAAGCAAAATGTGTTATGAGATAAAGAAATAACATGATAGAAAACAGTCATGATAACATTCCTTATGCTGAAAATACAGTGAATCAAAAAAAAAATCTTTTTCTATGGAACACATCTATTTCTTGACATTAATGAATGATTTGGGAACTTACTGTAGTAGTGCATTGCTTATACTGCTGCAGTTTTTAGAAGGTCTGTTCAGATGGTACAGAAAGGAAAAAGAACCTTTACAGGCTGCTTTGAAGGCAAGGAGGATGAGCTACTACTCTTCACATCTGCAATATGAGTACTAGCAGAGAAGTGTAGTTAAACTGCAGTTCAGCTGAGTTTTTAGGAAAAAAATCTTGTAAAAAGGGTACAGTAGCACTGAATTACTTCATCTCATGATGTCTCAGGGGTTCCCAGCTCGAGAACGCCTTAAAAACAAGTGAAGACAAACACCCTTCAGGATGCCCATGGGGAGATAATAGCATGAAGTCACTCCCAGCTTCACAATTCTGTGTTTATGCAGTGTAAAATTTTTGTGTAAAACGTAATTTCTGTCATCACGAGGTTCAATGGGTTTAAATACAACTCCACAAGGGAGCAATACTGGGAAAGTAGGTAAGTAAATACTGATACAAACATGGGGATCGAGGAAGGGAACAGAAACATGCAGTTGAAATAGCAGTGTATGGGTTAGTTTGCCAGAGAATGGAGCTTAAATCATTCTGAGAAATCAATGAGGAAATGTGAAAGGCAGTGGGAGAGAGCCAGACTGAGAAGGGCCAGAAGCAAGAGGTGCCATTCAGTACAGCACAGCTGTGATGGATCATGCTGAGGCTGTTGAGCACAAGAGAATACAGAAAGGAACAGAGAAGAGGGAACACGCCAGAGAACAGCTTCGTGACAAATGCAATGCATTGAACCAGCCTCCTCAATACTCTCTAATTCCTAATGTCATCTTCCTTTTAGAAAAGGCTCCCTCATCTGATAAGCCGCACAGTGATATTCTGATGTGCACAGACTCTTTACAGGGTCAAAGTTTCTTCAAGAAGCAGTTCTGCAAAATGAGCAGCCATAGCCTTTGCACAAGGGGAAGGAGCAGGGCACACAACAGAGCAGAGAGTCGACTATTTGCCAAGGCATTCCTATCTGGTGCTATGGCTTAGCCTATATGGAAGACGTAAGCAGAGGCAAATAGAGTTTTTTCGGAGAAAGTGCTGCTGATTGAGACACTGGGATTCTGATCGTGTCTCAGTGGGTATGGTAGCACTCAGCAAGGCAGTGACAAAAGATGTAATGGGCAACACAATTTATGTTTCAAAGCACTTATAGCACCTGAGAGCCTCTCTCGCCTGACAATCCCTCCAAAACCCACAAAATACAAAACATAGTGTATTTATACAACGTTTAAATGACAAATTGCTGCTTCCACATGTAAAAAATAACTATTTCTTCATTCTGAGACAAGGAGGTAAGAGAGCTGAAAAGAACTTTATTTGTGTCATCATTTTAACTCTCTTTTGCTTCTTCCTGTTTTGCAATCAATACAGTTATTTCTGCAACACACACATTCCGTACCCAAGGGTGCAATGGCCTCACAGCTCAGCTGCTATTAGGGATCAGCAGAGTGCACCTGCAACACGAAGTGCACCAAAAAAGGCAAGTAAACAAGGTTGGCCCAAAGAACAGAACACGCCTCTCCCACATAATTTCCAATTACAGTCATATCTTCTACAGGTCTGCACATCCAAGCCAGTGAGAGAGTACAAATAGAATTTATTTTTTTTTACAGAGCAGCTTGGACAGCACTGCAATATAGATACAACTTTCTGTCTTTCTGCCTTTGGTCTTTTTTGGCAATGACATTCTAAAATAGCAATGTAGCAATGCTAGCAAATACAAACCTCTGCTGCTTAAGGTAAATATATTGTTTATTCTCTTAAAAAAACCCCAAAATAATAACAAAAAAAAAAAAAACAAAACAAAAAACACACACACAAAAAAACCCCTTTAATTTGTTTAAAACATTTCTGAAATTTATGAATTTTTCTTAAAATAGGCCTTTTACCCTAACTGCTTCTACTTGAAACCTCTTTCCTGTCTCCACTGCTGTTCGTTACCATATATATACGCATTTAGCTATCTTCAAGCTATCTGTTCATGAACTATTAACTGTTTCTTCTTTCTTCTGATTTTTTTTCTTTTTAATGTATTCAAACATAAGAGGAACACATTTGCTTTAAAGTTTCACTTTCTGATTAAGCAGAGTAGCCTCATTTAAGTCTTTCCTGCAAGGCAGGCTGAACACTTTGTTGCCCATAAGTACTTGTTCTAGGTACCAGTCTCACATATTGAGTCGTTCCTCTTGGTTTTCTTTATGCAGAAGGGCCCTCATTAATACAACACATCACCACACAAAACAGCAACATTTTAACCACCATTTTCATGTCACATATTCAGTGGCTAAACGGAACCTTCAATCCAGATTCCTAATATTATCTTCCTTCAGCCACAATTCTAAATTTGGCAGCAATGAGACAAAATTCCACCTACCCAACATCCTCAGAAGTTATTCAATGTATATGAATTTTTTACCACAATTTAAATTTTTACTTCCTGGAATAGCCAAAATTTCAAGCATTACTCGTTTGCAGTTGCAACAGTTAATTCTAATAACGTTTTTTTCCCCCTCCTCCCCCCAAACATCAGAATATTGATGGTGAAATCAATCTGAATATCAGATTTGATATCCAATTGGACATTTAAATGCTGTGGCTATGCTATATAAGTTTTTAAGCACTTTATGAGTTACTGCTTTTGTATTGGCAAAAAATTAAAATATTAATTAATTAATATTAAAAACTAGTCATACCATAATTTTTAATATCTTACAGTGACCTACTCATTTAGTTCAAAGCCAGGAAAAATATCAGCTCATAACACCCAGAAGGCTAAATAAAGGGAAAGCCATCTGCAAAAATGCTTCTTTACATATAACATTCTCTTTTGGCGCTTCTGTAGTCATTAAACATTGTTGCTTGCATTTACTGCTGGCTTTTTGAGATCCCAATTTAAATCTTTGAGAAAAATATTCTGTAATTCATGTGGCAATCAAAATGAAAATCTGCAATGGTTTACAAGAACTATCAAAAAGGGTGAAAAACTATGCTTGTTACAGAGTTAAAAATGCTGAATTTGAGAGCAGAGAAGGGTAAACAAGTGAGCGAGTCATATCAGATAACAATGTTTACAGCTTTCACATAAACAATAGTGTTGTGATCACTCTTGAACTGTGAATGTGTCAACTTTATATGCATTTTCTCTAACAAAACAAAAAATCTAAACTCAACATCAACACTGATATTTTTTTATACTAAATAATGCTTCAGAGCTCTAGGACAGTACTGAATCTGCACAAGGGGCTATGTTAAATATACGTAATCTAGAGAGACTTCTATTTCCAAAAAATACACTCCAGAAGATGGCTGTTACATTTTGATTTGACAACCTGACTCTACCCCAAAGGCTATGCTCACTGCACTTGCAACATGAGTCCAATCAAATCTGTATAAAGCTAAAAAGTAATCACCTTCTGTGAAGACCATTAGCAGATTAAGCCTGGGATAAAAAAGAAAAAAAAAAAGTTACATGCATTTATCAAAGGGCAGAAAACCAATGGCTTGTACATAAGCCATCTTTTCAATTGTATTTAGGTAAGTGATTAGTCTTCCTCTTATCACTATCATTTTACCATTTGACTTCATTGTGGCCATACTGTGACCCAAATACAGTAGCTATACCAACAACCAGATCAAGTCTGATTCCAGCTGCAGGCTTTTTATGTTTACTGATATATTAGGGATGACTGATGGTAGTTCTCTTGGCTTTACTTACAAATGACTTTATTGAAATTAAGTGCATCTATGAGAAAAGTAACCCAAATTCCAGAAATCATCTTGTTCTACCAACTTGAACAATCAAAAGGAAAATGTATTACATGAATGCATGTTCACAGTAAGGATGCAAATATACATTGTTAACGTAACTTCAAAGGCTGAAGCATTCCAAAATTATGAATTTCAGAACTGGGTTCGGAACAAAGAACTCTTATCTGTTACTAATAACTTGAGACCAAATCCTGCTATTCTGGAATGAGCTAAACTTGCAGGGCAAACCAAGGGGATGAATATTGTGAGGCTGCCCTGAAGATTTCCACTGGGTCATCGTGTTTGAGAGAAGCAATGAGGATTTTCCAAATGAAGTTGGCAGTGATTCAGTGCCTAAACCTCTCGATCCTGTGAACTCTTTGAAACATGAGGCCATCTGCCACAGAGATTTTGTTTCCACCCATTCCTAACCATGCCCTTTGATTTACATCATACTATCAGAGATCCTTCCTGCCATTACTATGAAAATTGGGAAAACCTGAAACTGCAGTAAAAGATCTTTTGCTCTTCTTCTGTATTCTTACAGTTGCCTTATATTCCTTGGAGGTTTTCTTTCATCCTCTAGTGCATATTGCAAATTTTCATTTATTTTATTCTTTGCAAGAACCTCATTTTTCTCCAGTGAGATCATTGATCATAGAAACTTTTTCCCTTTTCTTTTATATGCCTTTTTTTTAAGCACCTAGCAAAAAGTTAGCTTTTATTTGGGGGGCAGGGGGAGTGGTTTTTGTGGGTCTTTTTTTTTGGGGGGTGTGTGTGCGTGATCAGTATGCTTGGGGTTGTTTTTTTTGTTTTGTTGTTGTTTGTTTGTTTTGGTTGGTTTTGTGTGCAATCAGTATGCTAGTTCCACAGGCAACCAAAATATAATCATGCTTTCTTCTAGGGCAAATATTGTTACTGACTTTCATCTCCCCCATTCTTTTAAAATAACTGTCCTCTAATATTTTTACTGTTAGAGCCTTAGGACCTTGCTCATGCCATACACTCTGACTGTCACAGGGCAACAGGAACCACTGCATAGAACAGTATTAATTCCTATATTTTTTCTAGACTCTTTTTTACTCAGCTTTTCAGAGTATAATTGACATGGATCATACTTTTGGAGTCTCTTTTATGGGTTTGCACCCTTTTGACCAGTGCTATGATCCCTTAAATGTTTTCCACCCATTCATGTCTGCATCTTCCAATTAAGGATCTGACTGTGTCCTAGCCTCTAAGCAAACAAGTCATAGACTTACATGGCCGGTGAAGTCTATCACATAAGCTATGTATTTGTTTTGCACTGTGATAACATCTGTGACACTCAAGTCAGGCTGTGTTTGGATAATCATTTAGCATGTGGGAAAAATGGACGTTATGTCATCACAGAAAAAGAACCATACAGAGCTGTTTATTCAAGAGCTGTAACCTCTGTCAAGCCCTTCACCTGCTGAGTAGTTCAGGCACAGCTACATTTCTGCAGGTGTATTCTTGTCTTATGATTCAGATCTCCAGCTTAGATAACAGCTGAGGCACACACACATGCCCACATGCAACTATAACTAATACTTAACACAGGAGATACAGAAACTAAAAAATAAAAATCACCCCTTAACACTTGCCTTTGTCTCTGATCCATTATTTCTCTAAAGCACTCTCCACAGTGAGCTCTGGATCCCCAGCCTTCCTTTTCAGTTAGCTACTGGAGTTACCTGTGTCAAAAGGGCACTATTCCCTTGGAGTATGAAAATACCTGTCTGATCCTTTTCAGAGCCTACTGTACTCCTTCTTTGACCAGACTGTTTGCTCCTCTCACAGTTTCTATTAGAAATGTTACAACTTTGACACTGTCATCCCATTTGCCAGATTACACAATTGCATTTCACTGCAGAGAAGTCAAGATAAGTAGGCTTTGGAACAGAGTTCTGTGTCAGAAATGACACCTGAATGGATAAACAACTAGTATCTGACAGATACATGACACCACTTTTATCGATTCATGCCAGGCTTTCTACACATTAAAAACTGCAGCCCAAAAATAAGAAGTTACATATATTACAAATTATTTACTTCTAATCTTTAACAGAAATAACAATCAGTAAATCCAAAGCAAAGGCAGACAAGTCCAAGCCCTTAGAAAAGTAGCTTGGTTGTAGAAAATAAATAAGATCAGAAAATAAATTTAGAAAACCGAAGCAAAATAAAAACCACCACAAAAATAAAAAACAGATGTCATAACCATGGTTCAGGTTGAAAGCTCAAGAAGATCTAAACACCATCTCAAATTACCCAGAGGGCTGTCATAGCTGAGAACTAGCTGTTACATCATCCAATTGACACTTCAATGTACAAGGTCCAGAGCTGGGACTGCCAATAACAAGCAGCTGGCTGTAGCAAGGGAGGTTGAGGATAACATTTTTTACTGGAACCCTGTACTCATGTAGAATGAAGGTCCAGATTTAACACAACAATGAGACATGCAATTTTACTACTTAATGCCAACAAGTAAGATCTTTCCATGCTCATGGGAATCTCAGATGCATCGGCTCTACACTTCCTATCTATATCAAAGCCTTTGGTCAACAAATTATTTCTTCTGTTCTATTTGAGCTTTCTAGGTAGACTGTACTCTCTGTAGAGCACGTAATTGTTGCAGAACAAGAATCACTTCAAATATGGCTTTCAGAAAAAAATGAGTCATTTATCTACTTCTCAAATTCTTGTATCTGCACATCTCACAGTGTCTGAATAGCTTGCAAAACTAACCACATCCTTCAGCTACAAAATAATTATTTCTCATTCACTTAAAATATACACATCAGTACCAGAGGCCCAAACACCCCAAGGATTCTTCTGCAGCTTTCAGCATATCAGCACTTTTACCGCAGCAAAACTCACTGTCTTTGATGTCTCTCTGAAAAGATTTGATTTCTGCTGAGGCTGTTTCTCCAAAAAGAAATAGACATTTGGAAACAAAGCCTTACACCACATTAATTCAACAACAACATACTGTTTTCTAGAAGTCCACAAGGCAGTGAACCTGCCATCCTAAGTTTCACATGACTTCTTGGATTTTCAAGTGCAGCTCGTAATGAAGGATACTACATAGGATGAACATGGGAGAAATCATGCTAACAAGGGATCATGAAATCATTAGTACAATCATCCTAAGGGTTATTAAGTCCCAAAATAACATAGGAACACATTATCTCTTCCTATTCTTGGGATAGATCCATCCTCCAAGGCATGAAACATATCTTATACCTCTCTGCTGCACAGAAATTCTCATTTACGGTCTGCAGAGCCAAAATTATAGTTTGCTGTTGCTCAAAGTTCTTATTCTTAATATCAAGAAGATGCTTAGACTGAAAGTTCATGGTAGTCATGTGGATTCACACATGAACCGATACATCTGTGTGCCATTGCTACTCATCAGTGTGGAGAACTCCAGCCTCGACATTAATAATTATCAGATACACACGCGTGGCTTGTAATTTGGGATCTTATTCTACTTAGGTATGTAGTTCTTAAGGAAAAGGATAAACAGTCTCATTGTTACTCTCTGCAATTCACTAAAATACTACATTCAAAATTCTACTCAGTCTAAGATACAACACCTGATAGTAAACAAAATTCTTGCCCAAATATCACGACAGTGTTTCCTAGGTCCTCAAAGGACATTAGCTGTTTCTATGAAATTTTCTAATGTAAATGATCACTTTTGGGTTGGTGAGACAGAAAGCACAATTGTAGCTAAGGAAGAACCAATGACAGCCAGAGAAACATGTTCTCTTATACCTTTACTTATATCCCATATATATTTAGCACTTCTAGACAGCCTGATTAAACAGTATTTCCACCCACAAAGGCACCATCTGTTTAATGGAAAAGGACTTTTTATATCACACATACGTGTAGCTCTGAGACCAGAGATGAATATGCAAAACACATGCCTTTATAACTAGTTTCTAGTTATTACGTTCCTATCACAGTTTCAGATATGAAATAGATCATTCATAACCTAACTATGATGCAACTTGGATTCATTCCAAGTTAACGTTTCATAACAGAGGTTGAAATTATAAAAGCTAATGGTTAAATTATTAGAAAAAAAACAGAAAACAGTAGTTATTAATGGAAAAACACAGATTATATACACTTTATGGACCACAAATATTAGATAACTGTTTCCATTCTACACCCCACTTAATAGTAAACCTTCCAAACCTCCAATAAGGAGTTGGTCTCGGATATGGAGTTCCTCCTCCTCTCACCCTCCTACAAAAATTAGATGATCCAAGGTCATTTATGGGTGTTATTCAGTACTGGACAAGGTCCAATTTATAGTACAATATATCACAATTTTTCAGTGTCAAAAAAGTCGGCAGTGTTATTTGATTAACCGAATCCATTCCAATCTGACAATGCCTCTGGCTTCAATATTCTGACAGGATTGTCATCTCGCTGAACTCTAAACAATACAAGGATTGACCCCTGAAAAGAAAGGCAGTTTAAGTTGCTTGTGTGATTTAAGGGAAAACAGAACCAGGCATGTAGCACATACAATTAAAATTATCAGAATATCTTGGCCTGTGTATAAACAAATATCAAAGCTTTCAAACTGTACATATCAAAAATTTAAGTCTCTAAGTAGGAATATATTTGTGCTACATTATACTGCAACACATAATTTATTTCACAGCAAGAAATCTTTTTCAATTAACTTCAGCATATACAGCTCTGTGAAATTCAGGTTTAGAACCATTCCCAGAGCATGTCAGAAAGGAGGTGTACAGGCTTCAGATCTCACTGTAAGGTGCAACAGAGGACATAAAGGTAGCTACCTTCAGAAATAAATTAACTACTACCATACCCTTGCCTTCCAAACCAATTTGCTTAACCTCTAGTGGCCTTCCCTTCTCTGGGATTGTGAAGGAAGGCCAACTTAGCTAAAGTGACACTTGTATCTAAACAATAACCACATAACTCAGCTTTTCCACCTGTAGGATCAAATGAAATTTCTTTAGTACACTGATAAATAGCAATCAGACTGACATCAAATAGCAGCCAATTTGGCATGTGTTAATCCATCGTTTCTCTGAAACTCAGATGCCACTTTCAAAGCATCTCACACACAACTTTACTCCACCACTGTAGTTCAGTTCTCAAGTATTTTGGTCTTCAGTCAGAATAATGAGGGGGAAAGGTTGAAATTCTTTTCCCTTAGTCTTAGAGAAAATACAGTGGTGAGGTGCTCTCTCAGACACATGGCATTTGACAACACTTGCAAGTTATACACTAGAAGAACTGGTAAATATTTGTCAGCTCAGAGCAACTCTCAAATATGATCCATGCATCTTTGAATAACTTTTGGAATCCTGCCAGACTGACAGCTACAGTTAAAGAAGGCTAGTATGCTAAATAGCACCATAATGACTTTTTATCTTCTTTATTTGGGATAGATGCAGAATCAGCCCAGCTGCAAGCCAAGCATGACTTTTAAGTCACTGACCAAAAAAAGAACTTGCTTGAGTTCACTCTTTCTTTTCAAAGATTTAAAGCTTCTATCCCAAACATTATCAATAGCAACTAGGAAAAGAATCCATCTCTTTTTTTCAGTAAGCTGAAAATAGCAAAATTCACATAGAAATATTATTTTCCTGAAACATTAGTGAAATTATTAGTGGATATTATAACAGTGACCTAACATTTCAAGTCAACAGCAGTCCATTTTTCAAAAATCCACGCACAGTTACTTATCAAGTTAAAAAATGAATCCTTAACAGCATGAATGTGGTGGCTGCAGAAAATGTATTATCATGAATGGAATGGGAAAAATGATTATCTAATTGAGACAGGACATTATAGACTATCCTCTTCCATAAAAACAGCACACTAACTGCAGCATATATAGTGAGGTTTATACCCATTACCCTCCAAGTGAAAACCTTACATTTGAAATTTAGCGTCAAAGTATGTATAGCAGTACAGTCTTTTCATTTGTAACAAGATGGATTTATATTGCATCGTGTTTTTTAATCAAAGCTACAGCAGACGCTCACTCTTCCCCCATATATAAGAACAACCATCCTTTGTCTTTTGCTCACATTGTGTTGCAAAATACTGCTTTGTTTTGGTATTGGGAGATTGGAAGGTGAAATGGAGGTCACCCAGTTCCCCGAGGTCAGCCAGCACTAATAACACCAGCCTCTGGAGAACACCAGCAGTGTCCCATTTCTCTCAAGGTCAAGCAACTGCTGCAATCATTCAATGAGAAACCAATAAGACAATTCACAAGTCTTTTCTTCATGGATAAAGGACATACATCCATGTTGTTCCAATGGTTTTAAAATCTTGTAAACAATTTTCTGTTCACAGAAAGATGGAAAATATGTGCAGTAACTACAGTAACAACTGCTTGGAAGGGGCAATTTTTGTCTTTCAGTAGAGATCAGCTAATAATTATTAAATACAGACATAATGAAACTTGTGCACTTGGGCCTTAATTCAACATGTACATACTAGAGTAAAAAAGAAAATCAAATAAATATGTAATTAATTTGTTAAAACTATGCATGTGTTCCTGCCCCATCCAGGATCTTGGTTACCTGTATCCATGTGGATCCTGGCCCTGCACATCACACAGCCTCTCCATCCACATCTCTCAAGCAGATCCACTCAAGGTAGCCTCTTTCTTCTCACAGCTTTCCCAGCCCTGTTTTCCAAAGTCCCAGTACAGCATCCAGATCTAAACTGCAGACTCCCTTACTTTCCCAACCCATTTTCCCCCTTCAGCCTGACCCTAGTCTCATGCTATATTGGCCTCTCTACGTGCCCAGTATCCAGATACAGACTTCTTTATCTAAACAGCCGTGACCAGGCAACTAAACAAAGAAAAACGGGGTCTGTCCATGAAGGAAATAGGAAAATGTAGCCTGAACTTTGGGCATAAGTAAATCCAGCATCCACTTCTAAGCCATTCAGGATAATCCACTTCAGTAAAAACGGGATCAATCAAAACCCAACTCTCTGCACAAATTCATTCTTACCCAAAGCTTTCCAAAACTCAGAAAAATTTCCCGGGTATTATGAGCATCAATGGATCTAGAAGTTTGTGCAACTCAATTTAGAAAAGCTTTAAGAAAGCAAAGCTATCTTTCTGTCTCCATGAAAAAGTCACCAAAGTATTTATTTTATTAGCAATATTTCATTTTTGGTTTACGTTACCGTACCTCCAGTGTGACCACTGCTGAATATGATGCTGGAGAACTATTAAAACACTCATACTTAGAGATGAGAATACTGTCAAATTACTTTGCTATATTTTAGCGTAATATACATAAATATCAGTATGGAATGTATCGTGCTGTTACACAAAAATATCCTCAATGCCAGAATCTTACAATAGTAGTCTAAAACAATACTACGGGAATACTGAGTAGGTAGAGACTTGTATGTTGCATGAACTGCAATAAACCCTCAAAGTTTCATTATGTCCTTTTATGACACGTGTCACAAATCACCAGAAGTTATAACCAGCTGCATGTGAAAACAAGATGCTGTTATTACAGCAAGATGACTCTCAAATTTGGAGCAAAATTGCTTAATTTTCTTTCTCTCTTGCAAAGTATTTTGCTTCGGATTTCACCAATTTACTTGAAGCCTGTGGAGAGACTTCTGGGCATATCTTTCAAAAGACACTGACTTTACAGTTCTGCTCTGAAGAAATGTATGGTAGAATGAATTATTCCAGTCAATATATGATTACTTGCTCTGTGACAGTGCAACCTTGCAAAGAAGAGCTCGTCTTCATTATTCCTTTTATTTTTAATGTACTACAACATATAGCAATTCACATTTTTTAACTTTTACTCTTTTTAGTGCAATGTACTTATTTAAAGAGCAGAAAAGAAAGCTCATGTCAATATATTAAAATATGTCCAAGATCTGCAGGTAAAATGTTTTTGCTGTTGTGTTTCAGATACCCTGTCTGAAATTTTCCATAACGCTGGACACAGGAACTGTAGTTCTGGTGTTTTTGCAGAAATAATAATCAGCAGAATAGAGAAAACAACAGGTCAAGTTTGGATTTATAAAAGAAATTCTAAAATGATCAAACAGTGTTAAAGGTGGAAAGAATTAACTGTATATATATATATATATAAAGGAAGGAGTTAAAAATTGCCTACACTACATTCAGTACATTAATGATTTTTCAAAATGAAATTTTACTATTAGCACTACTCGACATTATGTCCACAAAACCAGAAAGTATAAATGCTCTCTGATAAGATACACTCTAGAAGAGGACAGCATGTTATCTACAGCTGGAGTTGCTATTAGATGCTTCCTTAACATGTTAAAAACATGGCTTTTTAAGGGTGTGCATCCACATTAAGAGATCTAATTCTGACCCTCCCCTGACCATTCTCCAGGAGAAGTTAATGGGCCAGAATCTTTGCTACTTAAAATTGGCATATTAGATTTGACTTTGATGGGATATATAAAGGGATATACCCCATCAGCATCTGATCTGCATATTTGATGAATTTAAAACTCAGATTGCTGTTTGTCTATTTTAAGCTGGATACAGGGAGAAAAAAGGAAAGTGATAGGTTGGTATTTTGGGTTTTGAAACCAGGGGCAGGAAGGTGTTATATATGAGGAACAAACAATTATTCCATTATTTGGATATAATTGAAAGCTTTTTTTTTTCTTTTCTTTTTTCTTTTAATCTTTGGAATGGAAAGGAGGGGAGCAGAATGGTAACTGTACACACACACATATACATGTATCTAATGGCAACTATACTTAAGCATATAAAGCCTTACCCTATAAAAATATCCATCTTCTAAAGCATAAATTAAAATTTTCAAAAGACATGCTTTCTTCTTACAGAAGAAAATTGAAAAAAACCTACATATTCAATTATCAAAACTGGCCGATATAGCTACAGAAATCTACAATAAAATTAAAATGTTAAGGTGCTATTAAGTCATAAGACTAGCTATGGACTTGCTTTTCATCTTGCCATCACTAGCAGATTTACCACATTTTAAAATGCTGGGACATCAAGAAAAATGAAAGATCACTGAAGCAAAATAGATGAACAATTGTCACTACTAGAAACAGTTACCATGGGAAAACCAGCAGTTAACAAACATTAATGTTATCATTTTCAATAATACAAAGTCCATGATTAACTATAAAGCTTAAGCTATAGCTCCTGTAAATGTCTGATTAAAAATCATTCATGGTCATCTTCACTGGTAATTTGTTAATAAATTATAGAACATATAATCCTTCTACATATTGCTGAAATCTTTTGACCGGTAGGTGAACTGGACAAAATGAGAATTTGCATTACAAGCCCAACTATTCCAGGGAATAATTTCTACCAGATGGCTGAAAGCAACTTTTACATTCTGGAGCTATTCCTGTTTTACTGCTGGCTTTTTATTGAGATTAATCATCCAGTTTTGAAAACTTATTTCTGTTTCTCTGTACTTGGAACTGAAACAATATTTATATTCACAGTGAACATTTCACAGTTGCTTCTCAGTCTAAACCATCTCTGCTTATGAAAACCATGTGTAATTGTGACTCAGACATCAAGCTGCAACTGTAAACAAGTTAATCCAAAATTAAAGGTTCATTGCTCACATAATAGAAGACAAGTTGAAGCATTTCATAATAACACAGAATTTCCCTTTTGACTACTTTTGAGCTTCAATCTATTTTGGCCTGAGGTCAGCTGGCAAACAGATACCATACATTGATTTCTGTGTATGTGTGTTAATGATTCCCCTTTCCATCCTTTTGCTCCAAATTGTCCTAAATTGACATTGACTATGACGATATTCAGAAAATACACTTTATAGAATTGCCCCAGTGCCAGTTATAAATAAAATTTAAGGTTCAAAAGAAAAGAATTCTTGATATCACAAGGGATTACTGAAATTGATCTTGAGAGTATTTAAATATGTATAGTTTAACTGGGTCCTTCACCTTTCATTCACAGCATTTGCCTTTTGTAATCACAGATACTCCTACTGTTTTAGCAAATCCAGCTTCTTCTACAAACGCTGTATCATATCTGGCTTTCAAAACCAATCACAATTCACTTTGAATGCACTGGCGTAGGAAATCTGAGCCCTGAAAAGGCTGGGCCCTTTCTTTGTTAGGATGTAACCTGTAACCACATCAGGTAATATCACATGATCAGAGCATTTATTCATGCAGCACAACAGATGCTTAAACAATCCCTTAACTTCTGAGAGCATTTTTTCCTCTTGCAATGATAACTCAAAAATCACCAATACAGAAATGACAGTTCTCTAGCAATTAGCATGAGAGAAAGTCTATAAGAGAGTGCATATGCAGAGTTGGCCAGAATAAAGTTTACTCTTTCCTACAGTCATGAAGAGTTTACTCTACGGAACTACTGAATAATACCAACAGACGCATGTGGTCCATGACCAGATATCATAAATCTACATGGACCAAATTACAATCCCTGTGTGAAACTTTGCCTCAAGCAAAGTATTGCTGTGCTTCAGCACAAGTAGAACAGGTGCTTGGCTGCTGGTAGCAGAGTGCTGAGCCTCTTTCAGTATTGCTTCTGCAGTATTTGAAATACAACGGTGGAATACCTGACTGTCTGGAAGAATAAGCAGCAAAACACATGTATTCCTCTTATGGCAGCAAGCCATTCCTTCGAGTTACAGCAACCTGGTCTGCTGGTTGAACATTTATGAGATACAGGCAGGTAGATCTGGTAGGAAATTACCCATCTAAACATAACACTTCTGAAACAGTCAACTCTTCCAATTTTTTCCAGAAGCCAATTCTTCTGTACTGTGACTGAAACAGCAAACAAATTGAACAGAGCACTTCAGTAGTCATGATTTAAATCTTGTGTTCCCTTTCAGACTTAATCAGCTATCTTTTCTCATTTTATATTGAAGGACACAATCTTAGTCTCCCTATATGTATCATATCATATTTAAGTATTCTAATTTCCAGATTCAATCAGCCAAGGCTTATGTACATATTTATTAGGAGAAAGGTTAATACAAATCATTCTGTTTGGATTCTAGTGCAACGTTTTGGGTAGCAGCAGTATAAGCCAAGTGCAGCCAATGCTAAATCACTAATAATCAGCCCTCTGGAAACTTGGTTTTTACTGCTCCAGTTTCATAAGTTGAAATAATTACAATGATAAAATGAAATGGAACTTTAAAAATTGGTTTATTATTCTGACATACAAATGAATAGAAAACCTCTGAATCCATTGTTAAAATGTCACAATAAAGGATTTTTACTATCGTTGCTCAGAATCTGAGGAACTTCATTCTTTCCTTGTATATAGACCTTGCTCATCCATTTTCATGGACTTGACAAAACTTGGAAAACAGAATCATGCAACTGTCACTCAAATTAAATTAAATTAATATATTACTGTCTACAAGAAAAGCAAATGCTCACCTAGGAAGATTTTCCTTTTGTAAAGAGACAATATGAGACCTGCATAGCATTCAAAAAATTATTGGAATTTTAAGAGAAGGAATAAAGCATAAAAATACTAATATACCTTTCAAAGGAGGTATACAAGTGAAATATTGCCCTAATATTCAAATGAAATATTACCCTAATATTCAAGTTCAGTTGAAGTGTTGAATGCTGGACATGGATGCTATACAACACAGAACTGGCTTAACATACTGAAAAACATTCACAAATTACTAAAACAAGATGTGGACTACATACAAAATATATTCCCAAATGTATAGGTTGGGTAGCTTTAAAATGTACTCCTTTAAAAACCTTGTCAGCAGCAAAAGGAAGTTCAAAGAAAACATGGGTTGGATGTGGGCTGATAAGTAAAGGGTGAAATGGCATTGACTGACACAGTCAACAACTTTATTGCCTCAGTCTTCACAGACCATAGCAAGATTTGGGAAGAAGTGTGACAGCCAATACTGGTGAGTACCAAGGTAGAAATTCTTACTTAAAGAAAATAGACATATGCAAACCTAGAGAATTAGAGAATATTTAGGTGTGGGTGCTGAACAGGCTGCTGTACCTTCAAGGCCACTATCTGTAATGTACAAAACTGCAGGAAGATGATGAGAGAATTGGTAAAAGCTGGGTAGACACAGGAACTCACAGGCCTGGCCAGCCTCAGCATAGTCACAGCCAAGGTCATGAAGCACATCTTCTGGGAAATTACTCACAAATACAGGAAGGATAATAAGGCAGTATTATCATGAATGTTCAAAATAGATTTACCAAGGGAAGCTCATGTGAGGAGAAAGAAGTGCACTATAACTTGAGTTCAAGAAGGCTTGTATATTGACTCCCATGGTATCCTCATTAATAAGACGAGGACTGGACAGACTGCTAGACAGTTTGAAAACTGTCTGGACTGCTGGGCTCAAAATCTGGCAAACTGTAGCCCAAGCTGTAGCTGGTGTTCACTATCAAGGACAGTATCCTAGGAATTGATGCTGGGGATCATATTGTTAATACTGCACTGCATTTGCACATGATACTAAATGGAAAAGGCTCTTTGACACACTAAATTGCAGTGTCAACCCACAGGCACCTTCAGAAACTTGAGGACCATTCAGGGTGTCACCCACTCTTTCTAATTTACCCAAGTGTCCTCAGGTGAGCAACAAAATTCTGTACCTACATGTTTCTTTTTTCCAAACAAAATTTAATATAAACTAAATAATGTTTGTGTTTGTGGATGGAGAATAGCTGGGGTAGTGTTTACATAATTATTCTGTACTACAGAAATTACAAGATTAGATTTCCTATCTTAAACCAACAACCCAGAACCACTTACTAATTTCTATTAACAGTTTTCAGCCAATAAAACCCATTTCCCAGAGCTGATCCTGACTTAAATATGCATTCAGGTCAACTAAAAGTACCTAAATTTCTAGTGAGTGAACTGTTTTATTAGAAAAACTGGTCCTTTTCCTATCCTATTTGCACTAGTCTATAATAAATGAATTCCAAACAGGCAGCTAAAATTAAATTTGTAGTAGAAATAACCCTCACTTGTGGTTGTTAACTGTGTTTTAGTTCCACATTGGAAAGGAGGAAAATGATCATAAATCCACAAACTGGTGGCATCCTTCTGCAATCGCAGATGAATAGTCACAGAGAAGATGAGAGACCAACTCACACCTATCAGAGAAGGAAGCATCATGTTCCTAATGGCGTGATTATACATTTTATGTATTCCACATAGTAGGCACCCAAACCTTGGCAAGAAGTGACAAGAACCATCTCAAAAACTGAAGAAGTCTATAGTGACCACAGAATTCCTTATTCCAGTCCTATATAAATGACATGTACACTTGGAACTGAGGTTCCCAAACAAGCAATGTCAGTGTAGCACAGCAATCTTTTTTCAGAATTAGCTCTAATTTTGTCCCATGGACCAAATTCCAGTTAGGAGTAGAAGACAAATCAAGTGCACTCACAAATAGCATAATTCAGTTTAGTTTCACCCACAGGAAATGAATTTGTGCCCAGTGATTTCCAGATTGAAGGCAAGCATGGCAAGTGGAGATCAATGCATAACTCCACGCTAAAAACACATTCCTGTTCCAAATTAAAACACTAATGTAAATGTTCCTTAGACATTCTGTAGTACCAGGCCTGGCTTACAGGTGTTCTTCTTAAGAAACAGCGGTGTCACAAGCTAGCATCCTCAAAATTAAAAGGTTAGGAAGGATTTATGAGAAGACAAAGATCAAAAGTTCTTAAAAATTTCTCATAAAAGTTAAATTTGTCCTATGTAGGTGTCTGTCTTCTGCCCATTTCACAGACTTTGGTCTTCTCATTGTTGCAATGGGACTTTTTCAGGGGAAAGAAAAAAAAAAAAAGACAGTGACAACAAAAACTAGGGCTATTAAAAAATAGTTAAAAAACCTTTCACAAACCAAAAAACAAATATTCATTTTCTTTTACTTTCTAATGAAATACAAGGGCCAGATTATTACCTAAAATTTCAATAGCAATTAATTCACCTCACAGAATTACTACCTGTAACCAAAATCCACACCATTCTCCAAACCAAACCAAAGGATCTGGCAGTTGAAAGGTCCCTCTTCAATGTTGGCAAATGTCCTAGCTAGCAGAAAATGCAAATTTCAGATTTTTAAAAAAACCTACACTTCTACTATGTCATTTGCACTTGGAGTGATTGCAAAGAGTACTGAAGGTTGTTATTAATAAGGATCCCTGCTGTTGTTTTAGTCAGCGATTTATCACTTTCACATCTCAAAAGGAGGTCGGGCTGCAGAAAGGAAACAATTCATTCAAGGTGGCACTTCTCTTTCTGTGGGCAGCTGCTACAAAAAATTAGCAATTTCTTACTCAGCAACCATGTACAATGGCAGTGTGATTGTGTTCACAATAAAACATGCTGCTCAAAACATATTCTTCAGAGAACTGAACTTTCTAATATGATTATTTTTCCTCAGTCAAATGTCCAATTTATTCTAGTAAATATATTCCATGTACTTTTTTTTATCATTTGTACATTACGGAATGTCATAATTCACATTATTGTTAGAGATTATCACATGTTCTGTGACTTAAAACACTGGAATAGCTGTATTTATTTACTAGTTCTGGTCTGATAATTGCTATGAAGGCTGACCAATTTTTATGGCACTGGTGGATACAACAATCAGTAATCAATCATAATGTTAACTGTATAAGGCGATTGAAAGTTTTGCAGCATTAACAGATGATACTGAATTGCCAAGGAGTGCACTGCCTATTTTCCTAATGAAGTAGAAATAATTAATTCCACAAAGCATAGAAAATGTGTCATCATATTCCTCTACAAAATTTTTCATAAATCTCCCAATTTTTTTCACTCAATACCAATCAAATTTGCAAAACTCTCCATGACAAGTTTTTTTGTTCTCTGCAAATGGTGGCTAACAAAGGGGAAGCTCCTCATGGTCATTTAACTGTAACTTGCTCCATTTCTTCCAGCCACAGACTTTATTCTCCTGTTAGGATTACGGGGCATTTCCACAGAAGTGGATGACTAAGTGAAAGACAAGATACTGAAAAGACGTATCTTCTAGAAGCAAGCAAGGAGAATGATCTCTACTTTCTTCTTATGTCACTCTCCTCCCCTTGCCAGCAGCATCATCCAGAGCATGTACTGGTCTCCCTCACCATCCCAGTTGTATTTTCCACTCTGATGTGCTTTGTTGGACTCAATTGTCTGTGGTAAAAAACCACCTTTGGCTGTTACACAGCATTACACACAAGACTCAGCTCAGCCAAAAAGGCTTTGCTCATTTTCATCATTTACCAAGCAAGTATGCAATCAGGATGAACAGGAAGACAAAAACAACAAGAATTTGGTTTCACCCAATACACTTTCTCCTGGAGTTTTTGTTTTGCAAGGCAGTTAGAGGAAATATAAAGTCAAATCATTCTCCAGGTGGATGGGAGGGAGCAGTTTAACCATCAGGGCTGCCCCTAATGCCAGGTCTTGACACTGTGATATGGCCTGGCTTTGGTTTTGTCTTAAGCAATCAGAAATTTTTGGTGTTGTTTTCTCACTACCATTGTCCTGGATCATTTGTACATAGTATCACATTTTCTTTGTTTTTTAAAGAATTCAGACAGAATACAGAGACAATTTTAGTTCAGGCAAATACACTCAGAACTTTGTTAAACTGCTGTGAGTTTTTACCCATAGGATGAGAAAAAGATCAGTTCCATGAATAATTTTTGACTTAGTGGGACTAGGTACACCTTGTGTCTACATTCAAAATCTCAAACCACATTAATTGTTTTGTTCTGAAATGGCTCAGAATTATGTCTTTTACTTTCTGTAAACAGTTATTTCATCAACTGCTATTAGAAATATAAATCAAATTAACTCATACAAGTAAGCCTTATCTAGGACTGGTTTTTTTACCAGACTTATTGGAGAGAATCAAAAGAGTAATAATAGCAAGGACTACAGTAAATAAAACCTACTGCAAAGACTGGGAGAAAAAAAATAAAAGGGAATCTTTGGTTTAAAAAGAAAGTTTCAGGATCTCTTTTTCTATCTATGTAGATGTTCCACAGAATGCCATAGATGTCATTTTGTGCCAACAGTGCCATTTCTATTAAATGACAACGCAAAAAAAAAAAAAAATATCCATACTACAGTAGAATAAGGTACATCTTATGGATATAATTTCTACCCAAGCTGCCTAATCCAAGTCAATATCTCTATGAAGACAGCTTAAAAGAATTTGCCTCATCATGGTACTCACATCAAAAATCCAAACACACTGGGATGGAGAATTCATCCTTCTTTTCTGTACCTACGAGAGCAAAGCAACTCTAGCAGCCTGAGGGGTCAATAGACTGAATACTAAATTTTTCATTAGATTTTTTTAACCCTCCTCGTTCTCTCTTCGTGCTTCTTTTTGTATCTCCAAATTCCTGTTTTTCTTTGTATCTAGCATTTATCTTTTAGCAACCAAATCCTTTATTTTGTCCCATGTCTGATTCTCTCTCATTGCACTTCTCTCCTAGTTTTGCATATATTAAACATTACTGGCTTCACATTACATTCAAATATTTGGATATCTGGTTTGGGTCACCCTTTTTTAAAGCAAAGTGAATCTGTAATTAGATGGATACATGCATAAAAAATTTTTAAACCAAAAGCATGGCATTACATAATGCATTCAGTATTAAGAAGTATTTTATAGGTTGCTTAGGATTTAAAGTAAAATGTCTTCTCACCTCTCTTTCTCAGCTCTACATGTTTCATTAGCATGAACAGTTTTTGACAGCATTTTCTCACATTCTGTACATTGCTTTGTCTTTGTACAATTGTAGAACAAAAACCAAAAACTGCTGTGCATAGTCACTGAATTGCACCTTAAAATCAGAAAGGAAGATACAACCTTTACAAACATCCCAAATGTCTACAAAGCAGATCCCTTGCCACTACCATCATGAATCCCTTCATTACCAGCAATACCCTAAGCAGAGTTTAGATTTGGGTAGGTGGGATAGAGGGAAATGTCATACTATTGCTGTCAGAAGTCTCGTAGCAGTTACTTGTCATGTCTCAAGAAATCCTATGATTTCTGTAAGCAGATATTAGAGTTGGGGGCAACCATTCCAGAATAGAGGAAGTCTTTCTCCCAGAGAAGTAGCAATTTACCAGTTATGCCAAAGCATGAATATGCCTTGACAGGGCTCTCCCACTCTGTTCACAGATTGCTGAGTGCCCCCTATAACTATTTAAAAGCTTGGCTTGTACCAGCAGCTTCTTAACAGAGCCAGCAAATCTGGCAGAGTTACACGGACAATTATATAATGGCTAAAGGAGAAAAGGGGAAGGATGCTTTGCCCGATGCAGCCAGCACAAGTACCACAGCCACTGGCAGAATTTCTTTTGAGCCCAAATGACACCAATGAACTCGAGTGCATGCTGTCATGTTCACTTAGCACAACTCATCAGTGTGAGTGCGGGGCAAGGATAGCAAGACTCCTCTCTGACGTGGTGGTTTGCAGTATCACAGCATCAGTGTCAGGGAAGGACCCAAATACTGGGTTCATCTTGAACCAGGCCATACACTGAGAAGAAATACAAAAAAGTAATAGATACAAACAGTGAATTTACAGCAAATCCTTTATTCCAGCTGTAAGCTGGCATTTACAGACTGAAACACAAATTTGGTTGGTATTGAGTGAAAAAATGCAGAACTGATATACAACTGACAGAGAATGTTGAAGTGCATGTACCAGTACATGTAAAAGCCATTTTAGATTACCTTCAGTGGAAACAGTAATTTGTGGGTTTCCTTCCTCCATACTCTCATTTACATATTTTTAGAACATTTTAGTCTCTGAAGTGTCTTTCAGATTTAAATTGTGCATTTGATTATTTAATGTAATTAGGTCCAAAATTAGGGAAATGGATGACAACAAAGTCAGTTTCCTAGAAACACATATTACAAGACGCAGTGGCTTTGAGGAAGGAAAGCAGAGACAATTGTCAAGAAAATAAAAGTAGAAGCACAGGACATGGCAAACCCATTTGATTGCTCCATTCAAGGGCTTCTCTCTCTTAGCAATTTGTCATGAAAATTGAAATGGGCCCAAATACTGGTTTGAGGCCCAATATGCAAACACATAGCCCACAATGGAGTTGTACTTTCATTTTGTCTAAGAATTCACTTAATATATATTCTATGTCCTTTGGCCTTGAATATTTAATTCCAGCATGATCAAAATAATTAAAGCTTACTAAATGCTGTTTCTTGAGCAGTGTAAGGGCTAAATAAGTTTAAAACAACATCATGCAACCAATATTTAGAGATAATAAGTTTTGTGTATTATTATGATATTATGCACTCATTAATTTTTAGAGCATATGCTCTTTCCCCCAGTACTATTCATTATTGAAGTAATCCATTTCCAAACTCCCGGCAAAGCCTGCCTGTAAGAAAAAAAGCAATTCCAGCAATTCCAAAGATGTTTGTTTTTACAACGGCTGTATGTTAGGAGTTGCATGGCTCCGTGCTATATCACTAAAATCCAGGCATTTCTTATTTACTACAATATTTCAGTCATACAATGCATGAGCAATTAGATGAATGTGAGGATGATAACTAAGAAGGTACACTTACTAAAAATAATTCCAGAAGCCCTTTGACACATGGAACAGAACTGTGCCCTTTAAGAGACCCTGGCTTGATTCCCAGCACTTACCAGTGAAAAAAACCAACATTTAACAAAGGAGTGATACATTTTCCATTCAACACTAAGCTGCTCACTAACAAACTAATGAAGCTTTATAGAATGGAAAGAAGCACCAGCACCACAGGACCTTGAAGGTGAAAGCTGCAGAGTGCACCTTCAGCACTGTGATAAGGGGGACAAAGAAAAGCAAGGTCAAGAAGCAGGGCAGCACAAGCCTATGTCAGAGAGCAGATCATGCCAGCTGAAAGGGAATGTGACCATATAAGCATAAGATGTTAGGACTAGAAGATGAATTCTCCTAGACAACATGTGCATATACTCCAAACCAGTTAATGAAAACATCTAACAGCAATTAAGAAATATAGTCTGAAATAAACCCATTCTAATTTAGATGCTGTAAATGTTACAATACTGCTATAAGACTGTAGCAAAGTTGTGATAAATGGGGAAGAAAAAAATCCCTAGAGTGTTAGAATTATACACCGGAGCTAGAAAAACCATAAGAAAAAACAAAACTTAACGGATTTAGATAACCAGGTCAAATAATAATGCGTGAATATCTAAAGATAGTCCTGTTCCTTTCTCCTTCTTTTTGAACCCATAAACATGGTTTGAGAGAAAAACATGGAATATAGCACTGGAACATTTGAATATTTCATCATTGGAACATTTGGCTTCAGATCACAAAAGCAATTCAAAGAGCACCAAAACAATCATTATTTTTCCATTATTTTTGATGTGACTTTTTAAGCCCTATGAAAAAATACTACTTATGAATGCAAACTGAAAACCCAAAGTACAGCAGAGACTGCTGGTTGATGCGGAGGAAAGGACAAAGAAAAGAGATTTCTGAAGAATGTATATTTATAAAAAATAAAAAATGTATAGGAAATCAAACAGGTAACAGCACAGTCTTCTCTTCAAACACCGTCATATGTTGGTTCATCACCTATGATGTTTAGCTCATTATAAAAGAACCACAAATGATCAATTTAAACAGGGCTTATGAATTCTAAAAAGATGTTCTACTTTATCTTTTTACAAACTACTAATATGACAAAAGTACTTTGAATTTGCCATATTGCTCTGTTATTGATAGATCAAAAAGAAACCTTTTTTGAAACTTACCTGGAAAACAGTACCAAATGATTTCTCTCATTCACCTACTTTTTAAGAAAATGATAAAAAAAAAACACAGCAGGATAAAACAAAGGCTAGAGGGATAAACCAAAATATACATAAATATTATCCTTCTGAAATGAGTAATATTAAGTGTAATGAAAATTCTCAGATTCTAAACCAAATCAGTGATGCTGCATTACACAGGGATACAGGCATTAGGGTGTCTCAGCTGCAAGCAGTAAGGGAAAAAATTTGTATGTGAGAACATGTCAAAATTTCTAGTCTACTATAATAAAGGTAAGATGGGCAGACAGGTGCATAGTAAGCATATTTTCATAGTATTTTCATGGCATTATTTTAAACATTGGAAAAAGTATTGTTTTATCTGTAAATTAATAAGTAGAATCAAAGGGGGGGGGGGGAAATAGTGTATTTTCAATGGGAAGCATCTCCTTGAATTACTCATTCGCACCTTCTATATATTTTTGCTTTCCACAAAACAATCATCAAAATTTTCAAGCATGCAACTTGAAAGAAAACCATATCTTTATGTTTCAGGTTATTACAAAAGATGCCCAAATGTTATCCTGTGAGTACACATGTAGTGCTCAGAAGAAAACAACACTGATAGAAATGAAGTATTATTATTATATATGACAGTGGTTCTGCTTTGGGGCTGAGCTACAATATTCTTCTCATAGGTCTGAGGGAACTATGGGCGGGAGTAGTTCTTCCCAGACAGAGCAATACTAGAGCTGTCCATTAGTAAATGGGAAAGCTTTTGATCCACTTCTAAGATATCAACTGTTCCCAGTCTCATTTTCCCTTCTGTCCCATTACTCTTAGGTGAACTGTATAAACAGACATTTAAAAGACAGATCAGTAGGATTGTTTCTCACCCTTGTTAACCTTTTTTGCAAAACACACTTCAGCATTAAAATTGCTCTGTACAGATTCAAAACAGAGAGGTATATACATGTGTAAAATAATAGATTATTTCCATTTCAAATAAGCATGGACAAAAAATTCTGAGCAAATTCAGACTGATTAGCTAACTGGAGAGCTACTTCTAGCATTTTAACTGTTAACTTCTACCTCCTGTGATGGGATGCTGTAGAAAACAGATAATAAGAAAAATGCTACCAAAAAATGCTCTATCATTGTGTCTGTTTATCATTATCTCTTTGGACACCTGAAGGCTACGTGCAAAATGAACCATAGCAAAAAGGTCTTAAAGCACTACATAGAGTGAAGCAACAACTGTGCAGAACCAGGAAAGGAGGGGAAGAGAGGCACCTCCTCTGCAGGTCTCTCTGCCTAAAGAGACTGGAACTGCTCCCTGCCCACCTCTCCTCACCACCACCTACGATGCCTACAGCAGGAAGCTGAGGCGCTGCCAGCCTGCGGAGAACAGAAACCAGCTGTGCTACCTGCATGAGTTCTGGAAAACCACGTTCCTGCATCCCTACCGTGTTCCTGAGAGCCAAAGTCACTGCCTGCCAAGACAGGAATTGTGACTTTGCACTGCCCAGCAGCTGCCCGACTGGAGCAGGGCTAAAATATGAGCAACAGGGACCATGCATTGCGGCTGTATCCCAGAAGTCTGTATTCTAGCAAGGTGCCAGACCCACCGGGGCCAGAAGATAACCATCACAAGCAGCAGAGAGAAGGGAAAAAAAGGCAGAAATTGCTTTGCCCCCTGCATGTCAGTGGAAAGGTAGAACATGGTGGTAAAACTGTGCCATGTTTTTAAGGTAACCTTAGCTTTTCCCAGCTCTTCTCTATTTTTCCTTTCCTTTCTCTTTGCCTCTTCTACAATTAATAAAATAAAAATATCGGGGTTTGGTATCAAGATATAACTTTGTTTGAGTTTTAATCTCGTTTTAGGGAATATTCCAATTTAAAGTTCTTCCCGCAATCCCCAGAGTGTTCCCTTTGCTCCTCTGTGATTATCAGATTGTAACAGATCCTTATTAGTGTTATATTTTGAAAGAAAAAACATCCCAATTCACACATCTCCCATTATGGTGATTCATCACGCAAGCTGCTGCCTCATGCTTGAACATTATTATTGGCAATGTCTGATATTCTACAGTGCCAGAAAAAACTAGAGGGGAAAAAAAGGCTACCACTAAGGTTCAGCATACAGTGTTATCAGTGACAGAGGAGCAATTCTGCATCACCAGCTTTGCTGTACCAGTGACTCTAACCCTGCACCCTCCAGGCCCAAGCGATCACAGTATTTGTGATCAGATTGGTCTTTGACCCAGATATGGTACTGATTATAGAAGCTTTTACTTGGCAGGAGTAATTTTGACCTACTGTGCTAATAATTTTGCTGATGGGAACTAATTAACTACCAGACAGTCTACACACTCTCTTTAACCTAGCTGTTAACAAGCTCATAATGAAACTTCAATCCAGTCACACTGTGCACTGGGTAAATAAGCATGTACATGCACATGACTATACACACCAGAATGATAACTACAGTCCTATGGAATGAGCAAGGGTAAAATTAAAACATGCTAAACCACAGACTAAGGTGTCCTGTGTTTACATATGTCTCATCGTAGACTGAGATAAGGATGAGAAACGCAAGAAGCTGCATTTCTACCTCTAGGATACTTCATACAGGTCAATTTAGGAAAATCCAAAGCAGACTTGACCCTCACCACCATATAAGTGCAATACTGCATCAATGCTATGAGAAATGCACACTGAACTTTGTCTGATTAATTAAAAAAAAAAAAAAATGTTTATTGGATTACCTCAATGATTTGAAGTAATTTGATATCTCTAGTTACTGTTCAAATAGACTAACTCCTAAAGAAATTAGAAAATAAATTGAGTACCTAGAGTGAAGAGCTGTGAATACACTCATGTTAGGACAGACTTGGTCATTTATACAATTCTGAAATAATGTTTGTAGCTATTTAAATGTTAGCGTCACTGTGCTAATCCACCAGAAGTCATAACAGTCATGGTTAGGACTTAGAACAGGACTAAATCTAACAAACAAAAAATTATCTCCAAATGCTGCAGATTGAAATACAAAAAATAAAATTAAAAAAAAAGAGGCAAGGGGGAGGATTATCACACATGGCAAAACATCCCAAAATACTATACAATATTCTACGTAGTCAGGGGATTCCTGTGCACTTTATGCATACATCACAAGTAATGCACCAATGTGATAGGGTCAACAGAAAAAACAGGAGAGAACAGAATCACTGTGTTAACCATTTCCTGCTAAAACACTTCAAGATTCAGAACAAAGAGGAAGTAATCTGAATGGATTAGATCAATATAAATTGAAGAAAAGCATGCAGATTGATTGCTCTTCTCTCTTTCACAATTTCATGCTTCAAGATAGAAGTGATAGTTAATGCCATTTGAATTACACAAGTTCTGCAACAGCAGAAACTCTATAAAATAATCTAAATACCACATTTTAATTGATCAATATCTACCAATTTTTACTAAAGATAAGTATTTGTGTCTGATTCTACAAAATATTAACTACGTGTACACCAACTTTACAATAAAACTAACTACACCTCTTTTGTGAAAATTGAAGACAAGTCTAAGACTTGTATTTTGTTCTGTCTAGAACTTACAAAGTGACAGCCTGGGTGACACTCCTTAAACAGTATTCTACATCACTGCTTTGCCTCCACCAGACTCACCAACACTGGAGTTGGACAGTTGGTTACATCATGTACTTTTACTTCTGAAAAAGAGCACTAGATTTAAGCTATCTTAAATCAGGCTCTTTGACCTTTTCTGATTACTACTGCCCACTCAACCTTTTCAAGATGAATTGTAGATATCTTTGTCCAAGACAGTTTATGCAGCAATCACAGTATTTCCTCTAAGTTAGATAAATTAGGTGGTCACTTCACAGGGAGAAAGGCCAACATCAATTGCAGCAAAGGTCACTCAGTTCAGTTATCATGTACTGTATTAAATTGTCATCAGATCTGAACAGCAATTTCATCAATAATCATCCAACTAGAATGACTATGAATGTTTGAAACCACTCTGTGGTTGGCAGAGAGCAGTCAGGGAACTCACACCTACCTGTAAAGCAGCGACAGCAAAGGCTACAGAATAGGCACCTGAAGGGAACAAAGGTTCTCACCTACCAGTTTGTGACAAAAAGAGAGGGAACAAAAAAACACTAATAAGCTGATGCTATACAGTATAGTCATTCCCACAGTACTACAAACACCATTCTATATGCTACTACTTAAGAGTAACAACTCTTTTCTTGAACCTCTGCCTGACAAGATTTTGGGTGCTCTTACAGTCACTCTGGGAATAGCCTCCTCTTTCCAGTATTCCTAAGTCCCGGCTTAGTTGTGCTGATTTTGCTCTCACCATGAACAAAATGGAACAGGAAATAGAAATTTACTGGAAACTTTGAATAAATAAATATGAATGCTATCCAAGCTCTGACACAAAAAAACTATTTTGATCCAGTTACTACAAAATTCCTAAGTGCCAATAAGAGCCTTTTAGCTTTTATTATAAGCATTTATATTGTTGAGAAAAACATTATTTTAATACTTTAATGAAACTAAAACAGTGCAGTAACTCTAAAATCCCAATAAATATGAAGAGTTCAAGCATGAAATAGTTTTACAGTGTAATGATTCATATTACAAGGAAACATGATACATACAACCTGACTCCATATGGTAATTTAGATATATGTTTTCAAGAAATAAAATTGATCACTTCTACATGCACAACTTTACAAAAATAACAAAGTCCATGCATTACAAAAATGCCAAATAATTCTGTGCTTTTAATTTGCATATAAAATTTCAAACTACTAAATAAAAATACTCTTAAAGAATATCTATACTCAGATACTTTCCATATTTTCAAATCAATCATAATCTCATTTTCAGACAATCCATGCTGAAAACAAATACGAAAGTGAATGCCTGAGCACTTACAGATGAAATCCATACAGCCTACTCAGGAATCTGCAAAGTAACAGCTGGTGCTACAGCTGCTACATTCAATCAGGAAAGACAAGCAATACCATATGGCGTGTTTTCCTGATACAGTTCTAAACACTGAATATCCAAGATACTGTACTTTAGGGGAAGAAAAAGGGAGTTGAAATCCAACTATTAGTAATAATTAGTCCAATTCATCACCAATAATTAGAAAAATTATTTACCATTAATAAATCCTTACTTAGGGAGGGTTACCCAAAACAACAGAAAGAAAGGCACATGTAAGCCTTTTATTTTTCATTTAAGAATAACTTAATTACTTTTTTCATTATGTAAAACAATGTTATTTCTAAACACCAGGAATAAAGCAAGGAAGTATCGTTTCAAGTCACACTTCCGAGCAGGGGGAAGCCAGCCATCACTCTCCTCTCAGAAACAGCAGCAGAAGCTCTGAAGAAACATAGATTACTTTGGGACGTACAAAACCTGACAACAGTAACAGACTAAAAAGACTCAAAATTTATGATGATGAAATTAAGGCTCACATTTGAGCACAATAAGGTATTAAAGAAGAAGTACTCAATAAAAACAGAGGTTTGATCAGCAAACTGTTAGTTTTTTTCCTGTTACCTAGAACCTTTGTTTCTAACAAAGAACAAAATCTAAACTTTTAAAAAACTGTCAGGAAGGAAGGTTTCTTTACATTTTAAGAAAAGAAGCTAGTTCTGGTTGACAGACAAACCTATTTATAGAGATCATGATTTTATCTCTATGTTCTGAAATGCAGTTATAACAAACTGTCACCAAATTCACTGAACGAATGGCAGAATACTCTTACCCTGACACAAAGAGAACATACCGTATGAAAACGACATGCTGATAAAGTAGTATTAATAGAGCTGTGAGTTTCACTTACAACCAACCGCTGTATTGGCAGCTTTCACATGCATACTTCTCAAGGGGAAAAAAAACAAAAAACAAAAAACAAAACCCAAACCCAAGCCCTAAAAAACAACAGTTAAGAGCTTGGCATAAATAAATATTTTTCAAAATATACTTTTATGACATTGTAAATACTTTTGAGGTGTATATTTTTAGAGAGTTTGTTTCAAAGGTTCAGGAAAATTAACTAAAGGTAATAAGAACATTATACAATTGGTAACTAAGTTGAAAACCCACATGAAAGAATCTCCTTATTTAATATACTTAGTGCAAAGTACAGATTTCTGTTGTCTTATTTGTTCTCATGTGCTTATCTTTTCTTACATGAGGGTAATTAATTGAGCTCCCTCTTAAAATTTTGAAGGGCTTTTGTAGAAAGTGGCATAAAAATGTCTTTTTCATAAATGAAGATTTCAAAGACATTAAAACTGAATCACAACAATCCACAGCAGCACTAGCTGCATTTCACAGCAACATTTACTGCTCCGAGGAGCACTCTTTATAGCAACTTCACTGAACAGGATGAATCCATCTCCCCCGCTATTAGTCCATGGCTAAGAATGAAACAGATAAACTACAGACTTTCAGTCTGGGTTTACCGATTAAAGACCAAGGCTCAGACCATCTGTTGAGCTACAATAATCTGTCAGGATGTCAGAAATCCTGACACTGAGAAACAGATAGCAAAGATCTTTCAGCAATGAAAACTACATGAAAGAATTTTGTAGCATCACTACAATGATATAGGCATTTCCAAGAGGCTACTTATAATCACCGCAAAGTATTTAAGAATATTCTAAAAACACAGATTATGCTTGTGAAATGTGTTCTTACCAGCACATCAATAAAAATAAAATACACTTTAATAATTTGCAAAGAAACTCTTAATTGCACTGGAACAAGAAAAAAGATTACATTTCAAATTGCATTCCCCAATTTACTGTTTGTAAACAAGCTACAAAAGGGTCTTGTTAGCTAGTGTCAATAGCTGGATGACACTGAAACTGCAGACAGCATTAGAGCTGAAAGAATGGTCAGACATTCATTGCTTCCCTGCAGTAGAATGATGGTTTACTTTCCCAAATACTGAAAAGTTACATAACGATACTAAATTGGAAAAATAAAATCATCTTAATATTTCACAAAGACGACCTAAAATGATCAAAAAATAATTACTTGATTACTAATTCATCAAAAGGCATTACACCTGCATGACCTTTAAAATAAAAGTGGGTGTTCCTTTTGTGCTACTAGGATCAATTTCTCTATCTTTACCAGCACTGAAGATTGATGCACTACTATCAAGGCACATAAAAGCAGAGGCTTGGAATCACACTAAACTGCTTGTCTCACAAGCAGCTACCATGAAGTAAATTTCACATTGAAAGCTTTTCCATTAAGGAAGTTTTTAAACAATATGTTTTCCTTTTGAAAGTTTTTTTGAAATCAGTCATTTTTAAACACACATGACATTCTCTGCTTTGGAAACTGAATAGCTATGAAAAGTTTATTTAAATACAAAATCGCTACCAAGAGCCAAGCCAAGGGTACTCATCTACCAGACTTCAAAATGACAGGTATTATACCTGAAAAGTTTAACTTTCGGAGATTTCTTTGCTATTGCAAGGAGTAAATTCCTTTTTATCTATATTGTGTTGATTTTTTTTTCCCACAGAACCAAAGCACCTTGGAGGTGGAAAGAACCACATAAGCAAGTAGCATTTTTCATTACTTCAATTCCATAGAATAATGTTTTAGGTAGAAGCAAAAAGGAGATAGAAATGGGCTGTGCACATAAATCAGGAGAACTAAACAAGATCTTGAACCACCGACTAAAAGCATACAAAAAGAATTAACAAAAATCTACAATAAAACTTCCCCATCACTCAAAAAATACAACTTCATTACAACTGAAAAATTAAAGGACACCAAAATATCTTACGTTAATCCAAAACTCACGTATCTGTATGTTTACCAGGTCTGCTTGATAAAGCTACATTGGGACTATGCTCAGAATAAATTCTAACAGGCACCCATATTTCTGAAATATAACAGAGTAACACTTCCTAAAAAGTCTTCCAGACAAAGAGGAAATTAAGTGCCATCTAGCTCAATTTCAACTTCTCTTCCCGTTCCTTCTCATTCAAAGGATTAGGTGTTTTATTCCTTAACTAAGGCATATAGACTAATCTACTTAATAGCTAAGAGTCTTCTGAAAAGGAAATAACATCAAAATAAGATCAAGACACCTTTTATAGCCCTTTTTTTTAAGTAGATTTTACCATGGCTGGTTAAACACGAGACAATCGACACTGGGCATTTTGTTTGAATATATATTGTGTCAGCAACAGCAACTAAGGTAAATTCCTTTAAATAAAATTGAAAAGAAAATGAAAGTTCATGAGCCTCTGTAAAGCTGCTTTATAAGCCACTCTCTCAGTTAGGTGTAACTCCAATAACAGGTAGGAAAGAAAGAATAATGACACTTCCATGATGGGAAAAGCCCAGTCACTGTGGTCTATATTAAAATTTAGTCAATGCAACAAAGGAAGCCTCAGTATACTGAGCTGTAAAAAGCTTAGTATTTTTAAGGAGACAGTGATACTACAAAATGCATACTAAAGAAGAAAGATGAGTTTCTATAATAAAATATAAATTAAAATGCAAAAAACAACGCCAAAACATCTAGGAGGGTCTCATAGACATTATTTCCCTGTTTACTGTTCAATAAGCAAGAAGCTTCATTTATATATTTTTAATCTCAGTATCTCATTTTTTAGTTAAAATAAAAAAATATTAGATAAATTTTTTGTCTGTAAAAGCCTAAAAATTATTCTACGGCAGAACACTGGTGGCTTTGCTGCCTCATGATTCTTATGTTCCAGAATTGATGTTAAGCACTTGAAGGGTTACCTTGAGGCAAGACATTAAATTCACAGGACCTAAATGAGTATAAGGTTGGACCCAGAAATTTTGTCTTCCCAATGGAAAGATCACAGAGAAATAGTGTTGTTACAAGAGTTAGTTAGCTGAACTAAACATACTGCTAGAAAGATTCAGCTTTGCCTCTCTCTTAAACATGACGAAAAGAAAATAATCATAGAATTATTAAATTAAGTGGAATCAGGTAAAATGCAAAAAACCCTGCTAGGAGATTGTGTGGCTATGCATCTTATTTTGCTTATTAAGCTTACACTAAATGCTTCTCACCTTCCGAAGTGATGAAAAAGGTGTGATCTCTCAGTGTCACATACTGGATGATATCCTGAGTATTACATGTGACAAGGTGGCTCATAGCCTGGGAAGTAGAGCACAGCAAACTACTGACAGCTTTATCAATTTCCTTATCTGGCATTTCAGGTTATCTTCGAGGCCGCACGCTCTAAAGGAACAGCAGTCTTCTGAAGCACCAAATGTCTCTATGGAGTGCAGCTGAATATTAAATCCAGGTTTACATCGCCATCATAATGTGACTGATATTCACGGTTTGTAACTTAGACAGAACTAGAGTATCATTTACGAAAGCACTAAAATGGTTCAGGCTTTGCCTTCCAATTTCAATTCATATTTGACAAAAATTCTTAGATGTTGAAAGCATGAGGCAAATAAGACTGTCTTTGTGGCTTATTATTCTCTTTGGAAGTGCATTAACACAACATCACAAAAAGGGTGAAACACTATTTCTTGATGCAGGTAGGAGTCTATGGCACTAAAAGCATATTTCTTGTCCAGAACACTGAGCAGTTATTGAACAGGCAGCAAAACCAGACCCAGGTCACAGGGACAAACATCTCATACAGCATCCATTAGCCCACTGACATAGAAAAGGAGTAGGATATGGAAGTGCTAATACAAGCCATGTGAGGAACTGAGATGAGAACCTAAAAACTGTATCTACCAAAAAACAAACAAACAAACAAAAAAAAAACAAAACAAAAAAAAAAAAAAAAAACATGGATAGATTTGAAAACTCAGTAAAACCTCCATATACACAAAAATTTACTGTGTTTTAAAGAACGAGTCTAAATGTTTCATTTCTCATCTGACTATCTACACTTCAGCTAGAAGTCAAAATATTTAAGAAAACAGTGCACAGAATACCAAACTGATACTATATTACTCTGTGGCAACTTAGTTATCAGAAGTAAATACCCTTCACTCAAATAATATGGTTTGGTGGCTTTTCTGTTTATGTGTATTGCTTTGGTCTTCTTTGTTGTTTTGTTGCTTTATTTTCTTAAAATAGGTTCTCAATAAAAAATTTCCATGTGCTCCATAACATTATTTAAGAAGTGATTAAGAATCAACTCAATAACTGGAAAGTATATGTTTTTGGGCACTGATCACATCTCAGAAGAAAGTAATTCTCAACCTGAAGTTAGAAAATAAAAGTCACGTTAAACCAATGAGAGGAACCATTATGTAAATGGCAGATCCTGTGCTGCTGTCTCAACACTAGTAGGTTGATTTATCAAGAAAGATTAGAGTTCACTAAGCGCAGTTCAGCTCAGTGATAGCTGAAGGGCATGAAAACTGACAAATACTCTTCTTAAGAAATCCAGACATGAAGGTAAAAAGGAGTACAGAGAAAAAGCAAACTAGCTATAGTGCAACACACAGACAACAGCGTAGTCTTTCTATTACAGTGATAGAAACCCTACTGCTTAAAACATTTACAGTAAATGTAAAGCAGAGATTGGGAAAGACATGGCAGATTGGGAAGAAAGAAGAGAGAAGGGGTTAATTATTCAGCCTCATTAAATTTTTCATCAGAAGCAGCAAACTATCATAGCTTGAGCATTTCCTTTTTCATTAGAGTGCTTTTTAATATTGACATCCAACCAATTATGTTCAAACTAATTCCCAGAATACTGTGAGAATGCAGCTACTTTCAGAAGTTTTTCCAGATTAATGAACTGCATTATTTTTTCATTAGAAGCTCCAGTGTGCTCTGAGACATACAAAGTGAGGAACAGAAAACCATCCTGAACAGAACGTATTCTCCCAAAAGCTCTTGGCTTTCTTAATGAGTTTCTTTCTTCAGAGAGCCTTCTTTATCTTTATTTTAAAAAATCTAAACCAAAAGCAACACTTCTACTTCAAGTGGACTCTTCCCTTATAACCAACACAAATTACACGAACTCTCTGCCTTTTAGCTCCAGACACAGGTGAAGTGATATAACACAAAAGAATTTTTTTTAAATGGACATGCGATTTTTTATGCTCTACACTCCAATTTTTATATATGGGGTTGTTACATGTGACTAGATTAAACTACTTTAAAAACATTCTAAGATTTAATAAGCCTTAGCTAATGGTAGCTTGTTTCTTCTACACAGTTTCAATGAAAAAAAAAACCAAAGAAGTTAACAAAAGGTATTATATTATCTGATTCATTACACAGAAAGCAGGGCACCTTTTTTTTATGGCTTCTTAGTATATTTTGTCTTTTCATTCCAAAATAACTCTCTCTCATCACACTTACATAAAAGGTGATGAATGTCTATCCTAAAAGGAAAAGAAACTGCAACACTGAATTGCATTAGCAACTGATATAGACACGACAAGACTGAAAACTCATTCTTTTTACTACCTTTTAATATATTCTCTTTAATTAAGTTGCACCTTTTCTTCACCTCGAGTTCTCCTTAAATCCATATTTTTTTAAAAAAAATGCCTGCCTCAAGGAGTGCTACTCATCATTCTCAGGGGATTAAATATAGACTATATTCCATACACGTTCAGAAGACAAATACAACCTTTGCACAAGATACATAAGCTACTTTATAAGCAAATTATCTACTATCATCTTTCTTAAAATGGCTTACACCCAACATGGCATCCACATATGAACAATAACAGTACGTCATTTCCTCTGAGACACAGATTCCCTGTTTTGTCTGTTTCTAGTGTCATAATAACACAAAATATTTCTCATTGATATGTGCAAACCTTTTTCTTAAATGACAGTGATGAAGACACTATGTAACCAACAGACTGTCATTTTTGGAAACTTTTTTTCTTCTTGTGCGGCAGTAATTTTTAGTTCACAGAATTGTTGCTTCATTCCTAATAAGCAATGTCTCTTTATATGTGAGGTTTCAGCAAAACACACCTACTTTGAAAACCTACTTCTGCATCTAAAATGTAAAATCTTTATTACCCAGTTTTGGTTTGTTTGGACCCTGATCCTTAAAGACTATTACTTTCTTGTTAAGAGAGAAATTAAGCAGTACACTGTTCAGAAGAAACTATGAATGGTGTAATCTAGAAAATCCAGTATTTTCAAGGGAAGGCATTTACTACCTCACATTCTCAGGGCAATAAAATGAACTGTTTGCAGAGTTAAGATTAAAAAAAAGGCAAAAGTGATGCTACCTCAAAAAACAAGTTGCCCTATACTCACATAAGAAAACATTTTACAGTTACTTCCATCACATGTAATTGGCAGTATGTCTGGTAGAATAACTTAAACATGTACTATGACAAAAAAACAAAACTCAGCTATAATCAGTACAAATACTCATCATCTAGATTTCCTCCATAGAGCTTTTAAAGTATATTTAACACAAGGGTGAGAAAATGAAGCATTTATCACTAAAATAAATACCTATACACATCTGTAAATCACCTATACAAATCTGTCATGGTATGCACTTTGCAGAGTTTCAGAGAACTCTCTTCTTTTACAGCACAGTCTATAGCATTGTGCTGCAGCTCCCTGCAAACACATGCAAGTACAGCACAGAAAATAACCTGAATTTCCTAGCTTTATGGTTCAGGTATCCAAACTACTCCCCAGGTGTTGACATTCATATATCACGTTGAAATATGGAGAGCTTTGAGTCATTCATCCATGTCAAGTTAAAGACTACAAATCTTCCTTGCATGCTCTATCACTTTATCACCCTCATCTTCCTTCCATTATCTCCTGCATGGCACCCAACACATCTTACAGGAATGAGTCAGTCTTCTTTCCAGTGCTGCCATCTAAAAAGCAATGCTGATTGTAAATTTCATTAACGTTTTTTTAAAAAAAAAAAAAAAAAAAAAAAGAAAAAAAGAAGTAGTTTCAATGACAGTCTTCAAAGTATGTCTCTTAAAAATAGCAAGCTCAGCGATAGTGAAGTTGGAATTTGTAAAAAGGAGCCAGTAGTACATAAAAAAATACACTTCTCCTAATACATGTGACCACAAATTCAAGCAGTACCACTGTTTCAGTCAGGAAGAAGTTGACTTAGATAACCTATTGTTATGTTTATTTTGAAGGAGTGCCATTAGAACCACACAGCATTGTTCAACAATGTCTTCAGACCATCACACCCATATAAAACAATGCAAGTATGCACACAGAGCTATTTATATTGTTGGAAATATTGCAAGAAAATAGCTTCCAGAGAGCTTCATTAGAAAAGTCATATTAGTTTAAAAATGTCCTTAACTGTTCATACAGGAACTTTCACCTTCTCTCAGCTCCCTGAGTTTTTCAATCTCACAATCTATATAAAACTTTTTATTTCAACAGAAAAGTTTGTATTTCATGTTTGTATTCTCCACTCCTGTTAACTTCTTTCTTTCCTTCATTCAAGTGTCCTGGTCTCTTGCATCACACCCATTTTTTGCTCGCATATGGCAATTACTACAAGTGTTCTAAAGCATTGCTTTCTTGTGTACTGTCTGATAACTGTAATAAAAATCACAAGACTCAATTTTTCTGGTTTTGTTTTGGCACAGATCAACAGAAAATAATACATAAATGTCCCTACAGATGAGCAAACAAATTCCCAATGTCACCACTGCAAACCACTTCCAAGGCTGAGACTGGATTCAAGATCCAGCCACTTTACTAGCTTTCAATGCAAATTTTGCAAATAAGGTTTATGTTTCTTGCTGCAAGATGTAGCAGTCTTACTGTTCCTGTAATGACTTTTTCCTCTCTTTCTCCCTCTCTTTCTCTAATCCAGGAATTATTTTCACTGAAAACCACAGGAAAATCAAGTGAAGCAGAGTAAGATTAGATAAAATTCATCACAATATACACTTGATTAAACCACCAGCAGTAAACTGAAAAACAAGCAAAATTTTACATAACACAAGTGATCAAGCATATTCATATCAAATTCAAAACAAGAATTTTGTTACTCACAAATAGAAGGGATGACTACCAAATCAGTGAGTGTGGAAATTCTAAGCAACATTTAAAAACATCTACTACAGAAGACATCTTCTCCCAGCAATGCATTTTAAAACTTTTACACAGACAACCCACTTTCCAAGGTTTTTCATAACACCATTTTACTATGAAAATAACTTTCTCCTCTACTATCTTCTAGTAGGGCACCTTGATATCAGCTATTTGAACTGCTTTGGCACTTTACATTATTTGAATGTTCTTTTAGGATGTTAATAATTTATCTTCATATCATTGTAAACAGCATCTTTAACAAGTCATAATTAGTTGCTTTGTATTAAGCTGTGGTACCCAAGAACACCAGCAAATGAAGACAATTCAATTGTGCTAGGCACTGTACAAATACAAGCTATTATAAAACAATCTCTCTCTGTTCTATTCTTTATTTCTCTAATGGCTTGGTGGTAAAATAGCTATTCCCCAGCACACACAAGGAGAGTTGTATTATTGTTTACTAATATAAACATTTCATTTTGCATAATACAGGAGGTAGAATGTAATAGCGTCTCTCATTAAGAAATTTCTCATTGGATTAGCAGAAGTCATCAATCTTTAAAATGTTTAGGTATGTCTCATTACATCAGAAACCATTTTCAATAAATACACTCAAATTCATTTTATGTAATAAAAAAGACTACACAAAACAGTCACATTATCTCTTTCCCTCTCAAAATACCTATGGAAAACTCTTACAGATATTTGGACATCTGAAAGCTTGCTTTCTAGCAACACCATTCACAAGGGAACACACAAGAAACCTCCACTTGAGCCAGTCAATAAGGGCTTCATCTAATAGCACTCCTCCCCTGAATCTTTGTAAATACACCAAACCTTCCTTCTCTATTCCACAGACATAAAACTACCGAAACAACCTCAGAATCTAGGAAAACTTTTACTCAGTAAAAAGATTTTTTTAGGGTTTTGTATATGTTTTTCTCTTCTAATTCTTCCACTATTACAGTAACTCCATATATTTTTCTCCCTCCCTAGACAGAAACAGACATAAAAAGAAAGAAGAATCCATACACAGAATTTAAGTCAAATCTACTGCTGGCTCCCATTGTTGGGTCTGTCAGACCATTGCCTTCTCTGAGGTGCTACACAAAACCACTGATTTTCCACTTCTTATTACTGAGAATTTAAACATATCTCTATCCACCTAAGTTTCTTAGGTGGATAGAGATATATTTCTTCAGTTTCACTAGTCTAAGAGAAATAGAATTTGACTAGACATGCATCCAGGAAAAGGGTCTCTCAGCCCTGTTACAAGAAGACTTGTGTGTGGACAGACCACAGAAGAATACAAGAAAAACTAGGGGGGGAAAAAAAAAGACACATATAATGAAGTTGTGAATGCAGGACATAATCTTCAATAACCCAGATAAATGTATGTATTGTCCTTTACCCCAGAAACTACTTTCTAGCAGTACAAAGTTTAATGCACAATCTAATTTGTACCATGGCAAATTTTACCTCAAAATATAGGTTACTACTTGTCTTTGATAATACTATATATTATAGGAATTGGTTTTTCTATTAAATCTGGAGTTACTGTGTTAAAAGACACGCACTTCTGTTTTCGGAACAACTGAGTGGATGAGCAGGATAAGACCGCATCAAGTGGAGTAGGAAACTGTAAAGTTAAATCCTGGTCTACAAGGTATAAAAAAACTGAATTAACCAAATACTGGAGCAGCTAACCTGCAGAACAAAACAATCCCTAACTTTTGAGGTAGTCTCTTATTCCAGCATCCCTATGAGCTGAGGGATTCAGCTGATCCAGTTAGCATAAGCACTCCAGGGCACTTGCTAAATCCAGACATTCTCTGCTACCAGTACAACATGATCAACTATCATTTTCCACTTTTCTGACAGCTTCAAAATGCTATCCTACAAGTGAAATCAACCATTGTCCCAGCATACAGTACTTGTTTATCTTAACTAGAGGCTTATGTTATCAGTCACACTTTTTTTCTATTTTGCTATTTCAAACATGGGAAAGTTACTGAATAACAAAAAGAATCCCAGCAGCACAACATTTTTCTCCAAACGTTTAAATATTTACTTTAATTTTGTTATATAAGGATAGATTACTAAACAACATTTATAAATAATTTCCTTAAAGCAACCATTTTCTGCCTCTCTGCCAAACGTTCTGTTGCCAGGCTGCACTACAAACCTTTTGCATTTATCAAAGACTTAATAAATGCTTTGCAAAATTTCTGTTGAACAAGAAATCTGAAAGGATATTTTATAAATTAGGGCAAAGAGCAACAATGATAAACATGACTAATGAAAATGAGTATTTCTTTATTCAAGTCACAGATAGACAAGCTCCATTTGACTACATAAAAGTCAGATTTAACTGGGAGACAGAGTAGTGTCATTGCTTAGACGCACATTACAGAATGCAATAAAAGTGATAAATTCCAATTAATATAACTTTATTTAGGGCATATGTAACCAACATTTAATCATGCTCCATCCTGGAGAATTATTTATATTTAACAGTAACGTCTGTTTAGCACATTTTGCTTGAATAATTTTTATTCTTTGAAAAGGTATTGAAATGCAGTTTCTACTAATATTCTTTTTATCTTATTCTGTAACTGAAGACCAGAGAATACAAAGAGATGAATCCTCACAAACAGCTTTTAGACTGACAGTTTGAAAATCTTGACCAACCTCTCTCCTCAAGGATGCATAGGTACCAGCTCAATATCCCCATGCCAAACCCAAGAATTTCTTTTCCCTTGAAATGGTCCTCATTGCTCTCTTTCATCATCATAATATGTGAATTCCCTTCCTGACAGTTAGACCTCAAGATAAAACATCTTTTTCTCATTTAGCATTTTCCCTAGGCTTTCACATCTAATCCTCCTCTTCAGATAATTTCTTCATAATCTCTTTAAAATCAGGAGTTTCTTTGTTACTTACACAGGCGTATCTGTCTCTGGTCTCAAGTTGTGATTACTGCAAAAAGTCTTTACTCTGGTTTTAAAAAAAAATAATAAAAAATACTGAAACAAATGAGGAATTTTTGGCTACGTGATGGAACAGCTTCAACAAACAATCTGACACTGCCCTTGAAAGGTAAGTGTTTTAATCAGAAGTCTCGGTATGTCATTTTTTCTCTCTCTGTCTTCCCTTCTGATAATTTCTGTCAGTGTGTATTTAGGTACATTTTGAAATGCCTGCTAGACTGCCAGTCCTAGGAAGGACTTCTGTCCTCCTCAGGCAGGAAATATGAAATAGGAACACTCAATGTGATGAAAATAAGGACTCTCCTAGAGTCATACATAAGGAAAAGAAATAAAAAATAATAAAAGAAAATTCAGTAATTTTTGTGGTGTTTAGACACCAAAGGTATTAGGAGAGGAACTTCAGAAGTGCTGAAAATCCTCCTCTCTCTAATTCCACCTGTGGCACCAAACTATTTTCAAAATAGATTTGGAACCTAAAACCAGACAGGGATGCAGTGGTACAGATGTCATGTTTGCTCTTCTCTGTGGGTAAATGGTGAGTGGTAAGCCAAGAGGTTAAAAAACAGGGGAGTGTTGAGATCCAAGTTCATATCAAGCAGTGAAGAAGCATAATTTGGTTACACGATCACACAGCAACAGCTTGAAACAGCAAAACACTTGTTTATAGGCTCTCAAGCGTGACATAGGAGGCCCTCGTGCAGTCCTCTTTCAAAGCCAATGGAACAAGGGAAAATCACAGAGATGTTGCTGTCTGAAAAAGCTCAGAAAGCGCTTAAGGAGAACTCTTGGGCTGCAGAGCTTGCAACACCCCTCTGACCCCAATGGAAACCACTTGACACACTGATTTCACTCAAGGTTTCCACTACCTCAAGAGTACCCGTGATCTGTATGTTGCCTACACCCATATTATTGCCTTTCCTCTGATTCTTGCCCACATCAGAGGTTGAACAAGTTATCATCTAAGGACCAATTCTCACATACTGAGACACAACACAAGCATGACAATATAGAAACTTAATTGCTTTCTTCAGGAAATAGTGACCTTTTTCTTTTTCCACATTAATTTTAAAAAGGCACAATTACTCACAGAAATCCTACTTCAAGTTCTATCTTCATTAAAAAGAAGGGGAAAATGTCCAACTGCAATTGTTATACAGAAGACCAAGTCTTGGCATCACACAATGGCAGATAGCTCAAATAATTCTGCAGAGCTCCACCTATCTATACTATCTGATCAATACTCTTTAAAACAGATAATGCTGGCAAAGGCACTGCCTCCTGGATTTTTTCTTATTACTTTCTTTGTTCCAGAGATATCAATCCAATGCTGCATCTTCCCCTACAAAAGTGTAACGTGCAATACTTCAAGGTGTTGGAAGATGCAATTGTAGTGTGATCAAACTTCCTGACTTTGTGCAGCTCCTCAGTAATTATATTAGTAACTGTAAGAAGGCATTACACCCAACACTGACAGCACATTGCAGATCACCATGTTGGTTGATTTAACAAAACAAAACAAAAAAAAACAAACAAACAAAAAAAACCCCAACAACAACAAAAAATTAAACCAAGGGTAGAAAGGAGAGTTCTCATGTGGCAAGAAATGCCTATTCTTAGTTAGTTGTGTAGAGAAAAGCTACACATAAATGTCTTGCATGATGAAATGACAGGCATTTCAAATGACAGACAATTCAAAACATCTTGTTTTGAAAGAGTGGAAACTGTGAATAGTCTTTATTTAGGAATCAGCAGTCATTACATTCTCATCGCAAAACTTACAGATACATCAATATCTTAGCCCATTCTGCAGTGAGCTAAGTATAAACAAGATTATAAGGTGTCTTTGAATATGAAAATCACAGAACGGGTAAGGTTGAAAGGGACCACAGTGGGTTACTTGGTCCAGCCTCCCTGCTCAAGCAGGGTTATTCTAGAGTACATGGCACAGGACTGCATCGAGATGGTTCTTGAATACCTGCAGTAAGGGAGAATCCACAACCTCTCTGAGCCATTTGTTTCAATGTGTGGTCACACACACAATAAAGTTCTTCCTCATTTTTAGGTAGAACTTCCTGAGCATCAGTTTCTGCCCACTGGCTCTTGTATTATTGCTTGTCAACACCGAGAAGAGCCTAGCTCCATCTTCTTGACACCTTCCTTTCCAATACTTATAGACATTGATGTGGTTTCCTCTCAGACACCATTTCTTGAGGCTGAATAGAGCCAACTCCCTCAGCCCATTCTCATAAGAGAGATGCTCCAGTCCCTTAATCATCTTTGTTGGCCTCTACTGCACCCACTCCAGGAGCTCCGTGTCTCTCTTGTAACAAGGAGCCCAGAAATGGACACAGTACTCCAGATGCAGCCTCACAAGAATTGAGTAGAGGGGCAGGATCACTTGCCTCACCTGGCAATACTTTTCCCAATGCACTCCAAGATACCATTGGCCTTCTTGGTCACAAGGACACATGGTTGGCTCATAGACAACTTGTTGTCCACTAGGACCCCCAGGACCTTCTCCACAGAGCTACTTTCCAGCAGGTTGCCCCCAGCCTGTACTAGTGCATGGGGTTACTCTTCCCCAGGGGCAGGACCCTGCATTTGCCTTTGTTGAATTTCAGATGGTTCATCTCTGCCCACCTCTGCAACCTTTCAAGGTCTTTCTGAAGGGCTGTACAGCCCTCTGGGGTATCAGCCACACCTCACAGCTTAGTGTTGTCAGGGAACCTGCTGAGGAGGCATCTACCCATTCATACAAGTCATTGCTGAATAAGTTCAACAATCCTGAGCCCAAGTATTGAACCTTGGGGGACACCACGAGTGACAGGCCTCCAACTAGACCCTGTGTCACTGATTATTACCCTGTGAGATCTCCCTTTCAGTCAGTTCTCAATCTGCCCACCCAGTCCACACTTCCTGAGTTTGCCTATGAAGATGTTGTGAGAGACAATGTCAAAAGCCTTGCTGAAGTTGAGGTAGTCAAAAGCCACTGCTGTCCCCTCATCCATCCAGGTAGCTGTTTCATTGTACAAGGCAATCAGGTTAGTCAAACATGATTTACCTTTAGTGAGTCCATGCCGATTACTCCTTATCACCTTCTTGTTATTCATGTGGATAGAGATAGCCTCTAGAATGAGGCACTCCATCACCTTTCCATGGGTTGAGGTGAAGTTGACTGGCTGGCAGTTCCCCGAGTCTTCATTTTCATGAGCAGTCCAGCTGTGTGTCTGCCAGCTCTCTCAGCACTCATGGATTCAACCTGTCAGGACCCATGGACTTGTGGATGTCACTTGTGGATGACTACATGCTCTCTAACCCAATTGTCCCTGACCAAGGGAAATTCTTCCTTCCAACCTTCTTTACTTGGGTCTCTTGGATCAGAGATTCCTGAGGGCTGGCTTCACCAGTGAAGAAACAATGTAAAGATACATTCACTAGATATGCCTTCTTTGCATCCTCTTTTATCAAAGTCCCCCAACCAACTCTCTTGGACCTCTCTTCCCTGCAGGGCCTGTTCCCCTGGGATTCCTCCAAGAAGATCCCTGAAGAGGCTAAGGTTAGCTCACTCAAAGTCCATGCTTGTAATCTCACTTGCTGCACTGCTTCCTCCTCACCTGATACTGAACTCCACGATTTCATGGTCACTCCAGTCAAGGCTGCCCCCAACCTTCACATCGCCAGCAAGGACTTCCCTGTTTGTTAGTAGCTCAAGCAGCACACAATTCCATGTGGGACGCTGTGACAGAAAGTTGTCATCATTGCTTTCCAGGAACCTCCTGGATTGTTTGCGCTTTGCTGTGTTGCTTTTCCAGCAGATATCAGGGTAGTTAAAGTCCTCTACAAGAACCAGTCCCTGTGACTGAAGTTGCTTCTAGCTGCCTGTAGAAGGCCTCATCCACATCTTCCTCCTCATCAGGTGGCCTGTAGCAAACACTCACAACAGTGACACCTTTACTAGTCACTCCCTTTATCCTAACCCATAACCTCTTGGTTCTCTTGCCATCCACCCCCAGGACAGAGCTTGATACATGCCAAGTGTTGCCTCACATAAAGGGCAACTCCACCACCATGTGTTCCTGGTCTGCCTCTCCTAAGTAGTGTGTAGCCCTTCATGACAACATTCCAGTCACGTGAGTTATCCCACACATATCTCTGTAACTGCACTGAGATCAAAACCCTGTGACTGCACACAGATCCCTAGTTCCTCCTGTTTGTTCTCCATACTTTGTGCATTGGTGTACAGGCATTTTATAGAAGTATTTGATTGTGTCAATATCCCAGTAGAGGTGAAAAGGGATGCCCCATAGTCCTGTCTTGTAATTACGTCTTTGACTGCATGTGCTTGTTGGAGGTATTCCCTCTTTAAGCCTCCTTTTGCTACTAGAGAGGTCGCTATAGTTTCCCCTTCCCACACTGTATCTCTGTCAATCCTGACCCTATCCCCATCCATTCCCCTTCAAATCTAGTTTAAAGCTCTCTCAACAAGCCCTACTAACTCCTCAGCTAAGATCCTTTTTCCAACTTTGAGACAGGCGGGCCCCATTTGTTGCCAGCAGGCTTGGTGTTGTATAAACTGAACCACAATCAAAAAACCCAATATCTCTCTAAAAATAAAACAAACTGGACAATAAAATTTAACAAAAGTTAACACATGAATTTTTTTCTCAGTTGTAGCACATAAATATTTCCTTCCTTCTTTTGTGCATAGAGAAACAATTCAATAATATTCAGTAAAATTCAAAAGAAAATCATAATAGCTAAGGCAGAATATGAATGAAATTTAAAACATTTCAGGAACTCACAGAATTTCAATGCATCAGTGTAGAACATGAACCAAACAACTACTCACTGCAAATTAAATCAGTAGAATCAGAGAAGGCAATAACCGATGAACAGAACAGGTAATTAAAAATCTTTTTCAACTTGAAAAGTTCTGTTCTTGGCAGTGTGGGTCTACCTCACACCAATGTAATCAACTGCCCCCTAGTACCACAACTTCTCTTCCATGAGTTGCTAAAAGCTGATGTTTTCTAGCTTATATCATCAAGCAGACACACATCATGAGTCAGTATGGGGAATCTAGCTGTTTCATCACTGCTTCAGTTTATGTCAAAAAACAAGATGACTTTGCCAGCGACCACACAAAATGAACCAGCTGTGTGTCTGTAACTGAACGAAATGCAACACTAGGTCTCCATGATACAGAATGAGACTGCTTGGTGAGAAACCTAGTTTAAACATTAATAACTATGGTCAACTATGTCCATCTAAATGCCATTCAAAACTCTGAAGGTCCATTAAACACATCAGAACAGTAAATACGTGTTCTCTCAAGAGATAAAAAAAAGTTACAAAAGCCAAAACTTCAAAGCAGTTTCAGTTGGAGAAGCAAAAATGACTTAGTGATGGCATCCATATCACCGGATGGTGGAGACTAGAAGGGATCTCCAGTGATAAGTTTTAGTTCGATCTCTCTGCTCAAAGAAGATTGTTCTCAACATCGTCCATGCTGAATCAAAGATAATCAATAACCTAAGAGGTTAAACTGAGTATTGCAAAAACTTCAGATTTTTATGGTAGTATAGAGGAGGATGGTAATAAACAAGAAGACATGACCCCTGAGAGATTCTCATAGTTTGGAAGCAAACACTGGAAATCTGAATTAGAGGAACAGTCTTCCCCTCCACCCAATGCAACAAAAAAGAAAACAAACCCAAACCCATAAACAAAATACCAACCCTCAAGGAAAAAAAAAAGAGTGAAAGAACTCAAAAAAACCAAAGCAAACAAAAAACCCAAGTAAACAAAAAAAAAAACCAAAACAAACAAACAAAAAAACCTCTGAAAACAGACAAACAAAAACCCCCACTCTATTATTCTACAGGAGAAACAATGCCTCGATTCAAACCTTGTAGCCATTGCAAATTATTGTCAAGGGCATCCTTACAAAAACATGATGCAGTAAACCAGTATAGAAGACATGGAGCAGCATACACCAAGACATTATTTCAAAAATCATTAGAAATGAAAAAACAGATGGATGCGAGTCATAAACAGCACTTACAAAACCTCATGACAGACTAAATTCAATACAAAAATAGCATGGTCATCAAAAAATGGACATAACTGGTCCCAAAAGGCATATAATCAAGCTGACTTCCTACACAGTCTCAGCTACACATTTCCCTGACCTGTCTCCTTCACAGGAGAAGCAAAATACCATCTGAATTGCATGAGCTCACTACTCTTCAGTTTTATTATTGCTTCTGATACTTTAGCTGAACTTTATACATCCTATACTAGATATCCCTCCAGATCACTGACCAGTAATCCTCCCAGTTCACTTTTTAGATCCTCCCACAAGAGGAGGGGGGGAAAAATAATTCAATAAACAGCTAAGAAAAAGTGTATGAAATTTTAACTTGAAGCCAGAGATGCACTCCCTTATTCACTGCATCTTGCCATTCATCATTTGAAAAAGGGCACTCTTGTTTTCCTGACTTGTTATTCTCCATGTTCTCATCAAATCACTGATGTTATGCTTGCAATATTTCTTACTGCAGGCAAAACAGGGGAGAGTTCACAGAAGGAAAGCTGAACAGAAGAACTAGCTCTTCACCAGGCAAAGTAATTAGATCATACCTGCTCTGCTCAAAGTTTCTTAAGAGCAGTCTTTGTCAGGAAGGGAGAAAAGGGGGAGGAAAACAGAAGCCTGCCCAGTTTCCTTCTTGCTAGTTTAACTGACATGACTTGAGAACACGTGCAAAGTAAGTGGCATTAAGTCCAGAGCAAACTGACAGCACGTGCTCTTAAGTAGTGGTTAACTAGAATTATTATTATCCTCAATCTATGTTACTATTTTAACATTTTTAAATACAATCCTTTAAACTATTAAATGGAGACATAATAAAATGCTGGAGAGTTTATTCTACTGATGCCTAGCAACTCAGGGTAAATATAAAATGCTTTATGAAAATGCTATATTATTACTCTGCCTTTGCATAAACCTGTGCATGTATTTCATTTCTTTTTAAGTGTGTGCTGAACATTTACAAATCTATAATGGAACTGGAAACTATGTTTTTAATTTGTCAATGGTTCAAAAGGAAAAAAAAAAAGGGTTACTGTCATTGTAAAAGCCATCTTTCAGTCAGAAGTGAAAGTTGCAAAGGATTTTCCCTTCTTCAGAATTCTCTTTCTAGTGTTATTGGAAAGCTTGTCTTCTTGTTTAAATGAATTTCCTTTTAATCTCCCCCGGAGCTGCTGGGTAGATGGAGCCTCTTAAAAAATTCAGGATATCACTGTAATTGTAAATTGATCTGCTTCTGTGGCAGAAGGCTAGGTCCCTCCATTCAGGAAAGAGACTGTCTTCTCAAAGTTGTTTTTCAGAGAAATTATTAATTTGCATTCTCTATTACTAGCATATTATCCTTTAATGGAAAAACAGTTTTTAAACAAAATTACAATTTTTTTTTGATTGTTTTATTGCTGGCAATGTACAGGTAAGAAAGCCAACCTCCAAAGCCAGTAAGAAATATTTCCCGGCTTGACATTTTTTAATTTCCTACAGGAGAGCTTGACTCTACTTACACAGGAACTAAAACAATATCAAAACAACTAAAATGCAGATATTCATCACTGCTTAAGTCCTGAATTAATGTATTATCTTAATAGACACAGGAAAATTCCCCACAGATTTTTAATTCAGAGTTAAGGCTGAAACACTGTTATGACTATGCAATCTTTAAAACAGACACGTAACTCATTAGGATCAAAGTAGAAGAAATTATCCATCTACTGTGGTGCTGAATCCACACAGCCTATTTGCCTTTGGCTCTCTGGTTATGAGATCTGGCATCACTTGGATTATTTCACATAATCCATCATTAGCTTTCACGTGTCCTATATACTGTGCAACAAACCTAAATTTAACAAACCCAACTCCCCATCAATTACTGCACTGAATATATTACATGTCAGCACAGGGCACAAAGATTAGACATGCCAAATTACATCTTTCTTTGTGAAAAGTCAATATTTTTAGAGCACTGTTAATGATGCTGACTCCAATTGCAATAAATGTTCCTTCCCATTGTGGACAGGCACTAATACTCTGACCTTTGCATAAAACATATTGCTGCTAACCGAAATGAAAAACCTCAAAAGACACAGAAAACACATAAGAGATCCCAGAACCAGTGGCACAGAGTCACGAATGTGGGGTTTTTTAATTGCAATATTTGCTTGGATGGTGGAATCCTGTAAAGTGACCTATTTTTTTCCCTCTATAATCCTGCCAGTAAGCATTAGTAATTTAGATTAACTTTCTCCCTGCACACACACAAAGCACACAATAACGTTATTGCTTACAACAAAACCTAAATACACTGCTGTTGTGTTATCACAGCATCCTTACTTACCGGTCTTCCACAAATACACTGATGAAGTTTGAAATTCACTTTGTGCACGAGCGTCCCAGATTCCCAGCACGAGAAGCACGAGAACTCCCACGCACTGGGCTGGCACGGCGGAAACCCCTGGACCACGGCAGCAAGAAGCGCTCCCCTCACTCAACCCCATGCCTTCAGCAGCCTGCTGCTGCCTCCAAAACCTGCAGCACGACCGCAAAACCGTCTTCCAATGATACTCCACTCTTCAGAATTTCTTCACGGGGAGGAAGGGAGTGGAAACCTCTCTCCCACTATTGTGCATGGCAGTTGAAAAGGAAAAACTGTTTAACACCAGGGAACAATAGAGTCCTCGCTCGCTCTTGCGGCGGCGGCGGCTACTCCTGCTCGTATGGTTGCTGCTCCACGCTCTTCCATTCAGCGCTTATAGCACTTTTCCATCAGCTGAAAGCGAGACAGCTGTCCGCAGGGGGCTCCAGCTGACTGAGCAGGTTATCTTGCTCTGGGAGGCAGCAGCAGTCATTTACACCAGCTGGAGAGAGTGAGAGACAGAGAGAAACAGGGATGAGGAGACACACAAATAGCCCAGTGCTGTAATCTCAGCGCAGAGTGGCTGCAAAAGGCTGGCTTCGCAGACACATCTCTCCCTGGAATACCCCAAACGGTAAACAATAAGAAGAAAAGAAGAAATCATCGTCAGACACGCTTCAGAAACACAAGTCATTCAACCAGAACAGATATAAACAGAACAAGATATATAATAATTAAGAGAGCATCAGACATTTGTTTTGATAACCATATGTATGTTGCATTAACCGTTTTGTAAACAACAAAAAAATAAGTGATTACACATGCATGAAACAGACAATTAATACTTTATGAAGGGAAATGGAAGGAAATGTAGAAAAAGAAGAAAAAAACAGAAAAAACCTACTACCTTATCTTGCATATTTATCAAATCTGTTTCAGGTAATGACATATAGCTATTTGCTAAGAGGACAGATGAATATATGTATATGATATGGTGTATGTGTAAGCATATCAGCTCTGTGGTAGATGAAGTGTGCACATAATATATAATGCAAGATAACATCCTTTCCTATCCAGCAAGTATGTACACATATATACATACATAAGTGTCAACTGTGTAATTTAAAATAATTTGAAGATCAAGTTATCAATCATTTTACATATGAAAGTGTTCCAGATACATTAGGCTGTCAAGATGATACAAAAACGTGGAGAGAGACAAAGCTTTCTAAATAGGGATCTTTATCTCTCCCGCCCACTACAGAGTGAACAGATGCAATAACAAGCCTAAAGATCGGGCTTCTGACACCTCCAAACTGGGAAGCAAATGAGAAATTTTCAGGAAAACCAATATCATATTCAAAAAGTTACATTACAAATACAAACAAAAATACACAGCATGAACACAGGACCCAGAGCTGAAAAATGATGGAGCCATTGTTGTTTAAAGAAGAAACCTTCAGTCAACCCCTCTTGGGACGCCTGTCATTTTGCACAACCTTCCCAGACTCAGCCTTTTCACATGCATTAGATTAAAATCAGTCGTGATCAAATAATTCCCAAGTCCTTGCCTGTTTAAATATTCTGACATCAGAGCAAATTAGCAATGTTGAAGGTTGCAAATTCGTCTTTGTTTACTTTCCACTCTGTTACGCCTCTAAGAGGGAATTAAAGGCTCAGGGAGCTCTAGCACCATGAGGCTGTGATTAAGAGAGATAAGCAAGTGTGGATTACTGTTCCTCAGCTGTTGAAAAACAGGCAACAATCAGGAGATTATAGGTTGATAAGGGATACACAGAAAGCCATGATCTTAACAAATTTATAGCATCCTGATGCAGAACTTGTACCCTCAGCTAAAGCACTTCAGGAGATACACATTATTCATTTATGCTACATCATACTTTATTCACTTTAGAAATCATGGATCCCTCTTCCACCTGTGCTTTGTTGAACTAAACAAAACACTGCTTTAAATCAAAGCACTCTCCGAGTTTGAGTTTATTGATTTATAGCAATTTTACAGCTAAATTTGGGGTTAAGTTAATCACATGCACAGTATTTAACTTGCTATGTAGAGTGACTTGAGAATATTCAACCTAATAAAAACAATGCCAGTTTCACAATTTATGAAAAATAGGATTAAGACTCTAAGGGCTTAACGTAGTCTTAAGGACATCAGGAAATCTATGGCAATAGCTGTATTGACTTGCATAGTTAAAATAAAACATACGTAGCTTACACATTTCTTTGAAAAATTAAGAATAAAAATGTTTTAGCCAGAGCTATGCACCAGAGGAAAAGTCAAGCTTACAGAGTGACCAGGGGAAAAGGCACCCTTATTAAATAAAGTTATTAAATAAAGTGGATTCTATCTAGAATTTTTTATGAATGTATAAAGAAAGCCTCTGAGAATATTTTGTACGTGACTCAGATCATCTGGAAACATCATCAGGGAACAGATCATCCATGTAGTTGGCACAATGAATCAAAGTGGGTTTTGACAGCAGAACAAAGCAGTATCATGAGACATGGTAAGCACACGTACACAAACACTCAAATATTTTCTTATATTTATGCAACTGTAAGACAACATACTTCAAACCCAGTAAAATAGAGATTATTAAAATAAAATATTTTCACACTATTTTTATGGGTTTACCATTTTTTCAGTCAAAAAAATCAATGAACTACAAAAGAATAATTTCATCTTTTGGGGTTTTTTTGTAAGATGCTATGATGAATTAACAACTGTTCAGAAATATTTCACAGAAACAAAATGGAGGGAACATTTACTATGCAAAAGTATTTGTGTATCTTAAAAAAAAAAAACCCTAAGGATTTCTGAAGAGCTGGTTTTGGCAAACACTAGATTGCTTATGCAGTACTTACACTATTACTCAGGCCAGGGGAGGGCCAGGAACACCACAGGCCAAAGATTAGGCAAGGACAGAGACACCATCACCAACCTCACCAACCTAACTGCAGGAGTTAGACTTCAGACAGGAGGGAAAAAAATCCTGAGTGTAAGCTTCAGCTGCTGCCAGCGTGCCTTACCCTGAATGCTTTGTTAGCCTTTTCCATCCCAGTGTAGCCAAGGCAGTCTTATTCTCTTCCTATTTGCTACAGTGAATAGGGTACTTCCCTCCAGTTAACAGTGCAACCAATATTTACAGTCCATTGGAGTCTTCTAATATATACTTAACAATCATAACTAATCAGTTGTTTATGACTTAGACATTCCTAAAGAAATGGTTAAGTAGTTCTGAGAAGAAACCTCGAGACAAAGCATAGAAATAAACTGCAATCAACATTAGTATCCATATCACAAACTTAATAATGTCAGCGTTGTCCCTTAGAGCACCAACATATGAGCCTTGGCAGACTTTTATTCTGATACAATTAATTATTTAGATGTAAATATGGCACTTAGGGACACGGTTTAGTGGTGGACTTAGCAGACTTAGCTCAGTGACTGAACTTGATTATATTAGTAGTCTTTTCCAAATGAAATGATTCTATTATTTTATTTGAGGCACAGCAACTACATGAAGTCTGTAAACTGCTCACACAAATGGCTGACAACTTAGCACTTTTTCATTTTCCTGCAAAAATATGACTAACCTCAAAGACCTTTGTGAAAATGAGGTAGAGTTAGCTATGAAACATTGGAATTACTTTGTTCATATCTCCAAGCATGAAATAGTTAGAGGATGACAAAACAAACATGCCATACCTTTTATTTATTAAAAAGAGAATGGATGACAAGATATATATTTCAAATGGAATCACTCTGCTGATATTTCTCAGCTACCAAGCAGTCCCATGCTAGAACCCATGCCATGAATAAAAGCTTCAGAATCATATTAATCTTAGATCTTGACATTATTGTATTTCTGCATATAGTAAGGTCGAAGAACATACAGAGAGTACAAAATACATATGGCACATTTGTTTCTGGAGTAAACAATACAAAATGAAGAGCTGTGTCCAGCATCACTTTCATCCACCTTCAATTTCAGACTCTCATTAAGCTAGAAATCTTTAGAGAACTTTCAGTCCATTTTTCTAGATCTGTAGATGTTTTATGAACTCTGCAACTGTACCCCACTAAACCATCTGTTCTGCATGAGTACTAGAATACCACAAAACCCCCATCCAAATTTTGAAGAATGAAAAATATTTTATTTCTTGTGTAGAAAAGTCCAAGTCCTCTTCATCTGAACCCTGCTCATTTTGATTTATCTCCAAGACTTTGCCCCCTCTCTTAGATATGAAAATTACAAAAGCTGCCAAAGAAGACTAAGACATCTGTCTCCTAGTCATCTAGCTCTACAGTTATGATGAGTTTATTACAACCAATGATCACTGGATAATACAGTATCACATATTTCTGGAAAGCACTCCAAATTTCTAACACGCTGATCTGGTTCAGTTGCCATATCTGGATGCCCTTGGATATATCCCCTTCATGGGATGCAGTGGTATGGTTGCACCCCTAACTTTTAGAGAAGCTAGGAAAGTGTATATATGTTCGCTTTGCGACACTCATGATCTAAATAATGCACATAGCTGCTTTTTAAAAGAAGCTTTTGTTCTCTTCATTCTCTGACATAGATTTACTGGCCAAAAATTCTAGCTCTGTATTTTGTGAAAGCCTGACTTTCATGTAGATATTTTACTACAGTTGCAAGTATAGTAATAATAGCCTTGAAATGGGATCTGCAGGATTTTTTTACATATTGAGAACTTCAGGATGGAATAAGCTGTACAGGGATCCCTTAGGCTTTGCTACAGAACATTAAGTACTCTTTACCAGAGTAAGTAGCAGTCTCTTATTTTTTTTCATATCAGTGCTAGAAAGCCCAGTCAAGGAAGCCACAAAAAAATATCCTTAACATAAAAAATCTGAAAGAAAATATTAATCTGTTCATTTTTCAGAACCTGGCAGCTCCAGTCTTTAAGTCAAAAATTTGCTGTGCAAATGTTGCAGCTGAAACAAGTTATATTTAGGGATCCTAAACTAATGGCCTCTAGGTGTCACACTCGACCATATCATAGTACACTATTATGAATTTCCCTAATTCTTTCATAGCAGGTAAGAGACCTTGATTTCATCCTTTCAGCAATATTATGTCACATCCTCTTTTTAAACTTGTAATTTTTAAAACAAACAAACAAAACCAACCCAGCCTCTTTCATACACATAGTACAATTATTTACGGTTTCCCCAGAGCAAGTGTTTTTCCAAACATTAGAGGTATCGTGATGCCTGTTTGCTGAATTTGTATAACTCTTTTATCATGGAATTGGAGAACAAATTAGGAATTTTGAGAGTTCTATGTGTGAGCTGCACAGAAGTAAAAAAGTATTACAAGTACAAAAAAGGACTGGAGTATGTTCATTATGTACACTTCAAACTCTTCAGTGTTTCCTGAGTACCTCAAAAAATTTGCAAATAATTTCTTTTTTAAAAAATTAATAAAGAGTCTACTTGCATGGATGATTTGAAACATCTAGTCATCTAGTTCTGACTTTATAAGTTCTTTGTTTTTATTAAGGTAAGTTAGCAATTCTTGGACTGATTTCTCTTTTTTTAAGGGGGGTGGGGCAGGGAGGGGAGGCAATGTGTGTTTTGTTTTTACTCTATTTTAAATCTAGATATTTTCCTAGCCATTTTTTCACTGTTATGGGGTGGAGGTTTTCATTAAAAGAACAAAAGTAATTTTTTTTTAACCTGGATACTGGGGTTTTTTTTGTAGATCCCTTTGGTAGGTAACAAACCCAACATCCTCAGCATGGAACATTCATGGAAAGAAAGTATTCTTTGTAAGGAGGACACACTAAGGTAAGGCCAAGAAGTATATCTAGACCTGTTTGCTGGGAGATCAAGCTAAAGAGGAATTCAAGTAAGAAATCAATGAATTTATCAAGGAGGGCACCTAGATTTGGATCAAGATACATTATGAAAGAGTGTATTTACCATCTTTGATTTCAAGAAAAATGTAAGTTTTTACTTGATGATTTAACCAGTGAAAGGCTAGTGGGCTAAACACAAGATCTTTGTGAGATGTAGTGGTCCAAAGGCTGCAAAAATTAAATCAGCTAATCCTACTTTCTGGCTTTAAACTTTATGAATAAACTTTGTCCTTTCTGCCCAGATTACTTTGGCTTCAATGCCAACTACATGAAGAACCTACCCAAAGGTTGAAACTGCCTGCAAAGATCAAAACTAGCTCCATGAATTTTTCTGTGTTAATGAAAAAGAAAAAAAAAAAATCATGCATGAGGAAAATGGTCATTTTTCACTTTTGCTAACCTTTGCTTTGGGGAAGAAACTTGAACTTTGTTTCTGCTGGGTCAGAGAGCCCTTCTCATCATAACCTCCAAAAAGAAGGCTGCACAAATGAGAACCTCCTCTGTAATTGTGGTAACAGTATGTTCTTGCTTACAGAGTGCTGAGGGGGGAAAAAAATAAGATTGGGTACAAAAGTGAGCCTGGAACATAAAGTGAGCCTCAAAGTCACTAGGACAGAAAGCCTGGGAGAGAGCAAGTGATAGAAAGAGCTAAGAAGACAGGCTGAAATCAGGATAAGAAACCTAAGTGGAGAAAAAAAATACTGTGAGGAAGTAGTAACAACCAGAATTTGTGTGGGTGTGCTGTATACCGTTCAGTCCTTTAATGCATCTGGCATTGATCTACAGTTTCCATACCTGTGTGATGAAGACTGCACAGAGAATGGAGCTTTTTTAATCCAACTTTAGTTACCTCTTTCAGAAAGCCCAATACAGACTCCACTAATGGAGAAAACAAACCCAATGGACCATATCTGCCATTTAGAACCAGTTTTTTAACTCCAAGCCTACTATACTAGATTTTCCAACAGGTGACCAAAATTCAGGATTTTAATGGGATTTTCCAAGTCAACTCTGTTCCTCCAACATGTATAGGTACTTTGGAAATCTGTATTCCTAAAATCAATGGGAACAGCTAGCCCCTATGCCTAGTACGAAGTTATGCTGAAAATAAATGTTTATCAAGACAACATGCTCACTGGAGAAAAACAGTGTTAAAAACTTATAGTTGTACATGCAAATAAGTAAAATTATTCACAAGGGCCTGAAGAGAAGGCAGAGAGGTTTCAAAGACACAATGGAGAGGCAAATACTGAAATCCCTGACAAGAGGAGCAGAAAGAGAATGGAATAAACAAAGAAACTCAGTGCCCATTATTGCCTTTGAAAATCCTCTCCAGGGAGAGCTTAGTAATTTGCACATACCAAATCACCATAAACAAAAGCCACCTTCAGTCAATTTTAAACCTTTTCCTTATTAAAATCCTATTGATTGATCATTCTTCATCTAAATGTCTGACAATCCAATTTCCATTTTCAAGGAGAGAAATGTTGCTCTTCTTTTTCAGGCCATAAATCACTCAAACATTATGTTATCAATTCTCAAAATACTTAAGTAATACAAATTAATAAGAAAATTAAACAAGGCTGCTTTCTTCTGTGAATTGTTGTTGCATCGGTGCAGCATTTTTTAACTTAACCAATACATTTACCGGTTTCCAGAAACACAGACACTCAGTAGTAGTGACAAACAATGTAGGCAGAAATAGCTTTGACTAATTTGATAACTTCTAAGAGTCCTAACTTAGCAGGCCAAGAGTACAGCTCTGTGTTTTGTACTGGCTTCAAGAGACCAACAAACAAGAGAAGTATAACTTCAGGAAACTGATTAATCAATCTCACACCATTCTGACACAGGATAAGATGAGGTGAGACTTAAACTGTTCTAAATTAAGGATCAAGGTTAAATTGTGATTTGCTAACTAACTAAGCCCCAAGACAGAACCCCATTATATAATTAATAATAATATTTTGCAGAATCTTAGGTTACAAATAAAGTTACAGCACTGAAGTTAATATTTCAAAATAAATCCTTCACTCTCTAATTTTTATATAAAAGCTTCACAAGTGTGTATAATTTCATTATATAGTAGATGCTTTAACCGAGAGGTGAAAGACAACTCTGTTTCTACTGATCAGTTTTACTACTGAAAATTATTAAACGGTCACTTACTAAAGTCAACTCTGGAGCAAACTCCAATGCACAAAGTAAACCTAAATAACAAAGACAACAAAGTTAACAAATTTTAAACTCAGATTAATGAAAGCAGGTTATAATCTAAACCACACAGACTAGCTTCAAAGCACTGATCTGTGTTAACTAAACTTTCCATTCTCTCACTTGCTGACTTTCCTTCTTCCTCTGCTGCTGCAGCACCATCCTCTCCCACATTCCATTGCACCCACATTTTTGTGGCAAAAAGAAAGCAAGTAGCCAAACCTACGCACCAAGATAGTTGACGTCACAATCATACACAACTTGGTTTTCAGTATACAAATCAAAATGCACTTCTAAATCAAAATTTATTCTATGTGCTGCTGAAAAATGTTCTCTAAATTATCAGCATTAACATTAAAATTAGAACTTCACTACAAGGATCAAACCAAGCTTAAGGTGATGTGACACTTTCAGGACAGGAAAAAAACCCACATTAAATAAGCACCACTGTTGTTCTATGGTGACAAAAGAATTTGCCAGTTTTCTCCAATTGCTAATATATTTGCATATCTGAAAACAGGATAAAAAGCTTTCCAATTAACTGTTACTGGGAGCTCTGGTACTTCCACAAGTTTTTTTCCTGTGAGACTCAAAACTAACCCTGGTCTAAATAACTGACAGTTGCATTTATACAATCTTTGCAGACTAAGGGACAATTTATTTTGATATACTGCTCACTAAAGAAAGAAATAGTCTGGAGAAGATTAAAAAAGAAGCTTTCTCAATTACCAAACCACTACTGAAATCCTATAGAAACTTGCAAAGCAGTTGTCTGTAGATCAGATCTGAGTTCAGTGGTAACCGTCCAGCTAACTGAGTGGTGAATGGTTTCCCTGGGACAAGAAAACTTAACTTACCAGATTAAATGGGGTGGAGGGCACTAAAAAAAATGAAGCATGACTTCAAAACTGCAGTGGTTATGTTTGAATGGTGCTGAGTTCAGCTAAAAAGATGAATATGATTTATCCATGCAAAAAAAAGGCACATCATGCACAAAGCAAAAGTCAAACTTCACATAAGAACCCATTTACTAGTCATATAAACAGGATAAAAATAATTGCTGATTCTTTCATCTTAATGATTTTGAATACATATATTATTATGTTAACAACATATTAACACAATTTACATCAGTCTAAATTCTCTTAGCACCCATATATAAATACAGATACAACACACAACTTCAGTTTTCTGGCTGATATATCAGTGAAATTAACTATATATTATTTAACTACAAAGACCTCTGAGAAAAATTATTCTTGATTTGCAGATGGCCAGTTTGGCAGGGATTCTTCTAAGCTCCCAAGGCTTGACTTTCATATCTGAAGGGACTGGTGAATACAATGAAGGCTCCCTGCTTCTGTTAAGAGTTGAGACTTCTGACTTCTTGTCCTCAGTTTTCTAGGCACATACATAGTTTTGACACAGGGAACCACATATCTTGGATCTTTGGCAGAAAGGAGGAAAATAAATCTCCTATTCTCTTACATATATGCAAGAACGAAATTGGTATTGTCTTTTAGCCAGGACAGAACAACTTCTTTCCACCAAACATTAAGAACGTTTCAAGGAGATCATGAATTACAGAGAGATTTTTGTAGTGTTGTCTCTGTAAGAAATTCTACAGACAGAAAAATAATTGAAATATGAATAGGGAATGGCATTTTTGCTACATTCACATGTTCTGTACATAATTCAGAAACCCAGTCTCTTTTCTTTTCCATTTGAAAAAAAAAGAATGCAGTAATTCTCATTATCTTCTGTGTTTTGTATTCTGTTTCATATTCCCATCCTTATGTTAACCTACAATTTCAAGTAGAGATTTTCGTATGATATCATAATGAAACAGTCCCAAATGAGTTTCTTTGGCTTTGTATAATGGAATACAGAAGACTGTACTCATTTGATTTCAGAATGGATCATTAGCCACTGTATTCTTAGCTCACTTAAGAGAAAGAATTTGAAATCAAACAATTAATAAACAAAACGCATACCTCTAAGCGGAAAGTAATTAAAATAGATAGTAAACATTTGCTTTATTGTTTGTTTTTCCCACTAAATTATTATGTTTGCAACAGTTCTTTAAATGGCTTTCACTTTGACTGCATTGCAAAAATGAGACCATATTCATCGTATGCTCTTCATTAACTCAACTGATGGTGTTTTAATTCCTGCAACATACGAAGTCTGATGTTCATTTTGCAATTTGACATAGCTAGTGTGTGCTGAGAATAATTAGCTTCACTTTGGTAGAGCAAATTATTTCTTTGCAAAATAAACACCCTGTTTTTTAACAAAGATCATTGGAAAACTTTTAAGGTATTTCTTGTCTTACACAAAAGCAACATTTTTTTTTTTTTTAATTAACTTTACTGTGTCCTGATTTTCCCTAATGAACTAAAAATCCACATTCTATCTGATGGCAAATGCTAAGAAAAGATGAAAAATTACACTTAGCACAAGTGTTATGTCTGCTAAACTGAAACACATTGGACTATAAGAAATAAATACAGTTTAAAAGACTAAGAAAGTCTTAAGGAATTTCATTACAACTTACCAATTCACTATGATTTCATTACAGATTATTAACCTACAATGATATTTTGCCTAAGACTTCCCACAAAAAGCCAAACATATTACTATGAATGCATTATCTTTTGTACATTGTACAAATGAAGCTGAGCAGTTACAATCTTCCACAAAATTGCTCTACTCATCTTTTTTCATAATTACAACATGGTATTCATGATGTGACATCTGGAACTATGCACTTACGTTAAAATGTTATGACCATCAGTACAGACCATAGACTGGCAAGTGACAGGAGAAGAACACTTAGAAGTCTGTAAAGGTGCAACCAGATGCCACTGTGGCTGTCTGGCTAACACACACAAGCACACACACGTAGAGATTTTGGGGAAACACTGGTTACACAGAGGCTGAGGTGAGGTGCAGGCTGTCACCCACCCGTCACCCAAAGCTTGACACCGGGGCCAGTTAGAGTGAATGCTGCATTCTCTCATCACCCCAGCTCAGTTGTGCCAACCCACTGCAGGGCTAAGTGGGACATGTGTCAGTTAACTTTCAAGATGAGTTTGTTTTCATTTGCATGTGTGAGAACATTTCCTTCACATAACTCATCCATCCTTGTTTGGTCCACTAATAAACAGAGTACAACAGCACTGCCTTGTCGAGAGTTCAGTTCCCTCCCTCCCCATCACAACACAGAATCTTCTCCCAAAATGTTGTCACTTTATGCTCCCCATAACAGAAATAGCATTTAGATCCAATTGTGTCCCCTAAAAGCCATATTCTCTAAAAGAAAACCACCAGAGTCTCTCTTATTCCTTAGGTGTTTACTAAGGTGTATCTAAGGTGTTTTTTGAAGAAGTAGTATTATTAATCTATTACTGTGGTAATATGCAAATGTAGTCTCCATGAATTAGACAGAGTCATTGGACTAGTGTAGGCCAATTGCACCTCCTTGAATATCACTCAGATGGAAGAAGACAGTTACTGTGACCTTCAAAATACCATGCAATGTTAATGTTGCATCCATAAATACTAATTAGGATAATTTTTTTTTTCTCTGACCGTAGTATATAAGAGCATCATCCTCATGGATACAGCAGTAATCATAGCCTATTCTCATAAAAATTCAAAGTACTTTGGCAAGAACAAGAGAAACAAACTATCAATACGTAAATCAGAACTAGATATAGAACTTAATAGTCTTCAGGTCTTCCAGCTAAAGAAACAGAAACAACAGCCTGAGTTAAGAGCAGCAGATAAACTTATAAAGAGTTGCTAATACTAAGTTCTAGCCATCTGTATGCAAAGTGTCCAAACCAGATTTGACTTTCTGATAATATTCTAACATTCTACATACACTGTATGAAACAAAACCAAAACAGAAACAAAACAAAAATAGAAACAGAAACCCCATAACCCAACCTAAACAAAAGTCTCCAAAATACCCAGAATATAAGCTTGAGATAAGCACAATGATGGCAGGAGAGCACAATTCACCCACTTGAGCCAGTGCCACAGCTGGTGCTGTGCCGGCTCACACTGCCGATACAAACTCTAACCCTCAGCACCTTGGACAGAGGCTTGTGAAGCTCCATTGACGTCAAACGCCTTTCTGCTTCTATCTGCTCATTAAACAGCACGAGGACTTTGTTTACAGCATACTCGTTATTCTCGCAGCATAATTTTGCACTGTTAAAATACATGCATAGGTAGTAAAGCATAGATGAACCGGAATAAACTTGAGGTCATCCATTCATTCCTTGATACAGAAACCAGAGCCTAAGACTATGCTACACTTTTTTTTTTCACATAACATCAGACAGACACTCTAAAAATACTCCCCTTAGAACTTTTAACTCTATTTTTCAGGAAATAAAGCATTATCTTTGAGCTGTAGTCCTGATGTTCTCAGAAGTTTAATTATTTCATTTGCTGTTTCTCCTTGATATGTCAGAAGAAGTCATACTACCAAATGAACACATAATAAATTGAGCAGCTGGATTAAATTTACTAAAATAAGAGCATCATAGAATATCCTGAGTTGGAAGGGACCCACAAGGACCACCAAGTCCATCTCTTGGCCCTGTACAGTACAATCCCCAAAATCACACCATGCGTCTAACAGCATTAGCAAAAACTCCTTGAATTCTGGAAAGCTTCATGCTGTGACCACTTCTCTGGGGAGCCTGTTCCAGTGCCCAAGCACCCTTTGGGTAAAGAACCTTTTCCTAATATCCAACCTAAACCTCCCCTGACACAGTATCATGCCCTTCCCTCGGGTCCTGTCACTGATCACCAGAGAAAAGACATCAGTGCCTGCCTCTCCACTTCCTCTCATAAGGATGCTGCAGACTGCGATGAGTTCTACCCTCTAGAATATAATTGTTTTAGGAGGGGTAAAAATAGTCTATACACTTATATCCAGATTAATGTAATAAAATATTATCAAAGTTATGAGAAAGAAGTTTATGGAGAGTTAAAACAGAAATCTGATTCCATACAGTATCAGTGAGTTTATCTTTAAAAAACAGAAGAAAAACCCAGCAATGTAGAATAAGACTGTTTGCAGGGTCTTCCCTCAAACTCCTTTGGATGGCAAAATTTGTCACATTTATTGTAAAGAAATTACACACACTTTTAAGATGTTTCATATAAAAACAGAAAATAAAATTAAAAAGACTACTATTTTAACAAAATGAAACAACTGTGATTTTATTGAGCGAGTTTAAATTGTTATTCCTAAAGCCAGTGTAAGCACAATTAAATTTAAACCTCCAATTATCATGTAGATTATACACAGATGAGGCATAGGAGAATTTTTGCTGACATTCACTGCAAGAAATCAATATAAAACTAAAAGAAAAATATTCATTTTAGAGATGCTCTTAAAAATAGACTTAAAAATTACTATTTGGATCCACCTGCAGGCCATTTCAGAAAGATTGTAGCTGAGGGGATGAGACAGCAGGGAAACCCATTCAAGCTGATCCAATTTAGATATGTAAATTTTATCTTGTGTGTTTGAAAAGAACATTATGGCATGGCATAATTTGCACCTTGAGTTCCAAAGAAAAATTTTTCTAATCTAATGAAAACATGCCTCCATTGTTCACTTTCCACTTTCCAGGTTTGGGCCAATCTACTGCTCTCCTACCCATTTAAAACTGTTCATTCTTTTCCATTTTTGAAACAATTAACTAACACACAAAAAAAAAGGAAAAAAAGGAAAATAGAAAAATAGAAAGGTATTCATTTTTGCAGTTACCTGAAAAAGGCAATGTTACAAGTGGCTGAGTGATGCATGATACAGGCTGCAACAGTAATGATGTTAATGTCATCTCTACTCTAGGGATGAAATGCTAAATGAAACAATGGAAGTTTAAGATCATATAGCTGACACAGTGCACTGTTACCTTTTTTTTTTTTGTCTTTGTTGTTCCAAATAGATATATTTACTTAATGTTAACACTTTGTAAAATAATACTTTCATTTTTTCCCATCAAAGTTAATCTAACAATACTGAAGACCGGTTTCATCTACTCTTGCAGCTATGGTCTATTATTATTTGTTCTGATTCAATGAGATTATTGATAGAGAAGAAGACATCATGTTTTAGAATTCATGGACATATATATTATCTTAAAGAGAACTAGCATAACAAAAGTAACATTAATGTGACTATGGTCTAGCTCAACAGACAGTAACAATCATAAGCTCAAATGCTTCAGAGCAAATTTTCCTCTTGAAGCTGCAGCAGAGACCCTTACTCTCTTCCTATGAAACATGCATAGAACTTACATAATTATAAAATAAGCAACAACAGATTCAAGCAGATACTGCTGGGATAATGTTTAAAAGGAGTTTCAGAAAGCACACTGAGTTTTTATACAGAGTTGGAGAGCATTCATCATGTTTCTCTCTTTTATAAAACACCTGAGCATTATATTAAAGCTCCCAAACACTGGGATTAAATATTGGATGAGAAATTACATATCTGATATTGCAAGGTTAGCTACAGTCAGAAAACAAACATATTTTGGAAGAAATATCTCAAAGATGAGTTCTGGCCAGGACAGAGATAATTTTTGCAGTAGGCAGAAGGGGGCATGGCTGGGACCCAGAGGTTATTCTAAACATCCTCTCATCATTTGCCGGGGAGAGAGTCCCTTCCAAGTCAGGTTAAGTGTGACAGTGGTTCCCGTATTGCCAGTTTCCGCGTGGTGAGCAATCACATGAATGGTTTGCCTCTAATGTACCCTCTGTTACTAATATTGTTGCTGTTACTGTTTGTTTTCATATTTCATTGCTATTTCCAGTAAATTGCTCTTATCTCAACCTCTGATCATTACCTTTTGTGCCTATTCTCCTTTTCAAAGGAATACATATTTAAAACACTCAATTCATAAAAATTAAAGTGTAAATCAAAATATTGAAATCGTTGAAAAAAAACTTGAGTTTTGTGAAATTCACATTTCAGACATGCCTTTAATTTAAAACTGCAGTTTCACTACATTAAGAAGCACATTTTGAGGTAAACTGAATATCTTTGTTGAACCCTTCCCACCTCAAGCAGGCTCTTCTAGGGTTAGATGTAATAATCAACTCAGCTTCCAAATCTTCATCAAAGAAGATAACCAAATAATGAACTCTATTCTGAAAAATCCTCAGGTTCTCTCCATCCCAGAAGTAAAAGACTTGTCTATTTCTCACTTTAATCCACTCTGGCCACAATGGTAATAAAATAATCAACACTAAATATTACTGAAGATGACAGTTACAAATCCTTTAGCTGTTAACCCAACTATACCTGACAGTCAAGATTGTTAGCCACAGAAATCCAGAGGCTGAATTTCAAGGTGTACATCTGCCTCCATTACACTGCCTCTTATTTATTTAGTAAAGATCAAAAAAAGTTTTGTAATATGTAAATTTCATAGCTTTACTGTAATGACACTGTAACTAAAGGCCATGTAAACAAAACACAAGTAGAAGAGGGACCAGCAAATAAAAGGTTAATATGCTGAAAATGAGCTTAACTGAGGACTCCTCCTATGCTTTCCAACCAGAACAATTACTGGAATAGACCCAGTCCTGATGGTAGTGGGAGCTGGCAGAGACTCTGAATCAGGAAATTAGCACAGGAAAAGTGCAAGGCCTATGCTTGTACTATACAAAACAGAAGAACCACAAAAATAACTTTGCAACAGTATGTCCTAACCAGCCCATGAAATCGTGCAAAACAATGAGACTCAGCCCAATTATGAGAGTGTTGGGCTACTGTGGCTTGTGGGACAATGAATGAGATGAAGGGGCCCAGCAGCAGCCGATATTGCAGGGTGTGGCAAGACCCCTCTGTAGAGGCATTGAGAGGATACCTGGCAATGGGACAGTGCATGAGGAAGCCTTCAACTGTCCATCAGACAACTAAACATGTAGTGTATTAGAGAGGCTGGGCCTTGCCTTTAACTCTAGAGGAAATACTGCTTTACCACAAAGTACCTTCATAGAATATCCTCTTTCTTTTAATATTAATGGTACTTTCATAGAATATCCTTTTTTGTGTGTGTGCCTGACTCCAAATTGCTACCTTAACAATAGTGGAAGTCTGATAAACATGTAAGGAAGTAATTCAGAAATTTTCGTATTTCAAAAGGGCACAGAGGAGCTAAGTTGTAAGAGCATTCCATTTGTATGGGCTAAAGAACACACGTGACATCCCTTTGAGTCAAAAGCACTCAGCCACATGGTTGAAATGAGAACTATCTTCATCTTTCTAGTATCCCTCAACTGGTGTCTTCTTCAACTCTGTCCATTAGATTGCTGTCAGCTGGGATTTCTGTGGCTGTGGTGCAGAATTTCGAACACAGAAAATGCCTTAGCTAAATTAAATAAATTCAAAAATTAAAAAAAGAAAACACAAACAAACAGAAGTGGTTTTTTGCGCATGTCTAACTTTACAAAAGAATGTAAAAGTTTCTAGACATTTCAGTCAGCATTAGGATTCAGAACTACCAAAATAACACAACGTATTCATACACCCTATTTTTTTGCTATATTAACAAATCACTTTTCTTACTGTATGTCACAACTTGCATTTCTTCTATTTAGATACCTCCTTGATATAATTTACTTTATACAATAAGGTAATGCTGTATGGCAATTATTTTCATCAACATCCTATTACAATAAACACTTTCTTTTCCTGCTTTAAATATAGCCTTTCCTTTCCTGTTAAATGTGCTTTCCAAGAAGACTAGCACATTAATTTCCTCTATATATTTGTCACTGGGCAAGGAGAGGGTAAGACTCAAGATTTAAAAACAAATCCTTTCGCAGGAAAAAAACACATTAACTAAATTAAAAGGTTAGCTAAATTTCATTACATCAACTTATGTAATTAACAAAAAAACCCAAACCACAACTAAGGGGAGGAGGGGGAAGCACTCTGGGGGAAAAAAAAGTGAGAAAAAATAATCCTTAAAAAAGATTTCACAGATCCACATCCATATTGGTTCGTGATAAAAATACAGAAGGGAGGCAGATGTACAAGCAGACAGATTTTCATGAATCTCAACTGTATTCTGTGTTCCAACATACATCATAAATAAAAAAGGAAATTCAACACATCCAAAGTGTCTCTAGACAAAGATTTTATTCACTTCAATCATCTTTCCTGTCATTTAAAAATGATAATTCTAAGAAATCCTGGAATATTTCCTTTAACTCCAGGGAGAGAGACCTCTGCCAAGCTAAAAGATAAGAATTTTAATTAGGTAAGTCAAAACTCTTCTTACTACTTCTGTATTTCACCTGATTCTTAATTCAGAATAACCCTTCACCAATTCAGAATAGCTGCTTACCATTGCCTTTCAAATCTAGCAGATTATCCAGGCATAAGAACACTTGCAGTCCAGTAAATATTTGCAGTATAGTCTCTGTTTTGGTGATTAACAATCCATAAAGAGATTTTAAGCAAAGCTGTCAGTTTAATCTAGCAGGGCTTTGCATCCAGTATGCCAGACTGAGTCAGACAGTTTTAGTAGCAAGGCAATGATGCAGCTACAGCATCTGAACTAAGGCAGTGCATTTTAAAAACCCAGGGGAGTTAGAGCCCCATTTACTCCATCTGTGATACACCATGGGGGTAAGAGAAGCAAGGTTTACTATGTACTTATCTGCAAAATATGTTGTCAAACAGTTATTTTCAGTACACAGAAGTAGATATAATGTTTGGAATGTGTATAAAACATCTGGAATACAATTATTTTCAGCACAAACAAACAATATTTTCATATTCTGACATGAAGTGTTTTTCTTGTAGCATTCAGTCACTCCATGAATTGCTGAGATTGATAGTTTTCATTAGAGCTGACTGTACGTTTCTTCTATAATGAAGCCAAAAAGGTATGCCCTTTTACAAATAAGCAGACCAGTTCTGGCCACACCAAGACCTCCAGAATCATTCAGACCAATGTGCAGGCTGGGTTACTGTAGCACTGCTCTGGGTTCTACCTTGTTTCCCATTTGCTATTACACTAACACAGAGTTTGCATCTGGCTTTACAAAGCAGGGCTTTACAACACTTACATATACACCTTTACAGTACTCTCCAGCTAAGGACAACCTTTTACTGTACCTACACCATTTGGGTAGGGAAGGGTTATATTACCCTGGCAGCGATCTGACCCAAATGAGCAAACCTGAACTCCTAGAGTAATAAACAACAGAGCTTAAAACACAAGCTACTTTTTTCTAATGTAAAGCAGAGCAAAACATTTTTTCATTTAATGTAACAAAACTAGAAAAGGCACAAAACACAATTTTTAACCTTTTCCAATAAGTTTGAAGCTGAAGGTGTTCTCTCAACACTAGCAAAGCTTATGAACCCAAAATATTTTCAAGACAATTTTGCCATCAGTTTGTCTGCAGCAGAAAGACAGAATTTGAATTTAAAAGAAGTCACTGTAGATGTCAGCATTTGACCTATTTTCTCCAAATTGAGGAGAACATGGCGTGTTTCAGTAGACTGCTCAGATATTGGTTTTAATACCCAGCAAGCTCAAGTAAATCTGCATAAATAAATCTACAACAGAAAAGCTGTGTTGTACTAAACTGAACTGATCTACCATCATATCTCAATGTTGATCAGTTTGATAAGACTCTAGAATTATTTGTACCAAAAAAATAATAGATCTTCTGAAAAGAAAAAGAAAATGAGGAAAAAGTAACCAAAACAATGGTTGAAATAAACTTACTTTTCTGGAACACCTCATAAGTACCTCACAGTATTGACTATTCTTAGATATTTTGACTAAAGATGGTGACATTTTTAGCTGACCACTTCCTACTTGTCATCACAGCATTTTAAAATTTACTGAGTTATTGCAATGTACTTCGAGGGCTAAAAGAATGTTCAATTATTGGCAAGATTAGTTTGAATACGCATCAGATATTTTCCTTCTGAAATCCAGTTATCAGAAGATTTACTTTTGGACATGTAGATCATTGATCTCCAGCAGCCATAAACTATAACTGCAAAATCAACTGCTAGATTGTCCAAACTTCCATGTTGAAGTTGAGGTTTCTAATATCTTTTGTAACCAAAAAAAATATAGGTTGTCCAAAGTTTGACTTTTTCATGCATTTATTTAATTTTAGAACAAGGCACTGGCCTGATTGTCAAGCTTCTCATCCACCAGCTCCCCCAAGTCCTTTTCCTCAGGGCTGTTCTCAATCCATTCTCCACTCAGCCTTTTTTTGTGCTTGGAAATGCCCTGAACCAGGTGCAGGACCTTGCATTTGACCATGTTGAACTTCAAAAGGTTTGCAAAGGCACACCTCTTAAACCTGTCAAGGTCCCTCTGGATAGTGTCCCTTCTCTCCCCTGTGTTGACAGCACCACACAACTTGGTGTCATCAGCAAACTTGCTGAGGGAGTGTTCAGTCCCACTGTCCATGTCAGCAACAAAAATGTTAAGCAGCACTGGCAGTTGTTAAAAAATGGGACGTCACAGAAGAGACAAATGGCTTGCACCAGTCAGCATTGCTCCTCAGTATTCAGGATTTTGCACTACAAGGTAGTTTATCTTTACTGAGAATAGCTGTAACATCTAAAGCTACCTTTGTAAACCCAAGATTTCTAATCATTCCAACAAAACATCTCAAGAATGCTGATCACACACAGAGAAATAATATTATTAAGGTTTCAGTCTTCAGTAATCTGAAACTATAGATTACAGTTTAAGAAATTCATATATGAGTAGCTTCTACTCTTTTCAGATTAATAATTCAGTTTGGAATAAATCCAAATTCATTGTTGGGAAATCTCCCAATCCAGGTCACAAAAGGTATTTTAAGCAAGTGGTTTTTTATACAAAATGTGAGAGTTCTAAGCTATAAATGACTGCAAACACATAGCTCTATTGACTGCTTGAAACTTATTAACTCAGAATTATAAGTAGTAATATTACAACATGTGACATCTCTAAAACCTACAAACAATTTCATTAATACATGAGAGCACATGTAAATTAAAATGGATTCATGTAACTCCACCTTTCTACAAAGATTTATTTTTTTTTTCTTTACAGTGTCAGAAACATATCAGACCGTTCAAGTATGGCATTATGTTAGCACAATATATTCCTGGAGAGTTCTCATACTTATCTCTCATTGTTATTTCAATATCTATCATTCCATTATCAAGAGTGCCAGGGAGGCATGAAAGTTAATGGAACATGTGTCCTCATCCTGAAAGACAAACTGACACTTCGAATTACTGATAAAAAGTCAAAAAGGCACATATTATCAGACAATTTATTATATGAGCTTTTGGGAAAAAAAAAAAAACACAAAACACTAAAAAGAAATCAAACTCGATATTGATATTTCTTGCTAGTGATGGAACCCCTATTTGCAGTCCTGACTTCTATGATTCTGTCACTGGGGAAAAAAAAAAATATATGAGCACCAAGTCATGGAATAACTGTAACACAGAGTACAAATAAAAAAATACAGAGATGGATCTGTTACCTGAAAACCAGAAGTTCCACACAATTGCATAATGCTTCAATTAATGTATAGTCCAAGTAAACTATATGCTGAAAATGAGAAAGATTTAATTACATTATTAGCACCCATGGACATGCTTCTCATCAAGATTCAGTTACTATTCCATGCACATGATCCTGCTTCATGCAGGAAAACAGAAAAAGAATGAAGCTAAAATGTGAACTGCAATAAGAAGCCACTAAATATTATGAAAGGAAGCAAAAATAAGAGAACACAACATTTAAGTTAAATATATATGTTTATATTCATACAGTAGACTTTACAGCAAGAAATATTTGGCTGTACAAAAGATGTCTGAGATTAACTACAGACTGAATATCTATAACAACATCCTCTAAAGGCTATTTTTTAATCCACCTTGTATTGCAAGAAGATTTATTTATGATTTAATTGTCTTGATTATTCCCCTGAAAACTACATATAAATGCCTCTTTGTTATATGTAAGCTTCTCAGAGAGGCTAGTTGGCAGATATGGAAGCCACTGAAGAGCCAATAAAAAAGAAACATTATCTGTAATGGGACTCTTCCACAAAGTGTGCTGGGAAGGAGCATTCTCACACCACTGCTAATGCATGAAGGTAGATTAAAGCTGGGAATTACTGCTTGCTTGCTTCTGTATGTACCTGCCTTATTTCTAAAACCAGCAAAACAAAACACATTAAAGCTTGTAAAAATAATTTAGAGCATCCTATGTATATAAAATGAAGATTCTAATTTGGACTACACAATAAAATTTCAACAGAAGTATCTTTGTTTGTTTGTTTACACATTTTTCAGTTGAAAGTCTTGCGTTACATTCTTGCAAAAACATATTCTCCACCTCTCTTGGGCCTTCACTCTACTCTTCTTAATTAACTACCAATTCCAGCTATCTACCAAAAACTTCGTTATCTCATGCATATGTAATGACTTTATAGATGTGTTTATAAATACAGTGCTTAAAAGCACAACTTTCAGATGGTGATTCATGAGGAAGGGCAGTGGCATGGTGGGAGTTGTGGTTGCCTGGCCACTGATGGTGACACTGAGGAGGAAGCAGGCTATGGGTTTTAGGACATGTGTCAGCATCTGAGGGTGACAGGGCATAGGATACCCCCAGACAGCACACCTTGGTGAACACCTGAGGCCAGCACTGCACCAGGAGCAGATCTCTACAGCAAAACAGAATATCCTCAGCAGGGAAAGAAGACACCTGCAGGCCATTCCCTCAGCCCAGAAGAACACTGGCTATCTCAGTCAGGTGCCTCAACGCTGTCAGGTGTAGTTGTATCCTAAGAAGCACAAAGACCCCTGGCAGCTATGATTGTATTGCCAAATGCTTCACCTTCTTCAAACTTCCTGACACAGATAGGATGGAAGTTCATGCCAAAGTACGTTACACCTCCCTTTTAATGGCAGGACAGCTATTCATTTTTACAGGGAGATTAAACAGATCCAACAGCACAATATTTCAGCATGCAAATCTAATCCCAAATTGTCTTCTGTGCATATATGTGTTACCAGTATGCATGGTAAGCAAAGTTTCAGAACTCATCACTCCTGCAGAGTCTGGAATAACCACTTGGCTTTGCAAATTCCAACAGAAACCGTATAAAACCAGGAACAGAATAACTAAGAAACTGCAGCAAACTACAGCATTTGAGCACTTCAATTACCCCTCAGTTTTCCCCCCTCAATTACTGTTCTGAATACAAATATGAGCTGATTCAGTAACAAGAAGTGCTATCAATACTCTTTGGCTTTCAAAACAGAATTTCCATGGACTTTGCATGGATCAGGAGGATACATACCGCAGAAGTTTCCTTTACTCTCTGACATAACACTAAACATATCTAAAACATTAAATCAATTACTACATCTCACACAACAAATTAGCTCAGTGTTAAAATGAGAACTTCAAAGCCGCAGAGGAAACCCAAGTGATTCAATTCATGCCTGATCACTTGGGGCTTACATTCTTGTATTCTATCCAGCAAAAGAGTAGAAATCAACAGAAACTGTTATTCTTGAATAAGTTCTCTGTTTTGCTACCATTGGCTAGAAATTATTAAAAAGGACTCTCCATGGCTGGAAAAATCACGCATGAAGACAAACATTCATACACTTAATCAGTCTTGTACTGTTAATGAATAAATACTCTCTCAACTGCTTCAATCCTACACTTTGAACTTTATTGACAGTTACATAGTCCACAAAATTAGCAAGATACTTTAAAACGACCATAAAGAAGAAAAAAATTCTGCTCCTTGTTTCACACTAAACAAGAAGATCATTGTAGGACTTCCCTCCATGCATTTTAACAATTTCTCTTCAACTCATAATGTTTGTTGACAAAAAATTTTAGAAGATACAGAAGTCTTTCCAATTGATGCAAAAACACAGAGCTTCTGACAGCTACCAACATCCCATTGCTTATTTTTATTAAGTCACCAAAGCTCTCTTGTTTTAATATATTGCATATACAGGATATCAACACTTCAAGCCATAAAAAAGATGTCAGTATTTTCATTAAAAAGTATAAATTCACCAAATTTCAATAACCAAGTTACATTAAAAGTGAAAAAAGGAAAAGGCTTTCAAAAGTTAACTACTTTATCAAACAACTTTAACAACAAAAGTGAAAAGAACAATGTCTCATTTAATCTGGGTATGTAGGCAGTCACTTAAAAATATTTGTACTTCCTGTACAATTATTTCTTTGAAGTACATAAATAAGTCTCACCATTTGTGTAAAAAGGCACATGAAAGAATACAAAAAGGAAGCTTAGGTAAAGTATGCAGCATTCTGAAGGGGAGAAACTTTAGGAAACTAAGTCAAAACCACTCATCAGAACTTATTTCCCCTTAGTCCAAAATACCAGTTAAAAGCTTACAGCAATTTATTAAGACTGCGGTAGCTTCTCAAGCCTATATTAATTGTATCCAGGACAGGCAACGGCTAGTGAAGTCTGCTCAGCTTTTGTCTGAAAGAACTCTTGCACATATCCATTCAATCATATCTGTACAGAATGTTCTGAAACAAAAGTTACACAATTCAGTCTGACCTGCCATCTGAGAGTTCAAAGATAAACAGCTATTTTCAGCATAAATCAGTCAACCATACAATGCATTTGATTTTTTTGTCTCTACTAATCAACTGCATGAACGTTCATACTGCTATGATGAGAAGCATGGATATAATTTTCTCACAACTATTTCAGAAAGTACATGCACTTTTGATGGAAATATGCAATATTACACTCCCTGTGTAGTTTCTTGAATATGTATCTTGAATAGGATTCATCAATGTCCATTGTTGTTACCTACATTTCCACTATACTTGATTATAATCAGTAAAGACCTAGTCAATGAAATACAATTCATCTTGCCTGGAAGTATATTTCTAAAATATACCAGTCAGAGGAATCCTAAAATATTAAAACACATTTTTAATATAGAAGAGATGACATATCACCAACTCAGCTACAGACATCTAAATTAGATTAAGCCCATGTTATCTGGCTTCCAGATTTGGACTATGTTCCTTCCTTCTGTAGCAATCAAAAAATATATATATTTATATGGTAATCACAGTTTTTTAACACTTCCATTCATAAACCCTGTTCTTATGCTTCTCATAAGCTTCCCTCACAGCCAGTCATTGTCTTGGACTGGGAAACATTTACAAAACTCAGACCATAAACATGTAACAGTTTCCAACACAGATCATCTTGAACCTTTCCTATGCTTCCAATATGACACACAGATGCAGAGATCTGCCTAGGCAGGGAAGAGAACAGCCTCTACAACCTGCTAATAACAATAAAATGCAGAAAAACACAGCTGCCCCAACCAAGCAAAAATTCTCTGAAGCCAGGCTGGAATGTAGATTTGAGAGTTGAGGGCAGAACTAAACATGTGTACATTAGCACCTGGCAAGGTAGTAATTTTCACAATATTAATTGAAGTCATTATCACCATACCTTAAGGTCTCCCTTTTGAACACAACCTAAGTGTGTAATGCAAGATATTTGTCAGTAATAGACCTTTCCTGACCACCAAAAACTGGCCTGTAACTTTTATACAACACTCCCCGCCCCAAAAAAACCCAACCATCAACTATTTTAAAAGACTACAATTATATTGAAATAATAATTATTTAAATAATTATTTAAATAATTATTTAAATCTCAACTCAGCCTTGGAATTCTGGAATATCAGCTTTGTTTATCTGTGTCCACTACAACAGAGATGGACTGTAATGGGGTACTTACACTCGTCAAACATTATCTCTTACTACATGCTGAATATGTTTCCCCAGAGTTTCACATCTTCCTAAGATTCACTGGACCAGAATTTGCTGGGTTATCACCAAACCTTGAAGTCCCTCACATATTTCCATACCACTATATGTGATCCATTACAGATTTTTAAAAAAGCAAACAACAAACAAACAAAAAAAACCCCCACCACATTTATTTTAACAGAATATTTTTAGCACCTAATATTTATTCCCCATCTGAAGGGATTTATGTATCTTATACCAAGTAATACTTAAGACTGCTATCAAGTAAATAAACAAGGGAGTTTTGCAGTTTCCTCAAGCAATATTTATGACATTTTTCTACATCTTCTCTGGCTCTTCTGCACCCTTTTGAACTATCAACATCAATCACTAAGAACACTTCCAGTACCCATTTCACAAATTAAAGAACAAGTCTTTCAGTCTTTCTACTAAATGTTGAATTTTAGTCTTTCCTGCACTATTTCACAGCCAGAGACTGAACTAATATTTGTCAAAGTGGTTGTTCATAAGGAGTTACTAACTCTGCCTTGACTCCCTATGACCTCTCCAGAATTGGTGCTTTCCCCAGTCAAGAATCCAGGAGCTTTCCGAAAATACAGCCTTCACTTCTTGTTTCTAGAGGCATCATTTTGACCAAATCATACTTTACTCAGCATAAATCTGTATTACCAACTAGCTCAGATTATTCTGCTATTCCAAAAAACAAGTTTATCATGAGTACTGATTTTGAAACTTAAGGTCAGGCTATTATCTAAAACATAAAATATCCTAAAGTAAGGTTGTTCAACAGAAACAACACAATCCAACCGTGATTCCAGTTATTCCTTTTTGCAGTGTGACCAATAACAGACTTTTTAAACCAGTTGATGCATTTTCCTTTTTTTTTTTTCTTTTTCTTTTTGCTCACTTCTAGATAGATGCTATATAACTATATAGAACTCCATGAGCCACTTTTTCATGTCTTATCAAACCCTGGCTGTTTACTACACTCATCTTTATCACATATTTTAAAATATGTTAGAGGGTATACACAACTTACATAAAACATGGTATAAATATATAAAACTCAGGTTTAAGTAGAAGCGTAGGGTGCTACACCTGGGTCCCCAGCTGGGGAAAGTCTGGGAGATGAACACATCGAGAGTAGCCCTGCCAAGACTTGGGGGCGCTGATGGATGAGAGGCTGGACACGACTTACAATGTGCACTTGGAGCCCAGAAAGCCAAAGGTGTCCTGGGCAGCATTAAAAGTAGAGTGGCCAGTAGGTCGAGGGAGGTGATTCTGCCCCTCTACCCTTCTCTGGAGAGTCCCTCCTGAAGTGCTGCATCCACTTATGGGGTCTCCAGTGCAGGACGGACAACAACCTGTCGGAGCGAATCCAGAGGAGGGTCACCAACTGTTAGCCCGGTACTGCCAAGTCCACCACTAAACCATGTCCCTAAGTGCCACAACTGCACATCTTTTAAACACTGCCAGGGATGGTGACCCATCCACTTCCCTGGACAGCCTGTTCCAGTGCTTGATAATCCTTTCCATGAAGAATGTTTTTCCTAATATCCAGTCTAAATCTCCCTTGCTTCAATTTGAGGCTATACTATATATTTTGTTCAACCCTTTATTCAATTAATTTGAAACAAGTTGTAGTCCCATATATTTATTTTAGTAGCAAAGTTATATTCTTTAAAATGTACAAAATCTCCTTTCAAATGCACACTGAATTCTGTATATTTAGAACCTTATCTCTATGGTTACACTTCTAATTACACTTGATTTTTATACTCTGCTACTACAGCTCTCGTGAGTAGCCCAAATACTACTTCATTGGATAGATTTGCAAAGTCTAGTGTATAGGAAGCTGTCCTGAAACATTGCTACTAGTTTTAAAAAGAGCAAGTCAAGTTTCAAAACCTTGTAGTTTTGGAAACAAAAGCCTTCAATTACCTAATAACAGATTTCTGAACATGTTAAACAGGCAGTGTTTTGTTTCCCTGCTAACCTACACAATGTGCTGTGTTCTTGGAGTCTGTCCTCAATTACATTCAGGATGCTCTATACAAAGTTGTGCAGAGCAATGCTGAACACAGTCTGAAGAAAAAGCATTGTTCCTGAAAACTGCTGTTTCATAATGGTCTTTCTGATAATACAGCTGTTAGTCAGGAATTCAACACATTTTTTAACTATATAAGGAAGCTAGGTTTATTCCAGAAGTGGCATGCAATGCCTTTCCAACCTCAGGAGACAATTCCACAGTTTAAAATATCACATGGTATGGCTTGAATATATTTTACACTTTGTGAGTAGCCATTACCTAACTTTCCTCCACTGCCTTTAATTACCCCATTAAGCAAGTTGGTATTTGCATTTGCGCTTAGAGCAGCTGTACTAGAGCTGCAGGGCACAAGAATATAAAACCAAGAAGAAAAATTAATAAAACATTATCTTTTCCATTTAGTAAGTTCACTTTATCTCTTAATGAAAACATTTGTATTAGTAGATATTATTTCAGCACTGTAAGGTAATAAATCACATAAACTTTGTATTATTCAAGCCAACTGAACTGCCAGACTAAAGTATCATCACTCACTGATGGCACAACTTACCCTTAAGCTTTTCTCATCTTACGGTATTTCTGAGGAGTCATTTCATACCTGAAAATGTTATTCAAAACATAGAAAGTGGTGTAAATGTAATAAAACAGAAAGCCTTCTTGTTTTAAACCCTTTACGTAGGAAATAACTTATAAAATTTATTTTACTGTGTTGCACATCTTTAATCCAGACACATTTTTGAGAAAACAAAGATTACCATTTCAATTAATTAATTTAAAAAAGTCTACAAGTCATAACACATTCTTAGAAACAGCTTCCAAGTTTCAAGACTGTTTATTTTTCAGCTAGCCTAGATAGTTTACAAGACATCCATTATGGATTGGAATAACAGTTATTACATAATTATTACATAGTAACATAATAATACAAGCATTTAGAGAACACCATGTTCTCTAAATAGTATGTATACAAGAAACAGACTAATGAGAAGTATCAATTTATGAAGAGCCATTGCTTATGAAAATCCAATTCCAGATTGTTTGCTGGTTGCTGCTTAAGTAGTTCCAGGCACGTGGAAGCTCCTTTCCCTAGGAATAAAGATCATACTTCTATTGTGCATTAGAAGACTGAGACCTTGTGTACACAGATGAAGGAAGCAGAGTAACAGTTTTGGTTTTCCCCATTTGCTTCGTTTCTGAAGTCCTAATTTTGTAGCTGTTATAAAAGTGTCCTTTTTATATGAGAGTATTATCCATGGGAATCTCACTATAGTCTTGTATCTGGCAGGAATGACCTTATACCAGGCTTTCTGCTGTCCCCATTAAGATTTTCCTCTTAGTGAAAATTACTCCAACTGAGATCTTTTACAAACATCTCTATTTTTCACTGTAGAGCAAAGCTAAGGGACCTATTAAGAAATCGAAGAATCACTATTTGAAAAGCATCAGAAGCATATCATAGTACGGACTGATGGTCTATACCAGTTTTGGTGCCAAAATTCAAGTATGAACACAAATTTGACAGCACTTAATCTAAAAGCTCCTCTCTTCACAAAGCAGGGGTGTATATAGGTAGAAAGTTCTTAAGGGGTGTAAGAGTAGCATGATTAGCACATATAATACAGTAGCTCTATATCTTTATTTATGTACTTTTATGTCAACACAGCACAGGCCTAAGACACTCTGTTTTATGTGTTTTAAACACTGTCCTAAATCAAATTTTACTAGAATATAACTTTTCATGAGCTCTTTAATTGCATTTTTCATGAAGGATTGTGAGGACAAAGGAAATGTGACTCAGCTCAAGCAGCATATTTACATACACACGCATATAAAATACAGAGCAAAGATTTGGTGGATCTGTATATCACATACATGTCCCATCAATAAAGAGGAAACTAAATTATCATGAAAATTTTACAAGTCTTAATTTGACTTCCATTTCCATTCAAGAACTGATTTAGCAATATCAAGACTTCGGGTACTGCTGCCAATTCCTACCATTTGGATGACAAATGTTTCTTCCTTTCTTTCTGAAAAATTAAACATCTAATTCCCATGAAGAGGCCAGTGGCTAATGAGGGAACATTTTACAAGAAGAACTAAAAATTGTGATCAACACAGCAGGCAAACATTAACATTTTTACAAGCACAACCATGCCACAGTTCAATTTCTTGTTCCAGCTTTTGCAGGCAGGCAGCTGCTGCCTAGACATGTTGAGAACCCCAACACTTACTGCAAATCCCAGCTTTCTGATACTTATTCAAAGTGGCAAGAAACATTCCTCCTACATCACTTTCAAATATTTGACAGCCTGGTCATCCATTAAATGCATTTCATAGCAATGTCTATGGATCACTATATAATTCTTTCTGCCAGCAACTGAAAAATAATATGATGCATAGGAAGCTGGAAGGGTTCCCAGGTCCCACCGTACCTGACAGGCACGGAGAATGCAGGAATAAAAGTCAGCAGACTGAAGGCACAGGACTACTGTGAGAAGGCAAGTAACAGATTACACTGATTAATGAGTGGATATAGAGAGCAGGGTTAGCTGCTGGTCAGGCAGCAATCAGATATTTGCAGTGAGAATTGATGCAGCCTATGGCCAAAAGTCATGTCACTCAAATCAGTGCAAAGGCAACAAAATAAAAAGGCAAAACCAAAATAAATAAATACAACAATAGAACCCCTAGATATCCTTTCTTCTTTCCCATACACCTTACTAACTTTAAGAAAAATTCCATTTTCACTCTAAACTTGAAATCCTAATGCTTGGTATGGCAGATGTGATTCAGTAATGCCATCTTCCTGAGATGGAAGATGGAGCCACAACCACTGAAGTACGTATAGATGCACACATTCAATTATAGGGGAAATTAGAGAGGATAAAACAGATTATGTGCTCCCTCTGGAATACATACCCTGCCAGAGGACCTGAGGCTGAAGAAGAGGTGGTAGGGGTTAATTACCAGCTGGAACCAAAATGCTTTCTTTTTGACACTTCAAAATGTAAACCTGTTTAAGTGCCATAATTTTAACCAAGCACTGACACACACACATATTAACAGAAATATCCAGCTATTTTAGTCATTGCCCACTTTTCTTGCAGTGACTTGAAAAAATGTATCTTTTCCTTTCATTTACACCCAAAGGATTAAAACAAACAAAAAAAACCTCTCAGTGCATATTTAGCACAGCCGCATTTAAACAGTTTCACAAGTACTGATCATGCTCCACTGAAGATGTGCTCTGCAGCACAATGAGAAAGATGAAAACTTTCATAACATAGGAAAACTGCATGTTCTACAATCACTGTAAAACATGTCCAACTCATTTCCAGCCAAAAGGTCACCTTCAGCAAACACTGCTTCATCTTTCAAGGACTAAGTTCCAACAGCCAAAAATGCCCACTGTCTGCCCCTACATGGCCACTGTGCTGGTCAGGGCTGGGACTGGTGTGTGAGAGTCAAGGGAGTGTCCCCTGGACCTGCCTTGTGGCACTCCCCGCGCTGTGAGAGACCAGCTAAAGGAAGATGTATCAGTGAATGAGCCAAAACTTATTTCATTAGCCAAAAAACTGCTCCCATTCAAGATTTTTTTAAAAAACTTACAGGTACATTTGCCAAATGCTTGGATGATGTTTTCAACCTCCACATGTTCTTGCAAAGCTTAAGCTAAATAAAATTAACCAATTGGACTCAGAAAAAAAAAAATCATTGTTTTTGTTATTTGAGATGCACACTCTGATTTTGTAATCTTGCTGTTCTTTCAAACTAATATCCAAGAATGTTTACTTCACATGTAGAAAATTTAATTAGATAAAGCAAAACCAGATGTTGGAGAACTTAGGAAAAAATATTTTCTAATTATCACAACAGTTTTGCATAAAAACATTCTCATGCTTATTCAGCTTGTAAAGTTCTGGCTTTATACTCCACGTGTTGTTACACTGCCAGGGACTGTGTAAAGCAGTAACACTGCTTAATCAACATAGTTGTTATAACACATTTGTCACTATGCCTTCTTTATTAGTAAGTTGAGCTGGTAGTATGGACTAATCAAAATGCCTTTGAGCAACCATTAATACTGTTCACTTAATCATCTATTTGGTTTAGATCTAATGTCAAGCTCATTTTATACTCTCCATGTTCTGCTACCGTAAATCCTTTAAACTACTACTTTTTTTTTTTTTGGAACACTGAACAGACCAAAGTAAATGATTTCTCTATTATAAAAGATTTTGAGACAAGGGAAACAGCCAACTCTCATTTGCTGAAATTACTTATGACTTTCATTAATGACCAAGGAAAAATTTTTAGAACCAGAGTAAAAAATTAAGAGTTCAGTGCTTCATAATGTAAACATTTATCAGAAAACATGCTTTCGGTTAAAAAAAAAAAAACCAAATTTTCAAGTCCAAATTAAAAATATATATATTCCACTGTGGTATCATCTTGAAAACAGCATTTTTGAAGAAGGTAAATGGAAAAAAAGGAGATGTAACCTTCCATCTTTTTTCCAGTCCATGGCTGAATATGGAATTCCCAGCATGGATGGTAAAGAATATACAACACAGTGAAGGTCCTCTGGGTTTGATATTCACCTGTCTCTTCCCAGCATCACCTAATTCTTATTACCTCAATTAGTATCTGCCAGAATCAGTAAAATGAGATCCCTCTACTGCTACTATTATTTTGTTTGACCTTGGTATCATGAACAAGAATGTAATTATGATAATGAGCCAATTATTTTTTATAGTTTAGCAATCAAAAAGACTATTACTCCCTCCCTTTTCTCAGGATAATACCTGAACATTCTGGTTTTATTTCATTTTCAATTGCTCACTTGGAATCATTATCATTAACATTTTGCTTAGTGTTTATTTCTTACTTCTAAAATAAATTTAAAACAAAACAAAACAAAGAAAACAAAACCAACCAGTGAAGTTTTAGAATACTCAAAACAGCATGCAAGACGTATGATTTATGTAGGACAACAAACAAATATTTTAATGCTTGCAATATTTTACAGGATTTACTGGTATGAATTTTGAGTGACAGCACATCTGTCTGTTAGGACAACTAATTGCCATCAGCTAAACCATCACACACACTGCGTATTTTAAATAGTTTATATAAAAACAGTGTTCAGGATGTTTGAGAGGATTTAAATTATTTTAGTACTTTACAGACAATCCAGGTATATCTGCCTGCTAAGGGATTTTTTGCGCCATATTTCTTGTAGTTTCCATGGAGTTTTTAAAAAAAAAAAAAACCCCAAACAAAACAACAACAAAAAACCACAATAACTTGGGAAAAAAAACAATGGTTTGCAGCCTTCTGATGATGAAAATGGTATGTCCATGTCATTTTGAGGTCAGATTTTTCACCTACAGTGGAAAAATCAGTCAGAAACCACTATATAAAAGTGACTTGAGAAAGTTTGGACTGACTGAAACACAATTAATACAAAACTATTATCCTAGTCAGACGACTGACTGTTAAAATAGTGACTCTACAAAAAACCGCCTGGGTTTGTCCCTAAAAATCAGAAATCATGCTATTTCAGAAGAAATACTCTTTCATTTACTGGTCAGAAACTATTTTTTTCAATTTTCATGATTGAGGGATTTATGGGCAAACTATACAGGCACAAGTTTTAGGAAAAAAAGAACATTTTTTTGCTGCCTGCAATTACTTTTTAAATCAAAGCTGTGTTACCCAAAATTAGATTCACTTATGATGCATAGTACAATTTCAGAATCAATTTCTGACTTAAGAGACAGCTTAAATGTACAACAGCAAGTTAACTGTTACTTTTTAGAGAGTTTTTTTTACTCAGACATGTTTATAATTGCAACAAAAATATAAACCTGAAACTCTGTACATTTCATTCAAACTGCAGTTCACCGTTATCCACATAAGAATCACGTCCACTTTAGTTGTCTACTTCTAGAACTGCTTTATGCAGGTTGTAGCATATATATCTCAGTTAAGTAAAGATAATTGCTATTGACTCCAAAGATATTTCAAATTTTCTATAAAAAAGAATCAAAAAGTTGATAGGAAAGAGGCAAGCTAAGATTCCATACGAAAATTTGTGAGTAACAGAAATTAAACGCACCTTTCTGCCACAGTAAACATTAAATCTCCACTGCTAGAGAAGGACTTCACAACCATCATGATTCCACAGCATGTTAAAGCAATACCATAAAGACGGGAAACTTCCATGAAACAAATTCAGAGGAAACCTATAAATAAGAAGAAAAAACGTCAGAAGGCAAAAATTAAACAAATTACCTATATGAGTTTCCTCGGTGATTCACTAAAGGAGAGGCTGTGATGATCTAATAGTAATAGCAAATTCAATAGCAATAGCAAATTCAGCATTAGTATCTTTATACAGCCAAGAACATACAAAGATAAGCATATTTTAATGGCTCCCCCCCATTTCAAAGCTTACTGTGTCCCACATGCCCCTGGGTACTTTCTAATTTCCCTGAATAGCCCAAAGTTTAACTCTCCATTGCATAATCGTGTCTAGGAGGTCATTCCACACATTTTTTGTTTCTGTGAGAAACTGCTGCCAGGCATCTCTTTGGAACCTTTTCTACTCTCATTCTTTCTTCCATTTATGCCATCTGAACACATTACTTACATCCATCTCAAAATTCTAATTTAAGAGGACATTCCTCTGAATCACACCTTAGTCTTGCCCATCCTTTCCCAAGTATATTGAAAGAGATTTTTATTTTCAGTCTGAATTTTTTTTAATAAAAAATAAACACCATCTGTTTCCTGTCAGCCATTACAAAGCCAAACAATTAAGATTAGATCCTTACAGAGGCTTATTATAATTTTTAAAAAAACCCAACTTTTCAAAATATTAATTGGCTCAGCAACCAAGCGATACAAACAGAATCCAGTAAACTAAGTACAGCACACTGGCAACAAGCAGTAAACACAATTATTCTGCCTTTATAGAATCACACCTCAAAATCTCCTTAACTAGAAGAAATATGAGAGCTAAACAGAAAAAAAATTGTAACTTAGCCATTCTCTTCTGGTCCATTTGCTCTACATCCAAACTCCTTTTTTGGAGTTCAGTGAAATCCTCAGCCTTATTCCTAATGTAACCTCCTTACTCAGTCTTATGAAAAACAAAGAAGAGCAGAGTAAGTGGAATATAAGAAGATAGACCACAATAAGGACTTTTTCTTTCGCTGCACCTATGTTTGCATACACCGAGGAAATTCTGTATTATATCTAATCTCATTTGAGAGCTTCCTATCCTCTTTTAGCTTGTACTGTCAAAAAACCAAGAAAGATAAATCAGGCTCAGGAAACACACATGCAATCAAAACTTCAGGCAAAGAAGTTTTAACATAAGCTAGATTTTATTGTACAAACTACATTTAAGCTGCAACACTATGGTTTAATATTGACAACTGCAAAAGAACTGCAGTAACGAAAGACAATTGTCCTTTGTACCCTCATGATAGTGGACAAATACATTTTATTTGAAATCCCACATTCCAAAAATCATTTTACTTTTTTATTCACAAGGAAAATTTAAATTAAGGAGCTCTCTGGTATTGTCAGAAAGCAATACTTGTCCGTATATCAGCATGCCACCACTGCCCAAGTTGAGGACTTGGAGTAAGAAACCCACTGTAAAAGAGAATTAAATATCTTTTGTGGTTTATTTTACTTCATTGACAGGATGAGTTAGAGACCTCCATTCAACACGAAAGCTCTCTCCGTAATCAAAGTAGTGAAAATTCATCTTACTAGTCTTTCAGTCTTTGAATTAATATCAACATAATGGTTTTAGCTGGGATACAGTTAATTTTCTTCACAGTAGTTCATATGGGGCCATGTTTTGGATTTGTGCTGATAACAGTGTTGATAACACATGGAAGTTTTAGTCACTGCTAAGCAGTGCTTACACAAAGTCAAGGCCTTTTCATAGGGCAGCGAGGTGGCTGTGGGTGCACAAGAAATTGAGAGGGAACACAGCCAGGAAAATGACTCCAACTAAGCAAAAGGGTATTCCACAGCACAGAGAATCATGTTCAGCATATAACGCTGGGGGACAAAGGATGAAGGGGAGGGAGGGACATTTGGAATGATGGTATTTGCCTCCCCAAGGGTTAAGCATGATGGAGCCCTGCTTTCCTAGGAATGGCTGAACACTTCCCTATCCATGGGAAGCAGTGCACAACACTTCTGCTTTACCTGTTAAACTGCCTTTATCTCAATCCACTTTTACCCTTCTGATTCCCTTCCCCATCCCACTGGAGGAGGAGTAAGTGAGCAGCTGTCTGAGGCAGAGCTGTCCACCAGGATTAAACCATGACACAAGTTTCCTATAATTCAGAGACTTTTAGACCAAGCTCAGTGGGCACAATTAGGAACTGTAATTGAGTTAGTTGGGGATATATATCATCCATGTGTTAGTGTTCATTTTTTACCAACAAAAATGGAAGCCATATAACATAAACAGTGCAAGAGTTTCACACAAGTACCATGTAACAATCATACAAACAGTTGATTTGAGCAATGTGAATAGCAGTGGCCAAAAGCAAGAATTTATTTTCTTTTAGCTGAACTTCTGAACTGCTTAAAAAGAAGCCAAATTCAGCCAAATTTGATAAATCAAGTTTATCATGAGGCTAATAGTTCACATTCAGCTTTTGGTTGAAAGCAAATTTTTATAGCCTGCAGAATGGAATTGTAACAAAATGCTGACAAGCCCTTACCATACAAAATAATTCCTGCTAGAGGGTGGATTGTCTATTCTTGACATTCAAAAATAAATGGATTTACATTTAAGAAATAAGATATGATATACATTCAGTAACTGTACCTCTCTTTGGCTTTTTCTATTTGATATATGGAAAATAATTTGTGAACAAGACAAAGTTCACATTCTTTTCCCTTTCTAAGTTCAAAGGTGAAATGCTTCAGAGTTCACCCCTAAGGCCAATTAGATCTATTAAGTCTCGCGTGACAGCAGTATTTAAAAAAGAGAAATATCCTTTGCAAAAGCAGAAGGACACGTTCCTGTGGTCCAGTTCCAACCCTTGTGACTTAACTGTGGCTCCAATGCCTTAATGCAGCAGACAGTTGATGTAGACGTTCTCCCTCTTCCTGCCACATAACTGACTTTAAGTTTTTTTAGAAAAACAAAACTAGTTCTGAGCTTTTCACTAGTAGAGTGTGGTGCCACTAACAGTATTCAGAAGAAATGCATACACAGTGAAGGGCCATTGGTTGCTGCCATTTATGACAAGTTCTGCAATAGATTGCACAACAAAACGTCATGAGACCAATCCAGCACCCAAAACTTATAACCAAGAATATGAATCCTGTTGACTTGCAAACAGAAACCTGACTATTACAATTAGAACGCTAGAAGAAACCCAGTTTACTATTCTAATACACTTTAGATTATGAGTTAATATGAATGTTTTAAAGATCTTAACAACAGACAATTTTCTGATGTGCGATAATTGCAGTTACTAAAATATATTAACTCAGTAAACGGGGACCTTCCACAAACTTTAATAAAGTAGCCTTGATGTGACTACCTTCTGTTCACCACAGGATACATTTTTCATGTTCCTTGGCAAAAAGTACAGCTTTTCCTAAGCAGAAGTGTATTTTTTGTTTTACTTGTGCTTGTTACCTTTGTGATCATTTTACGCAAAATTATCTGTAAACTACAAAAATATTTCTTACACTATTTTGCTGACAGCACTCATTCTGATGTATTTGTTTTTTTTCTTTACGACCATCAGTTGATAAACCTCATTTTCAATCAGAACATAGTCTTTCAGTATTTGTCTGATCCATATCTGCTCATTCCCAGAAAAAATGGGCACTGTTAGGTAGTCCTTTTCCATACAGACTTTTTTCTCCCCATACATATTCATTACAGTTTTGAAAATACTTATTTTCAGGATACTTTGTTCAGTAACAACTGTTACACCAGCAATACTATCAATGGCATATTTTGCACACTGTAATTTCTACATCGAGCCATACCTAAGCATCTTTAAATTACATTGAAATGAAAAGTCATATAAATTTTTTAAAATCCAGTATGAAATATTTTATCTTGTAGAGATACCAGTTCATGTAAACAGAGAGAAATAGCAAGAGCACAGCAGATGGTTGAAGGTGTAAAAAGGTAATATAATCAATGAGTAAAAAGGTAATATAAAGTAAATGCTATGTCACAAGTATTGCAAAGTCCTAATGTTACTACTGGAAGTAAACTCAAGGGAAGAAATGAGGTTTTGACCATGTGTTCTTCAAGTGGGAAGGGGATGGGGATTTTTATTTCTAGACTTCATAGCGATATTTCCCTCCTACCTATGAAAGGAATTTTCATTTCTGTCATTTATAGTACACTGTGCTCTTTGCCTACTCATTTAAAGAAAATGAGCAAAGTATTTCCCCATATGAAAATGAGATCTGCCACCTTTTTTTATTATTTCAAGGCATTTATAAAAGGCACGGATGCAAACAGTGAGTGACACCAGTGTGAAATTTTACAGACATCACCATACCACTTACATTAAGGGTCAACGTACATAAAGGAAAAGGGCAATCATCCAACTTCTGCTTCAGCACTTCCACTGAGCATTTTATTGCAATTCTCCTTTTCCTCTGCCTTTGCTGTACTTGACTAGAAAGAAGCTATGAAATACTTCTCAAACCTTTTCCTCATATCATTACACTTCCAGATCACTATCTAGTGACACTTTTTATCTGGTTTTGATGCCACTGAAAGCCGGGCTTCAGGAAAGAGCAAAACAATTCTCATGGAACTTTACCTAATGATTCTTTCACATTATACTACAGAGATTGACACAAATGGAAAAAATCTTGGATATTGGCCTCCGTAAAACACCACTCATTGTACTGCAATTTCAATGCAACTTGGAATTCACTAAGGACTTGGACCATAATTTCTATTTATCAAATATATGTTAATTAATTCTAATTACATTAAAATAATCTCCCATTTTAGTGCTATCATAGAGCAAACAGAAATTACTAAAAAGCAATTAATTCTTATTAGATTTTATTTCATAGTACTGATAGGAGGATCTTACATGATCAAATTTCACAATAATACTCTACAAAAAGATCACAAAAAGCTCTTCAATAGACCATGAAAATCAGTCACTTACACTTACTAAAAAAATAAATTAATTTTAAAATATAGAAAGTTGTGTTCTCGAGAGTATCTAAAATATGCTTTAAAATATGGTTATTACCAGATAGGATATCACTATTCAATTTATATTTTGATCCCGTTTCCTTCTAGATTCAAGGGATTCAACAGATGACTTATATTACATACAATTATTTTTATTTTACTTAATCTTTTTAACATCTAACTCAAGAGATAATGAAGGGTTAAATGCTGGCATGTGGCTATACTTAGCATTAATTATGCATGAAATGGCTTAATGAAGCCATAACAACACTCATATCAGACCAAGTGCGACCTCTGTTATCATACAGCCATTAGCAGACTGCTGCAAATTTAATATCTCAAAGGATGTTTGAAAATCAATATGAACACATTGTACAGTTGTGTCCATATCACAAAAGTCCCAAACTTTGTTGTTCATATTTTGGGATAGCACAGTAAATACAAAAGAGCCACAACAAATCATTCTTAACTGAGCAACACCCTTTTGAGGGCTTCTTGTAACAAGCTTTCCATGTCATTCAGAAGGAAAATCCACAAAATTGTCATCATTTTTCTTACTTACTTGACTGACATCTATGTGTAGAGGGCTTTCACTGTTTTCCTGAGTACTGAACTGAAAGCATAAAGCCTGTGTAAACCTACAAAACATATGCTCATTAAGTGCTAAACTAAAATATTCTCATCCCACTCTGTAAACTGAGAGTAGGTTTTCTTTAACATGGCATACAGGGATTTAACTATAGAATTCATTAAAGGGAGTGCAAGTCATAGAGCTAAAATCTACTGCCATAGAAAGAGTTACCCTTAGAACATATTTAATAAAACCTAAGCATGGGCTGCAGTACCTGCATATTTTAAATAGTTATTGGAGACAAAAATTGTTGCAAGGCTGCAACATAAAACTGAAGGAAAAAAGACCTTTACAATGTCTGCATCCAGCAATCATGGTGAAATATTATATGCATCTTGTAAGTGTCTAATTACTGATGTCCTGTCTTTTATTTCATTTCATTTTACTACCTAAACTGTCTCTAAAGTGCCTATCTTCATTTGCATTTTAATGAATAATAATTGATATTTATTCAGCATATTCTATTTGCATCTCAGAGGTTCATTTACAGATTAATATTCTTATTACCTAAAACAAACTCTGCACAGATATTCAGATTTGGGAATTACTAGCAGGCAAACAAGACACTGTGGGTAGCATTATAATTTGGTCAACCTGCTGGTCTCAGCTTTAGCTTTTGCATTAGGTGTCAGTGGTGGCTGGAAATGCCTGGACTTTAGGAAGTTGCACTGCAGTTCCAGGGATCTAAAGAATTAAAGAGACTACTCACTGAGATGCCTAAAGGTTTTCAATTTAACTCATTCTTGCCAAAGTAAGTACAATAAGTCATCCAGAACAAAGGAGTAGCAATCACTGCTTTCTACACTCACACTGATAGCACAGGAAATATCATAACACATTGTGATCAAAAAGAAAAAAAAAAAAACACAAACAAAACCCCCACAAACAAACAAAAAACCAGATACTTAGGCTTGCATAAGTTTATGAACCAGACTGATTGGTATATATTGTGCCTTAACCATTCAAGTCCAACTAAGAGTAATGAAAATGTTCAGCTTTAATTTCCGAAAGTGCTTTCCACTTGCAATTATTTGATTTCCAATTTTGACAGTTACAATTCAGTAGTCACTCCAGTCATTTCCTTACCTTTACAATAAAAAAAAAAAAAAGAACAAACCCCTAACTTTACTGCTATAGTAAATTTGATTACATATTTTACAGCTTTGGATATCTGCAATGTAAAGAAACAAAGCCACACAAGCATAGAAGTGACATTTGGATTTCATATTCATGACTGGTTCCCTGGTAGTAGGTTTAAATGTCAAACTTCTGTGAAGAGATTCCCCCTGACATTAATCTTTCTCATCCATACACTCTTTTCAGGAAATTTATATTCCAGCATCTTAGAAAATACTTGGTATTCTTCTCTATATATCTCCCTGTTTCCTGGGATAATGCTGATCCTAATCTAAACCAAGCACTTGTGCAATGGGCTGCCGTAAATTTTAAAACTGTCAAGTGAAGGCTGTGCTCTCTAAACACTACTATCTTCAGATTAACCTTTTATCATACACAAAATATATTTAAAAATAGATATAAGGTAAATATCTAAGACAGCATCCTTGGCAATGCAGCTTATGGATGAAGTGTCACTCTCCAAGAAGACATCTAGAATAAAGACACCCTGAAGTGCTCTTTGTCTCCTCCTGCTCTAAGTGGTGCTTATACTAACTCAGCGATTGTTAGTTGCACACCAACACTGTAAGCAATGAAATTGCAAAGGATACTAAGAACCATTGTAAATTTTGAAAGAATTAGCAATATTTACATGCATATTTTGCAAAGGCTTAAGGCGACTGTAGATAGGGGACAGAACTTTAAAGCCTAAAGCCAAAAATATAATCTAATCAAGAAAGGCATTACAAATATTTTTAAGAACCTTGCGGAAGATGAGGAAAAATATTATCATATGATGTCCAGTGGCATAATCTCTAGGAATATGGACCATCCAAAAAGAAAGCCACAGTCAAATCATGACATCCCTGGTCAGAGTAAATGAAAGTTCTCAAACAGCCTGTTCTAGCAATTTCCTTTGTATATAGGAACAGAGAAAGCATGGCTCTCAGAAAATTTTGGGTCACACTGACCAAACTCAAAAGCTAGTGTCTATTGCAGCTTGTAAGAATATTACTGTACAGTATAATGCTAAAAGAACTTGTAGTTCTATATGTTTGTAACTCAACTTTTATTACAAATATAAGTTCGTAAATAAGCATTCTTGTACTGAAATGTCTATTTTAGTGATGATCCCGATTCCATCAGACAAAGCAAGACTCAAGGAAGGACACCAGTGCCCACCACCAAAGAGGTGGTGTAGAGGTCCCACCTAGAGCTGCTTGCCTGGCAATCCACTCTACTATAGCAAAGGTGGACAAGAAAAGTTACTATGCTGGGACTAACTTGGTAAGTGTAATTCTACAGCATTTGGGGAAGAAGAAACAAAGGGAAGAGAACCTACATCAGTTCCTTTTTCACTTGATTACGGTTTGTTTTTTATTCAAGCTGGTATGTTTTGCTGGAACTTTAACTGTTATAGTTCTTGCTATTTTACAAACTAAATTATGAAGTTGAAAACTGAAGAATTATCAACTTCTTTTTTGGGTTATGTTTAAGCATTACTGTGCTAGCAACCTCTGGCTTACTTAAATAATTTTTTAATGTAAAAAGCTAAGGGTAAGAACATCCATTGTGGCATAGCATTCTTTTTAAAATACTAGGCTAACAACTTTCCCATCTAATTATTTTTAAATGAGTGAGAAAATAAGTGAAGACAGGCACACAGTGTTTCAAATATTTCAAATCACATAACTGATAATGAAAAGATGAAAGAAACTAGATCAGAGTACACAGCAGATCTAAAGAAAGCATATAATCATTGTATAGCACGAGATGGCCTCTGGGCTGCAGTCAGTCAGGAACCTCTTATAAAATTATTACAGTGATACAATGGAGTGTTTCTGGTTCAAAAAGTAAGAGTACTAATACTGAGTGAAGTCCTTGTCCCATTTGATCTTAATAAGGGACTAAGGCAGGGAGATACATGGTGCCCTACAGCCAGATCCCTACAGCTTTGCACAGTGGTTCTGGAAAACCAGTGTCATTGCTGTTTCAAGATGTGCCTGCAGCAAGTTTTTTTATATGCTAACCCTGCTAACATAAGAATGCAAGAACATGCAATAAAGATCACGATTTCTGGAGACTTGAAGAGAAATTGGATTTAAGATTAGTAAAGATAAGTCAAATATATCTTGTAAGCTGACAAAAACTAGCTAGTTAAACTTTATAATCATGAATACGAATGAGCCTGAACATTTAGATGCGAAGAAACACTAAACCTAAAAACAATGATGAATAAAAAAAAGTTTAAATCACAATTTTTAAGCTGTCTGCAGTTACTGAGAAAGACTGATTTCAGATGTACAAGACCATTACATGGTTTATTCTTTTCAGCACAAGTGAGACACAATCACTTATCTTCAGAGGAAAAATGTATTTTAAAACATTAAAATTGAAATAACAAACTAAATTTGTCCATAAAGGGAATAACATAAGGCTAAAAAGAATATGTGATAGGAAGCATTAATAGAGATGCAGATAGAAAGGAAAATGGGCAGATCTCAGTGGGCAGGGAAATGCCACTAAGTTCATTTAAACATCCTTCCCATGTAAATCCCACAGTAAGAAGGAAAAAAAAAAATATCTGCAAAAGACCAAGGGCTATGACTGGAAATGGTAAAGATACACAAGTTACACAAAGACATTTGAGCAACATAGGAATGGCCAAGAGCTCTGAGTACCCAGAAATTTTGAAGGAGCTGGAGGAAAATTTCAGAATGCAGAATGAGAGAAGGGATGTAACATTAAAACAAAAAAAAAAAACAAAAAAAAAAATCAAAGAACTCTAAGAGAGACAAATTTATGATCTGTAAGTATTTTCATGAGCTGTTCCAATTAAACGCATTTCTGTTTAAAATATGGAGTACTGAAATCCAGTCTAGAACGGTGCTGGGCAGAGACATTCACATACATCAAAAGAGTAAGTTTCCTTGAAGGAAATAAAAAGTTAAATGAGAAAATGCAGACACATTACTTTGAAATCCCAGACAGTCCAGGCTTTTTCATGCTTTGTAGTTGATGGATGCATACTTTAAAAACAAAAACAAATCAGTCTTCCTTTTCCCCAACTCCTCTTCTGCTCCAAAAAAAAAAAAAAATCCAAAACAAACAAACAAACAAAAAAGCCAAAACAACCAAAAAACCCAAACCACACAAAGCCTTACCTATGCATAAATCATTTCTAAAAAACCCCCAGCTTTTAAATATGTGGTCAAAACCAATACACGTTGCCTTACCAAAAACTGGTCTTGATTTTCCAATATTTTTTCTTCCTTCCTTCTACATGCTGTGAATATTTTCATTTGGAGGTCTGCATATTTCAATGCCTTGTTTATTGATTGACATTGCTAAAAATAAAATAAATCTATTGGCATTGAAGAACTTTAATCTTCACTTAGGCATTATTTGTTTGTGCTTCATTGTACTACCTTTTTTCGAGCACTACTGCACTTAATCCTGAGCAGCATAGGAGATAGTAGCAGATTATTATAGTGAAAACATTTTAAACAGTTTACAGACTCTCATGGAGCCAGACTCCAAAGAAACAGCATACAAAACAGGTGAACTATTTCTTCAATTAAAAAAATTAAATTAAATTTTTAAATAAAACCAAAACACCAAAAAACAGAAACAACCTACAATCCTACTGATTGACAAGCATTTTAACCTAAGGATTTTTAATTCTCAGAGATAGAATTCTATCAAATGATTACATTATTTTGCAAATTTTGGGTGTATACCTTTGTGTCTACTTCCCTGCCTTTTCTGTTTTGATGGCATTCACTAAAAATAAAATTTAAAAGACCTATTCATATTTCTAGTAGTTGATGAGAGACTTAACAGAAACTACCAGTAGTTATTTATCCAGGCCAGTATCTGCAGATATAATATTAAAGGAATGTTCATCCTGGATGTTATTTGAAAAGGGCAAACTTTTAAACAGATTTTAAAAGAAAAAAAAATTTATATTTCAGTCTATATTCCTTGCATCACTTCAAAAACACACACAAAGAAAGCATTAATCATGTTGTAACACCAGTTTCTGAATCCAATGACTCAGGGATATGCGATATTCACACCTGTACAAGAAAATAAAAAGAAAGAACAAACTACCATCCTACAGCATGGGCTACAATTCAGGGAGAACAACAGTGACCACCTGCTTCTCTTAACCTGGGATGTAGTCTGAGAAACATCCAGGAACACAACAAGAACTCCGTTTCCACCATGTGACTACTCATCCCTTATAGAAAAAGTGCTGAACTGCAAACAGAACTAGCATGACTTCTCTCAAGGATGCAGGACTTGAGATGAAAGTCTCCAAGACTCCTGCAGTGCATGGAATGGAATTTCTCAGATCATTGACTATGTGTATCCATACTTTGAAAGCATCAGCTGCTTAACAAATAGGATGAAAACCAGCTTTTTATTTTGGCCATTGTTTCTTTCCAGAAATCACAGATTTTCCTATCTCTCTCTCTCAGCATCTCCCCATTGTATAGTATATGAAAACCACATATCATCTTTATTGCCTTGCCCTCTTCCACTGAAGAAGGCGTGTAAGCAGTAGAGACTTGTTCTAGGTAGTGCTAAATGTATCCTTCTAGAGTCATGATGGCCCAAAGACCTAAGGGAAGCAAGGCTGGTGGCATCTTGCTCCACACACACACACACACCTGGCTGGAGATGAGAAAAGAAATTAAAAAAAAATCAGTACTTTATCAGACACAGATCCAGCAAACTTCAGAGCTAATTGCAGCTAGCATGTTATTCTAGGAAGGCATTTCTGTTTGTGTTGGGATTTTTATAATCATATACTTGCCTGTGCCATTACGTTGTAGAAAACAAGGTCAAAAAGTATTTCTGCCTATTTCAGGAAATTGTGGGTCCATGACAGTCATTAGTTCTTGTCTGAATAAGCACTTCAGACTCACCCATGAGGAATTTTTATCTTCAAGGCATGGAAGCTCAATATTTACTATGCAGAGTGCTCTGGTACAAAGGAACGAAGGACAGACAGCAGCCAAACAACAAAACCAGCAGTGACTTCAGTTCAGTTTATCTATTAAAAATGGGTTTCTTTAGACCAAAAATCCTTGTAGTAACTCAAAGACAGTTAAGAATAAACAGAATATTTTCATAATTTGAAAAGGGAATGTTTTTTTTTCTTTATGTAGTTCTTTCCATGCTAGTTGACAATGCTTAGCCTCACTTTTTTATTAAGCAAAATTAAATTATTTTATAATATAATAATATGCCAAACTATCATTTTATTTTCTAAAATGCCCTCAAAAATTATATTTTAAATTATTATTCAATACCTTTGTAGGAATATCAGCTAGAATTCCTCAGGTTATATGGTCACTTCTATCAAGCCCCCAGATAAGAACTTGCTAAATTAATTGACTGCTCTAAGCATATATTTAGTCCAGATGCTACTGGAGCTTATAGAAATTCTATTTTTAAAAGTCATGAAACTTCATATACTGTTATATTCTATTATACGAATGTAAGTAAAATATGAAATCCTGTTTGAATGTGTGCCTCAGCAACAGACCACATCTGGAAGATGATTAGTGCAGAATATGCAAAATAAAACGATTACAAAAAATTGATGATCAAGGATCATTTGGTTCTCTTCTTCTATTAAAAATTCTTCTTCTAGTAACTGTTGAAGTTACTATAAATTGTGACAGCACCCTAAGATCTGTGCAAGTGCTCAGGCCAAATAGTAACACAGCAGTGCCTTTTTTCACTGATGAAAGCAAAATAATGCAGAAAGACACTGCAAGGACATTTCTTTTTTAAGGTCTAAAATGGCCTTTTCTGATTGCTGGAGCTGAATGAATATAGACAGGGTGTAAACAAGGACAAAATCCCACCCCATGACACTGTGATAGACTACTACTGAGGAAAAGAAAACACAAAACAACTCTTGAGTAGAAACAGATTGCACGTTATCTGAGCTTCATAAGAAAAACCCTTCTGAGGCATGATTAGGACACGATATACAGTCACCACAGAGTCCTATGCCCTACCTATTCACCTCAGTGCAGCATTCCTAAACAGTGATTTCTGTTTCACTGGAGAGGAATCTAACACATACATGGACATGTTCTGGACAGGCTGGAAATAATGAGCACATGCATTTCTTTGCAAAAGCAGCAGGACCTGGACTTCCAAACAGCTCTCTCTAATGTTCCAAACATCAGGAATTTCAGACAAAAAATTCATTACAGACTCAGAGAAACTAAAGGTGTTAAAAATACATGCATGCATACACACAAACAACTGTATGTGTCACTTGTATGTGACTTTTACCTCTGCTTTGCTTGTCTAAATAGGCCAGGTGTTCAGCCTCTACCTGGAAATAAGCATCCCACAAACTCTACATAAGACTGACCAAAGTGACTCCCATGCGGTGTCTCAGGTTCTCAGGGCCCTGTTTGAACATCTTTGGTCTCAATTTTATTTGAAACCCAAAGTTTTTTCTTTGCCCTCTTTCTGTGGAAAGTTCCACCGTTCCAAGGAGCCATCTACCCCAGGTGCTGAGGCAGGCAGAGCTCAGCTACACTTCAGAAGTAATGCATGGACCCAGGCCCCCTGGAGTGCGGCAGACACATCACTATGAAGGTATTGCTTACACTGTCAGTGCAGAGCCAGCTCACAGCTCATGTTTGAATAGAACACTGTTTCAGCTGGAAGGGGCCTGCAACGATAGTCTGGTCCAACTGCCTGACCACTTCAGGGTTGATCAAATTAAAGTATGTTACTACAGGCAATGTTCAAAAGCCTCCTAAACACTGTCAGGCTTGGGATATCGACAACCTCTGCAGGAAGCCTGTTCCAATGTTTGACCACCTTCTCAGTAAAGAAATGTTTAATTGATTCAAGGGTTAAAAAAAAAAATAAAAAATTCTAAACTAGGTACATACAACACCTCTGGAAATAATGAAAACATTAGCTACTTCAAATAATAAAGCCTGAAGTAATTTTTATGAATGGCCAGTTCAGCATAAACCTTACTTTTAATATTTAACGCTGTTTCATGGCAGTTTCTTTTTGTACCATGTAGAACATGCCAAATAGTTCTAACTCATCTTCCAACCCAGCCCTGGAAGGCAAACACAATTCAGGGCCCCCTGTGGATAACATATTTCACTGTTTCCTTATGAGGAGAGCCTTCTCACAGGAATCCATGTAGCCTTTTACTAAATACTGCATAGATAATGCACAGTAAAACAAAGAGCAATATGGAAGCTCTACATCTGCTGAAGCAGCTACCTAACATCTCCTCGAGTAGGACCATCTTCTGCAAAAGAAGTTTCTATCTCAAGACATTAATGCCTCCATGGAAGTTTCTAATCCATTAAGATCCTGGCACTAACATTCAGAATCAACTATACAAAAGACCAGATTGTGTTTTATGAGCTATCATAAGAGTTGTTTTTCCCCTGGAAAAGTGAAGATCAAAGTCCAGAGTCATTCACATGAGACTTTGCTCAAGGAGATTTGGCCAGTTTCGTAAGACAACACTGAATATTCACTAGAGGAAAAGGCAAGAATGACTATCCCAGCTGCAATTAGCTACCCTCTTAAACTGTAGTATCTTATGCTGCAGAATGTTTCAATGAAGGCAGAAAATACTTTTTCCCCCTAGTCTATGCAATCAGAATTATGGATTCAAGTCCTCTGGACAAAAGCAGAAGTTTTATCAGTAAAGAAAATGTTTGAGTCATTTGCCTACTTCGTAAATTTGAAGACAAGAATGAATGTTCCTCTAGCTCTAACTCCTCAATTTCCTGACAAGTGCACCGAGCTGAATGATGATGCCATTTATACTTTGAACAAATCTACAAAATAAACATTAAATTAAAAATTGTTTTGGCTGTCCCAAAACAACATGCTGAATAAAATGCACTATTAACCATAAAAAGAACTTGATGAGCTTAAAACAGGAACGACAAATTCCACTTCTTCAAAATCACTTCTGAATTAAGATGTGAGGATCACAAAACCTTCAATCACCCATTTCAGGCAAAAATATGGTCTAGTTTTACTATTCTCTACAACAAAGACACACTACCAAGCCACTTGCACCACAGTTCAGTTCTTTTGTATGGAATTGTTGGCCAGGACCCCCAAAACCCATGGAGGCTTTCATTCCACAACCATTGTGCACAGAGATAAATCTGATACCAAATAGGTCTTGCTGACACTGGAATCATTCCTGCAGATTCTCTCCTTCAACACAACTTCACTTAAACAGTTGGTTTTTTTAAATCTTCAAATGGTGATTTCATATATGCATTTTAAGTGTTCCAACAACAAATTGTCACAATAATTACCTCCCAGAAGGCAGGGAAACCACTACACAAATCTCTCACACAACATGTACTCAAATTAGGCTCCTGTATGAGTAGTTTTAACACCTATCTTTAATTTTCACAATATTCTTATGTATACAATAGTCATATTTTGTTTAACATTTTTATATTAGGATCTTCTACAAGAAATTGTGTATAAAGGAATGGAAATATGGAACACGAGGAAAGCACATAAAACGAGATGTTTGTATCTAAACCCACATAGTTCAAGTATCAGTAAAAAAGAATCCTGAAATACTCAGACTAGTACTTTTAAATTTGGGTGAGAGATTGCTACTATATCCAGTGCCTCTGCGGTGCTTACAGTCTATTAACAGACTGCCAATTCCAAAAACAGAGGTACCAACCAAGTGCTGGAAAAGTAACATTAGATTTAATGGGAAAGAATTAAAATGCATTTTCTCTCTCAGAATGTAAATTTAGGCCAAAAGTCTTCTTTTTCCTTTCCCTGGGGAAGGCTTAGAAAAGCTTATTGTCCCATTTTACCCTACAAAATTTTGCCCATAGCAATTTTCTTCAATTATGGTGGGTGCCTAGTACTGCTCACATCTTTGGCTCAGATTACTTACTTTACTGGAATTTCTTTGAAAAATTGACTGATTAGTATGAGCATACAGTCTTAGTCTGGCCTCAGAATTAACATACTCACCCAAACCAATTCTCTTAGTGAGAAGGTTTTTTGTCGGGTACACAAAGGACTTTATAAACAATTCATCAGGCATGAAAAAAAAAAAAATCACATAATGACCATTTTCATTACACACATCCTTGTGATTTCATGAAAGGAGTGAATAATATATTAGTCTATTGTTCTCAATGAAAGAATATATGCTAATAGAGCATACTAAACAAATTCTGATCTCTACTGTATCCATGCAATCCTGCTGAGTGCACCGAAGCTGACTGAATGGCCACAGACATACAGTTTGGCTCAAAAAGGGTATTCACACTGTCTAGCTAACATATATAATGTAAGTAAATCTCCTCTAGGGTTCAAGCCAAGAGTATCACCATTATAAATTAGGTTCTTGACTTCAGACATAGTAGCCAAAGTAAATGCGAGATGCAAGTGACTGAATAGCTCCTAAAATCATTGGGAAAAAACCTCACCCTATTATTTGGGGTTGGTTCTAGTCAAAGATCACAACAAAATTATTAACCAATTTGCACTTAGATATGCCTATAAGATGATTTCAATAGTTTTTTGATGAAATTGAACCTCAAATGAAATCACCTGTTTTAATGGCAGGACAGAGTGCTTGCATTTTACCTATATTTTCTTTTATTTCACATGAGTTATTAGCATTTGTATTCACTTTTTTCATCCTAATAATCCATAACCCCATAAAACGACACACATACATTAATAGCTAAAAAGATAAATTTCAACTACAGATATCTTCATTATCTCTTAAATGACAGGTACCTCCTATTCAAACAGAGTATGTAAAAGGAGAAAAACAAAGTCTATCTTACAAAATGTGACATGAATTTGTCACAGGAATTGCAACAGCCCTTGACCTATCTTGTTAAAATGTCTTGAGCTACTTAGGAAACGAGGCAATTTTCAAATACCCTAGAGCACGACTTTATATTACTTTTCTATTAAGTGGAATTATTAGTGAAGACAGCCCTCATATGCATTTAAAAATAATCTTTTAAAACAGTAAGAAAAAGTTACAGAATACCATAATTTCCAATTCCAAATAATTTACTTTTTCTTTCACAGACTGACTGCCATTACAGAGGTTCAAAGTCTTTTTACACTAAATACTACATTATTTTAACCTATTCATGAGATTACTGACATTTATTGGTTACTAAACGTGAGACTCCAAGTCAACCTTCTTACCATCCAACAGGCAACTAATGACAAGTGAGAAACAAAATGTTTAGAGTTACTGTACCAGTGGCACATGGCTCTATACATATCTTGCATTTAACCCAATTTCACCATCCTCCCACTATCTTGACGAAGCAAGGAATAAATATCAAAGCTACATAATTCAGTTCTTCTACATTATTTAGGGCTTAATATATCATGCACATAACCATGTTACCTGAAACACTTCCAGGGAAGAGAACACAATGCAACACAGACAGCCGTAATATTTTCTACTCAGAAATGTGTTTATCTGTATAGATCTCTGACTCTCCAGTGGAGGGGTCAGGGAACATGCTTGGGGTGATAAGCCACCAGGGAGTGGAGCACGCACAACAACCAAGAACGGGACCAGGCTGGGACCAGGAGGGGTGAAAACAGAGGGAAACCCACAGCTGCTGAGGCCCATTATGCTATTTTTCTATGTTTTCAGAAAGTTGCCAGGACAGTCACAGCTGTGAAGAGCTGAGAGGTGACAACACGGCTTTTGGCAGCCACTGATGCCTCGACCCTTGTCCAGCACTCCTACATGGAGCCTCTCACTGCACCCAGCCCTGGAGCCCCAGTCCAGTGCTGCAACACCTGAGGTCACAGGTAACAGGCACAGACACAACTGCAGGGCCAACAAATAAAAAGCTTTCAGGATGGAAAGGTTTGGCTGTATTTAAAGAGTATTGGAAACCTGTTGAACAAACAGCCTTTATGAAGTTATCCCAAGATACATGCAGCAAATCAATCTACCCCTCGTACACATTTATCATATCATCAAATATCTGAATCAGACTAAAAAACTCTACACTCTAAAGTAATAACTCACAAATTAACATTAACTGATGCCACATACAGAATTGCTTTCCATCTCCATGTGAGTTTCATAAAGGTAAACTCAGACATGGAATAAGGAACTGAAATTTGCAACTAAGCCATTTAACACAGGTTAGCTAGGAAATACACATACACACACACAAATATGCACAAGCACACATCTTCTTATCCTCAGGATGACTGTATAAAATCAATAGGATCATAGAAGGGTTTCTCCTTGTGTATTTGGATTTTAGTCACTCTATAAATGCCAGCAGGAGAAAAGACCTTAAGGCTTAAATAATAAAGGTGTGTTATACACATTCTATCACACTGATGTATTAAGAAATATTCTCTAACATAGCAAAGCATTTTTCTTTTACTACACTTCAGAAAAGATTTAAAAAATATTTTAATTAAAAAAATTGGCTTTGGCTAATAAAAGCATGATACTTGATAAGGTAAGAAACTTTGCCACCTTGGAATCCTGTATTTGTCAGCTGGCACCAGGTAACTTGTGAAACACCCACCAATTACATGTACTGAACAATGCATGATCATTAAACCACTTATTCAAACGCTGCTCACTGTACTGTGAGTGTAATGTTCTAGAGCCAGTAACTTTAATCAGCTCTTAAAATGATAAAATTAAATTAACCAAAAACAAAGTTAGCCCTCTTGCCATCTTGTTCTGAACACTGTGAGTCTAATGTTTCTTTTCCTTAATTTCAACTTGCTTTGCTCATATAAATAATTTCTATTATTTGGTGATATTACTCATCCAGGTGCCAGGAAAATGAGAGTTTGTGCTAAGATGCAACTCAGATATCTGTACAGAGTATTCAGCTACTGCTTGTCAGTGTTACCAAGTTGGTTAAAAACTTCTGCTTTGGACTCTGGCAACCTTAACCACTCCAGTTCTGTATTTAATCTACAGTTTTACAGAAATAGCTCAATCCAGGCTCACAACTGCTACCCACAGAAATGTTAAAGTATACTTGTTCTTCTGAAACATGCTGGAACACATGAGAATAAAAAACAAACAAAAAAAAAAAACAACAAACCACCATTGTTCTTGTCTCTGATATAAAAACACAACCGAGATTAAGTTTAGGGCATACATTCCACTGCAGTCAGAATCTAGATCAATGCAAACAGCTTCACAACATTTAGCAAGACAAATGATCAAAACACTAACAAAAGATGCCATAGCTGAAACTCAGGAAAGCAGCAACATGAACTTCAAGGGATAATTTCAGCTACAGCTACTTGAACACAGGAGTTTGACATGACCTATGAGTGGCAAACATAACCAAGTTTTGTGTGTGATATTTGTACAGTACATTCATTACATACATCAATCAACGCATTAACATAAAAGACAAATATATGAACTTTATAGTCAAAATGTTCTTCTTGTTTTTAAACTCTTGACCAAAAAGGCTTGAGAAAACAAATCAACTCTAAAGTAGAGAACTTTTAAAATCTCAGTTTGGAGAAATATTCTTATGTCTAAGTTTAACCATAGCAGCCAAAAAACATCTTAATAATAACTTTTAGTATCCATGCCATGTTATCCAATACTCTCCGACCATGAGTGAAATAGTTAAGAATCTTCTGCTTTTTGCACTAGATAATTTGAAGGTTTAGTTTTCTAAATCAAACTACTCAACTATAACTGATGTTTCCACATCGGTCTAGTGCTTTATAGCCTAGTAAAGAAACTACACGAAAGTTTCAACATGACACTCCAATCCTTCTAAAGGGGATATTATATTGGGATTTTCAAAAGCTCAGAATTCCTATCTGCCATGAAGAAGTCTGACAGACTGAGGGGAAAAAAAATTGTTTCATTCAACTGTAATAATTAAGAATTAATCTATTGCAGAACAAATCTTATGCAACACTGATTTAGGTCACAGCCAGAATTCCACGTGGAAGAAATCCAAGAAAGACTTGGCATCTAAGATTTTTTTCCAAGAGCAACCTGACATGCACAGCCCCAACAGGATCAAATCCTACTGAGTGACACACTAGTTGTGAATTGTTGGAATACACTTTTAGTCATTTTAAAGTCATGAGGAATGTGAATGACACAAAAGGTGCTATTTAAAGAACAGACAGCTGTGGTCCCTCTGAGCACTGCTGGCTGCCTGGGGCAGGCAGGGTCCTATGCAGCTCCCTCACTTTACACTGACTTTCAGGCTACAACAAATACAGTTATCGAAACTTAATCCAAGGGCAGCATGGGCTGATCTGCCTATATACCACTGCCGAGAGGTCTTTGGAAGGTCTGCTACATGCATGTATCTTTTCAAACTTCCTCCTGTCTTCTCATTCACATATTCACAGCATCAATCTTTGTGTAAAAGCTACACACATTTAGTCTTAAGTTACAACATGGTAATTCATGTTGCACCTTGATCTCACCCTCACAGGATTAGGCCTATTCAGTGAAACATTACTACATTACCAATACATGTAAGAAACCAAGCTTTGCTTCTGTCCAAGTTAAGCCCTCTCTGTTTCTAATGAAGTTAAGCTAAATGCTATGAAATAGGCCAGACTCTAATAAAACAAAAGTCAAGACATACAATTACCTTTTTATGGAGAAAAAGAGACTTTAAGCAGGAATCTAATTAGATGGTTTTAACTGAACGTAAGCATTTTATTGTACTAAAAGGTTAAAATAACCTATCCATATAGACACCTGGAATGTCTCCTTTAAAAGAGCCCCTTGAGGCTTACTCAGATTTTTTGTGATTAATTTCAGAAGCTCAGTTCATAAAGTAACTTACCACTAGCATTGAAAAGAAGCACCACGTTTGAAGAAAGCTGTCTGGTATGTGACACAGTCTCTGAAAGCCTGTCTGACAGGATGCTGAAGGAAATTAAAACTAGCTCAGCTTTATACTATTGCTCTGAACACAGTCCATGGGGGCAGAAAACTATGTTCAGGAGCAAGCAGATCGAGGCATGGTATTTTTTCCACCTCCAGTGACACAACCACCAAAGCTTGTGTGCCTTACCTAGTCAAGAGACATCGCAAAGAGGAAGCTACTATTTATTTAGTTTCTCTTCAGCTCATGTAGCTTCTACTACAGGAGGAGGATCTCCTCAGAGAATGTGCTCCTCATGATGGCCCTGTGCTAGCAGGAGAATCAGCAAGTCCCACTCTCCAGATTTATCACCCTGTCCCACTCTGTATCTCCATCCTTCCTTCTACTTCAGCTCACAAGAGAAGGCAGGATGCTGTTTCTCTCCTTAAGTGATCAGAGATTTATCCCACCACAGCAAGGCCTTACCTTCCAGGTTTGGGTTGTAAAATGCAGAGTGTGAAACTGACTTCAGGACTAACTAATCTCTCTTTTTCCCACTAGAAATGCTGGGTTTCAAAAACACTAATCAGTGATTAGAATTGGGGGGGGAGGGGAAGCAAGATGTAGTTTTCCTATCAGTGATCTATTTTGGACCTGCTATGCCAGAAAAGTGGTAAGACACACAGAATAAATATGTAAGGTCAGGCCCAGATAAAGCCATGTGAGTGTTTCTATGCAACCTGTGCCACATCTCTACATCTCTTCACTGTGCTATGCTCTCAGAAGCTCAGAGGGAAAACAGCATGGACATCTTCCACAAACCCCAAAGGTGATTAGCATGTCTACCACAATTTCAAATTTTGTCACCATGTCATTTCTCTTTCAGTGCCCCACCGCCCAGCTGCCAGCTACCTCCTCTACAGATGCTGGAAGTCAGACCAGTACACAGATTTTATGCACAAGTCCTAGTCCTCTGAACTTTCAAATCAAAACTGACATTCTGGTTTTCCTGATAAGCATTCTACAGGACAGTCTTGAGTAGGCTGCAACTAGACAGTCTACTTCTAGTTCTATCCTCCCTTCACTTTTGCACTTACTTACGTCTTGATTTTTTTTCCATCCTACATCTCTTCATGGCTACAGGATGAAGAGTAATGGATTTCAATAAACTCTAGTGAGCTACATCCAATGGAAGTCACAGTGTGATCCACTTTTCTTCTGAAAAAAAGAATTAATAAAACCCACTCTTTATAGTTAAATTGCATTGAAAAGTTCATGTCAACACTGGCATGTAAGGCACTAGAGAAGAAACATTACTTTTTCTGATAAATATGATTCAGAAGAGCTTTTGGCCTCTCTGATAATTTTCCTTCAATTACATGTTATTAAAAATTAAAACAGGAGAAGGGGAGGAGGACTAAGTATTCAAAACTTACATGCAATATTACTAATGCTTGTTAGTTCAGTTCTGCCAGTACTACATTCAACAATTGCCCAATTTCCCATCACTTTAACAAGGGCATATTTATGCTGAACTGTGCTATACTTTGAGCTGATGTGCAAGTGTACCCAAAGAAAAAAGTAAACATGGTGATTTAATTTTTAAAAAATAAAAAACACCAAAAAACCTGCTGCCTCTTCTCTCTTGTAGCTGGCTATTGTTTAAATGACCACTTTTGTTCCAGATCTTCAAAGTCAGGCAGGAGCTTTTCTGGGACAGCATGTCCTAATTAATTTTATTTGCCATGGCCCATTTTTAAAGATTCAAATTAAACATTTTTTTGGTAGTTGAATGACAGTTTCTAAATTCATTTATTATGCAAGAATACTTCTCTATAGACAATAACTGGAGTTTCTGTAAAACTCTATTGACAAATACTAAAATAACTTATATTTCCCAATTTTTTAGCTATTAATAAGATGTGCAAAATCATCTTGTTCCGGAGTGACAATAGAGAAAAATGCTTCAATTTCACATGAGAACTCATAGAACAGGATCCTCCCTTTAAAAATGTCCCTAGCTGAATTCCAGCCACAGTCAGGAGTGAGCTTCTACTGCAGCAAACCAAGTACTCTGCTGTAGAATATCATAAGCTGGAAAAACTTAAGATGCCTTTTTTTTTTTTTTTTAATTCTTCTTCGTGACCTTCAGGGAAAATATAGTATGGTTTAGTGGCTGACAGGGATAGAGGAGGATTTAGAAAAATCCCTCTTGGGAAGCCATGAAAAAAAATTAGCCTGGATAAGGTTATGTATAAAAAAAAATAAAATTAAAAATAAAAATTCTGAGTCCCTTGAGAAAAGCATTAAGATATGGAAAACAGGCTACAGTGTCATTGCTGAAGCAAGATCCATATTCTTGTTGGTGATGTACATTTTTGCAGTTCACTTGTGAATCTGAGAAATACGGGCTCAGTATTCTAGTCACAACCTGGGAATTCAAGATTTATGAGGAACCATTTTGTTGAGGTTTTTAAGTACTATAAAATCAGTTTTGCTTTGCTTTAGGTTTCATTAAAAAGCTTTAAGTTACAACACCGTCTCAACTTTTTTGGCAATCATGGAATACCTTATGACTGAAGAATATTAACTATGAAAATCCGTGTAAGATTTGATATCAATCCAGATTGTTATACCTTTGTTTAAAGCAACAAAAAGGAAGAAATTGAGCATATTAAAGGATTAAATAATAAAATCTGAGTTAAACTAATATTTAAAGTCTTTCAGTCACTAAAAACGTATTATATTGATAATTACTTAGGAGATAATTTGAGAGTCAAGGCAAGAATCAGCAAGACGGTAAAGTGAATTTTATACTCCAGTTTATACTTTAGGAACAAACATGTGCAGCTTAAATAGTTTATGGTGTATGAATGATTTATAATGCTGGAGATAATGAAACAAACTCTGAAAGTGAGACTAAAAATAAAGCCTTAGAATGACAAGGATGTATCATAGCATGCTCTCTCTTGCATATTGTCAGCTGAACACAAATAATATCCACAACTGCTCAGGATTTCTGATACATCTTTCAACTTACTCCTTTTATGATCAAATTATAACACTTGTCTTAAAATGCTCTGTGGTAGCAAACACCCTAAATCAAGCCCACATCTCCTGGAACTCACTTGTTACAACAGACTGCTCACAGGTTCTTACCGACCTTCGTTTTCATGTTCCTTCCTGATAAACTGAAAGAATTTATTTGTGTAACTTCCAGGACTATACTGACAATTCAATGTAAAACCGTTAACAGGATTCCACAAGATTTTCAAAGATGTTTATCAAACAACATGGTTTTATTTGTTTTGTTACCATTTCTTAGGGGAAGAAGCCTCACACTTTCTGACAGCTGATGAATAAAACACACTTTTGAAGGCTCTGCCTCAATACCAACTTGTCACTTATACCTAGGAGAGAAAGGGCTTTTGTTTTCAAAGTACAAAGCCCCCTCAAGTGGCTACACCAGGGATCCGGGAGCATCTCAACAGGAAATCAGCTGAAAGGCAAATTGTATGAGATGTCACTTCTGGAGCAACTGCATGGCTCCTGTCCATGCCAGCAAGGACCATGCACAGCAGCCTGCACTCACCCAAATATCTCTTGACAGCCCCTCACAAGGTCCCCTCCTTCTGCCCTGAAAGAGCTTACCATAAGACACACAGTACCACATCTCAGACTTGGCAGTTTTGAGGTGAAACATTTTGATAGGTGCTGCTTCACAAACAGCTGTTCTCACGAGTTTGCGAGAAAACTCATTTTCTCTCCACCTAATCACCTAGTAGCACCCTTGAAGGAAAAACCCACAGAAATTAGTCACAGCAGGGATGCAAAGCAACAATATATTTATTGCTGAGTTGATGTTAACTACAATTTAGCTACTAAAAATGCAAAGATTGTCCAGTATGCAGCAAGAAGGTTGTCCACACGTCAGTGCAAAATAGTCTAGAGACACATTTTAACACCTCTGCTCACAGTACTCATCCAAAAATCTTGAACATGAACAGTATTGGATACTCTTTAGCCAAATTCTACTGGCTTTTAATTTTTCCAGTCAGGTTTCCTTTATTTACAAAGCTTCTTACTTCTTTGCCACTTACTACCATCAATGTCTTTGTAATGAACCAGCCAAGCAACAGTTGTGACTTCGGGCTTATTCTCCCAACTCTGACAGGGAAGAAAGCAGCAGATTGTCCAGTTTTACTGCAGTACATACTATTACTTTATACAATGTAAATTGTCCTATAATTGTGTTGGAGAAAGTGATGATTATTAATGATTCTTGGCAAAGGTTACAAGCAGTTTTATATCAATCCAGACACACAAATATTATCCACACAGTAAAAGCTCCCACGGTGGCATGCTTGAACCTTTGCCAGCTGCATGTCTTCTGGGTGCTCCCTGAGGTGCACAAGCCATGAGGGGGCACTCCATATGTGACACCTGACATCTTGACTCTGGGACAACCAATACACAGATGAGAAACGAGGCTCACCGAGATCCTAGCAGCACAGGCTAATGAGGAGTTGAAGAACTTAGACTGGGTAATTAAGCTATCCAGGTCCAAAAAGCTCCTTCAGCAGCAGAGAAATATATGCAGAGTACAAATTTACAACAGATGAGTCACAACAACATGCAAAAAACCAGGAGATAAGCGACTGACATCCAGAAGAGGAAAGCATCATCGGATGAGAGCAGAAACAAAAGAATATACTACACTTTTGCTTCCTTGTAAATTAAAATCTCAACAAACTCAAATCTGCTTTACTTACAGGAATAAACCTTTTCATGTCACCCTATAATCCCACAGGTAATGACAATATCTCTTCAAACAATGTGAGGCCTAAATATTCATTTATTTTCCAGTTCTTATATTAAAATTTTGAAAGAAGTTGATATAACTTGTCCCAAATTAGAGATTTCATAATATTTACTCTTGATAAGATACCACAAAATAATCTGAGTTGGAAGGGACACATGAGGATCATTAAGTCCAACTCTTCAGTGAATGGTCAAACCCATGAACATTGGTGCTAAGGTTAGAACCGTGCTCTAACCAACTGAGCTAATCCTGTGGCGTATGTTGTTTCTCACCAGGTTATTGGATTTATTTCCCAGCTGTTTTTCCTTACAATGATTTGTCTTGGGAAAGAAAACCATAAAATATATGCTTTCTCTAAAATGAGACTGGGTTTGCACTAATTATATTGATATTCAGTTGTAGTATTCAAGTTCAGTTTTCCTAGTGAAAAGATACTACCATCGTACCCAAAAATGACAGACAGAGATTAGAAATATCTATTACAGCAGTAAACCAATTTCATAAGAAGTTCATAATACAGTACTTGAAATTAAGGAACATGTACTTTAATTAAGAAAGTCAATTCTTCTTAATTAAGAAGTTAAAATATTGTAATCCTTACTTATAAGCATTAAATAAAAAGAAACTAGTAAATAATCTAAATATTTCCAATAATCTTAAATATTCCCAAATGTGTAGCTACTACAACGAAAATATCCATGGATCTTGACTGGAATATACATCACCCCTTTCAAAATAAAAGGTGTGTTATAAAGAAATTCCCCTCTTAACTGAGCCAATCTATTTTTTTAAATGAAACATTTGTACTGCTGTGACATTTCTTATTAATAACCAAAATCCCTTCTGTAGTCATGTTGATTTCAGGGCCAAGAGCTGTCTGCTCTAATCAACTCAAAGGGAATTCACAGAGCAGATCCTAAAACCCTTCAACATTACTCTCTCCATATGCCAGTTTCTACCAGACCCCAATTTACCAACACAGACTTGAGGAAAAAGATAAATTAAATCTTCTCAATTTACACTTAAACAAACATACAGATCTATTAGGAGAAGTTTTATTAGACATTAAAAAAAAAATCCCAAACCAAAACAACCAAATTTAAAACAAGCAAACAAAACAAACAAACGAAAAAAAAACCAAACCAAAACAAACCAACAAAACCGAGCCTTGTTAAGGCTACAGTTAAAACTCTCCTGGCTAGTCTAGTCATGAAATCACTGCCTTTGACAAATTTACATGCTCCACTGATGCTCTTGCAGTTAAATGGAAGGCATGCCTAAGTTACCAAGCAATGAGTTCAGAGTTAAAAACTTTTGATCTTCTTTAGGAGACAGAAGCACAAGTGTTCAAAATATATTTCTCCTGTATCATAAGGAAGTAGAATGATGTATGTGTTTTACAGTGACAATAATGCTCTATTTATTAAAAAAGAGGTTATTAAATAACTACTTGATAAAATACTTTTAAGTCTTCAAAAGCAAAAAGCATGCATCACAAAGTATTAAAAATGCTTACAGAGCTCCCCCAGCTTTGAATATTGCTTTAACAAAGGAAAGGTCCAAACAGTTACAAAGTCATACAATGCAAAAAGAGAAAGCTAATCGTACTTTTAAAACAAAACCAGCCAACCAAAAAAGGATGACCCACAGATTTATACTCAGTGTGACACTGATTCTGCAAATGTCATAGAAAGGTCAACAACACATGCAATTATATATAAAAAGGCAATATCCCAAATGCCAAAACACGAAATGCTTTTAAGACTGATTATTTTAATAATATAGGAGTTTTTTTTAATGAAAAATATATTAAAAAATGCAAAATGGAACTTGGAATTCCAGACATGGAATTGCTAAACAGTACTGCTGCACAGGGTTTTTTTACTGCTGGTGGTAGTTTTCCTTAGTTTTAAGGGGGAGCTCCAGACCCTTTTGGTCTTGGCCTTCTGCTATTCCCAACCTTACAGAATGCAGAAGTAAACACAGAGTAAACATGAGTAACAATTTATAATATTTGCCAACGATGAAGGTGCTTTATTGTAAACAGTGATAGAGTTTGATCAGGTGGCATCTGAATCTGCTCTGCTTAAGCTGTATAGCATCAATTTTATAATGGATTTGAAAAGAAAAAAATAATAAAAAATCCCAACCCTTACAGTCCCACTCTTTCCTGAACTTCCTCCTATCAAACACCAATAACTAGTTACTAATATTATTCTTTTGTTGTGACATCTGTTCAAACAAAATAGAATTTAGTTATTAAATCTGCAATTCCTCAAGAAGAGAAAAGTTCAAACCTACATATCTACTCTTTAGAACTAATACATCATCTTTGTTACAGAATAGTCTTCTTCCACCAGAACTGATTAAATAACTAATTTAAGAGATTCCAGGGGAAAACTGAGGACTGCTTAGCTCTTTTCAGCACTTAGCATATTTTGAAAGCACAAAGAAAAAAAGTGCCTCTAGAAAGTCCAAGTAGGCAAACTTTGTCTCATGTCAAATCTAGTCAAAAGCATTAGATACAGTCAATCTAGATCTTACAATGTGCATTTTTTTGGTCTCCAAATTTGCATAACCACCACCAAGTATTAAGATTGATTGTATCATTAAAGACGACTTCAAGAGCTCAGCAGAAGTCTTTATCAGGGTCAGGGAGCTCAAACTGGTGTATTAAATCCACCTACTCTGTGGCTTCCACTTTGTGGGACAGGCTCACCAAATGCTGAGTCTGTTTGCTTCTTACTCCCCATTGAAATTCGTGATTTTATGCAACAACAAAACCATCTACATCAGACACAAAAGTGTCCGAGACCCGAAATCTCAGAATTTAAAGCACCAACCAGAACAGGATGGTTCCTAAAGGATCCTGTCTTCCTAATAGGGCATGTAATATACAGAATAATGGAGTGAATTTTAAGAAACTATTTTAGTTTCAGTTGCTCTTTTTTTTTTAGCAGCACAGTCTGGCAGTGTGCAGCTAATGCTCTGTGACAGATTGCGCCTGATGCAAATTCCTTCTAGGAAGAGAAACCTCATGGCCTGTTTCTCCTTATGGCAAATTTTAAGCAAATTAAACTGATAAGCGTATCTTGAAAAACAATCCTAAGGACAGCATTGCTGACAGGACCCCCAGAGGGACAGGGTCCATGCCAGCAGACCAACACAAGTCCCAGTCAGTGCGGCACTGCAGAGAGACTGCTGTGGATTGCAGCATCAAGGCGGTGAGGGAGCCAGCCGCGGCCTCGGGGGGAAATGGGATGCCAATTAAATGGCAGTGGGATCTCTGCCAGCCAGAGAGGCACAGGCAGCCCTCAAGGGTGCTGACCCCCGGCCTCAGGCGGCTGCAGGGACAGCACAGCCAGACCAAGCACCACCGCTTTGCACCTTCGGGTGAGCAACATGCGGATCTCTCTCGCGGGTTTCCTCAAGTGCCTGTGAAAGACAGCTGGTGTGAAAGCTGTCAGAGGTGTTTCTGCACTGCTCAGGTGACCCTGGGCTTTAATAGACCTGCAGCTCTGACCACTGCTTGGCCTCTTGAAGCCACAGTGAGGGTCCCTGTCCCAGCTGTGCCCGGCATTAACAGAGGAGCGGCACTGGAGCAGATCAGGGCTTTCACACACAAGGCTCACAGGTAACCTGCTGCCCCAGAAACTTCTAGTAGTGCCACAAGCAACAGGACAACAAAAATAGCAAAATCAAGAGGTTGTGATCTAAAGCAACCAAGAAAGTGAAACATTTTTTCACAGCAAGGAGCTGAAGAGGGACCAGTAGTGCAACACCTCTTCAAGATACCAGGCAAGGACAATTTTGGCAAACTTGTCACCAAACGCTTAACTTGAAGTCAGCTAATCATATGAGGAAACAAAATTCTAGAAAAGGATTAAATTTCAGCAGTTTCTAATCGTCTTTTGCATTAAAGCCAGAGGTAAACCTGTAGCAAGAACAATTCACTGATGGAAAGTAGTTTGGGGCTCACCTAGAGTCTAACAAGTGCTCAGCACTTTATTTGCAACTTCTGGTTGGCTTAAAGTGAAGACAGGCATTAATCTTATCCAGAAAGGATCACAAGGATGTGCCACATTATATCTTCAAGTAATGTGTTAATTTTCATAAGGCTGAAAGAAGCAGGAGTACACAGAAAAGCAAGTCTGTTTCAGTGAATTTGATATATAATGCAGGAAAGCAACAACCTCTTGCAGAAAAATGCCTATCTAAAAACTTGATTTTTCTTTTTATGTTGGAAATTTAAAGGCTATATCCTTCCTCTTCTTACAGACCCAGGTCAATATAATTTAATAAATACTACATTATTAATCATGGATTTAGTTTCTAATTATCTCCTACATAATAAATACTGAGGCTTTCATTTCTCCATCTTAACTATTTTATTTCTTTCTAACGTCAACAAAAAAAAATGTATTCTCAAACAAATCAGACTCTTGAACAAGCAGAAGAACAAAAGTCCACATGAATTTATTTGTCCCAGAAATTTTGCATTCAGATGAGGAGCTATGGAGAAAACACATTCATTGAAGAAGACAAATAACCTTTATGGCTTATTCTGGCTCCTTCTAAGGCCATTGGTAAGAAACAGCATTAGTCTCAGCCCTCTCAGGCTTTTTGACTTGGCCTACAAGAGAAGTTTTTCATCTTGTGCTGCCCAGACAAAAATCAATTAACAAACAGAAAAGCAAGAAGCACAAGTCTTCATAGATGACAGGTGAGATTAAATTAAGGTGACCCCTACATGTATTCCTAATGTTATCAAAAATCTTCAGACTAAGTCTTGCCATCACCGTTTGAACTGGAACTCAGATAAAAGCACTCACATCCAGTAAATGGGACCATTTCAGGACACATGCAGACATTTGGTTCTTCTCCTAACAAGAAATCACTTTTCCCTGAATGAAAACAAAGTACAATTACTCAAAAAGCCCCAGCAATGCTTTTTCATTCTTTTTAAAATGAAATGCAGATGTACCCTAGTTCATCATTAATTATAATCAATATCACACAGGAGGTCACAGCAAATAAACACTGGGTATTTCAGAAACATTTCTTTGAAGAAAAGAAAACACAAATAAACAAAACAAAACCACAAACCCCAAAATAAATAAAATTAAAAACAAAACAACAAAAGAAATACATCCAAATCCTACTTCTCATCTTCCTCCTGGAAGCACTGCAGTGCAGGGCTGACTGGGCGACATTGAGTCAATCTCACACATCTCTTTCTAGATCTAATTATATTACAAAAGAAAAGTGACATCCAGATTTCAAACACATTTTTAAATACTCTCCTAGTTTATTTGTGTAAGGATGTCATTGTTCTCCTTCAATTTTATTTATTCTGTTAACATAGCCTCTTAGCTGGAAAAAATTGGTTTAATCCTTTCCGGTTTGTTTGGAGAGTCTGATATTCCTTAATACTGTCGTTGAGACACAGCAGAACTCTTTACTGAGGTTTACTCAGCAAACAGAGGCTTTTTGTTGCACTCAACTGCGAGGGAAACAACAAGAATGTCCTTACTGACCACAGACTAAGAGCTATATTTAAAATGTGCTTATAAATTCATAGCACAGAATGACATCCACCAACCACCAAGCAGTAACAATATGGAACACTGATACCGCCCCCTCAATATATGACAGGCTCTAGGTATAAAAGAAAGCATTATCAGTATTGCATACAGACAACAAGCCAGCTCTCTCAAACAAAATACTTCAAATCATAACACTTCATAGCACATAAACAATTCTGACCTGGGTCTAACCTTCCCCTTCACCACCCATGGACAAGCAACCAGTTGCCAGCAAACCCCTGCTGCTTTGTCATGTAACAGCAGGGCACACACGACAGAGAAACTTTCCGCTACCCCCAGGTGAGGATTCACAAACCCCACAGAACATCCTCATGCCTTCACCAAAGCCCCATGCTTATGGAATATGCTTCAATGGCTGTGTTGGCACCTGTGATGAATGCATACATACAGAGAGATATTGCTTGTCCATCTGCAGTTCCTGTACCACAGGGTACTGCTTTAAGAAGGTACAAACACATCTGGTAATTCTTTCACTAGAGCTTTCCAAGATACAATAGCAATTGTAGAGAGAACAATGAGACACAGGTGCAATGGAGAGGACACAAATTTCACTGAGCTGTGAGGACTGGGTTTCAATTACATCTTCTAGTTGTGGAACTTCTCTAACAGACAGCTATTTCCAAAACTTCAAAATTACAGTGAACTGTTCATAAATCACAACTGTTCCACCTCAGTGAAGCAAAACTTAAGACTGCAGAACCAGAGCCTTGCAAAGTTTAAACTTGATCTCTCTCTCTATATATATTTTTTTTCCACATGTAAGTAAAGAAAAAGTAACTGCTCAAAAAGTGATAATGAAGGAAAAACATACCTGCTAATAATTCAGAATGATCAAAGTTGCAGAAGGCTCCCACAACTGCAAGCAGAGAAACTTGAATTACAAGTGAAATCCACTGCCTACAAATTTAAAGTAATGTGTTAAAAAAATACACACACACACAACCCCAATAACATATACACATAGCTGAGGTCTACAGCAGCTTATAAGCATGACATTTTGGAGTCATCAAGGACAACTATCTGAAAATGCCACTTTGATGTCCAGCAGCAGAGAAAAATCTATTAGTTTTGGCAATAGGACAGAGTGGAAGGAGTTTTAATTGGAAAAGATTTAGATAGCAAACCAAGAATCATCATAATGTGACTTCATAAAAACACATAGCTCCCTGGTCGCTCAAATTCTGATTGCTGTTCGCTTTACACCATTACCGAGATGCTGGAGAAGTAGAAAAGTCATAGGGCAAAACAACATATATTCAAGGATTATACTGTGACTTATTTTAAAGAAGTATTTTTCATCGTGAAAGAGAGAAGCTCTTCTACTTTTTACATCCTTCAGTGTCCAAAATTGTGACCATGCCCCATCTTAAATATTGAAAGCATTTAAGCTTACACATATAGTTAAAAGAACTAATGACAATAGAAGAATGTGTTTCACATATTGACGACTGTCAACTTATTGTCTTCTTGTAGTCTTGCCACATATTATTTTCTATTGGAGAACTGTTCTGCAGAAGTATCACACAGATAACTAATGACTACCTTAAAAATGGTTATTAAAATTATTTACTAACAGATGTCCTTTTGAATTATTAATTTCATTTAGAAGTCTATAAAGCTTTATAATGAGACGAGTTAAATAAATGTTTTAGCTGTGACCTGAGGCAGAATTTGTTCCAAAGAGCATTCTTAGGCTGATAAAGCCCAAAATCAGAACCTCAGTTCTTTTTGGTACTGTAACCCTCTTTTACAGTATGTGAAGGCATTTTCTACTCATTAGCATACTTTAGTGATTATGTTTACAAAACAAAGTCCCCTTTTCTCATGAAAAATGAGCAAACAAAATGAAAAAAAAGTTAATTTTTAAAATGCCTCACAAAGTGTTTTTATCTAAAGCCACTCCTCCCACTCCACACACACTGAATGGCAATTGTCTGCCAGGCTTAAGCTGTGGTTCAGTCTGTATAATGACATTACATTATGAAACTGCCTGTAGGGCTAACCACAAGTTTATAAGAAAAAAAATTAAAGAAAGAAAAACACAGAAGTTAAGCAACAAAATATGCTAATTACTTCAGCTGAATAGCTTGATTTTACTTGTGAGAGATTACAGTAAGAATTGTTCATCTTCGTTGCCTTTACTTTTTATTTGGCAAGTAAGACAACAAGTAATAGAAAAGGGCTTTTTGTTTTATCAGTAGCACTTTTATGACAAGTTATGCCTTGAGCATACACAAAGACCCTGCAGCACTCAGGAGGTATGTAATGCCAGTGCTACCCATGAGGAAAACTTCTGCTCTAATACAACAAATTCACAGCAGAAAGTTGATTGTAGCAGAACTGTGTAAAAGACTTGCTCTTTTTCCCAAATAAGTTTGCTTCAAATGAATTTGTAAGCTGACTAAGCAGCTAGACCACCAGACCTGCTGCCATCATGACAAAGAATTAAGATGCTGTCTTCATGTCTTGACAGGTTTCTTTCCAAAATGAGAACAAAAGAGTGATAACCCCAAGTGTTCCTGAAAACTTTACTGAGGCAAGTAAACTGTATCTCAAACCCTCTAAGTTTTTGTAACACAAACCCACATTTGTTACAAACTAAAAGTCAAAGTTACTTGAAAGGGGTTTGTCTAGAAAGCACTGCAATTTAACGTACTGCAAATGGTCATAAGACTATATAAAAGTTGTCCAAGAAGACCACATCTAAAGAAAGGCTTTGCATTGTCTTTGATATTAGTTGGTCAGATCTCGCCTTCATTTTCTATGTTCTGGATGATTTTTACACCTATTTTCCTCATTTATCAAGTGTACCTCATACATGCTCATAAATTACGAAAAATCCCAAGTATCAATCTCCTTTTTGATCACTACAGGTTCTCATATGTAAGAAAAACAGAGGACAGGCCATTCCTTTATGCAAAGAGCTTACTAAAATTAGAGTTGTTGGAACTTACTAGACGATTGTGAAAGCATGGAGAAATCCAGAGAACAACCTAAATCAGCAAGAGACAAACTGCAGTAACTAAGGGTAATCACCTCTTCTTTCATACACTTTTTTTGTATTTTGGAGGCTACCCTTCTGCTTTGGAAAAGTAGAGTTATGACAGTAGTTAAAAAATCAACACACCAAGCAACACCACTAACAGGCTTCCCCAATGTCATGCTTTTACTAATACTATTCACACATTTTTTTTCTAATTAAGAATAGGCTGAAATTCCTATGAAATTTTCAGACTCAAAGCCAGACAATTTGAGTCTTCTGTAATGAATAGTTAATAGTATAAGAGGCAAAAGATCTGGACTGTGATCTTTTTTTCTGAGAAATTATAGAACATTAACATGATTGGAGGCAAAGTTCAAGCAAAACACTATTGGAGACTTATGATACTAATCAAAGCAGTAGCTCTTTGCAGCACAGTGTCAATGCTATAATAATCTTGACTTCTTAAAAACCAAAATAATCTTTTACTTCAAAAGCACTCAATTCCATTACTGAAAAAGAAATAAAACATTAAAAATCATCACAAACCACTTTTCTGACATACAACACCTTCTTAATAGACATGTGCCTGCCTAAATGCAACTTGAACCTCCTCTGTTCTCATGCAGGTAAAATGATAATAAATTTCACTTAAAGATTAAAACTTTCTGATGAAGAAATCAGACGGTCCCTAACTCAGGCATACATTTAATATATGAATTGTTAGAATGGGATTAAATCAGTGTCCAAACATCAACATTTCTACACATAGAAAAAAGTTTACAGAGCATGATTTTTCCTTCAGCCCAATTTCTGAAGTCCCACTTCAAAAATATAGGTCAAGTTTCCTACTGTTTCCAAACTTTTTCAAAGTCAGCTTGAATAGTGTAAGCCTGACCCATTTGAAGTGGGCCCTTCAAAACTAAATAAATAATCAGGTGGTTGCATCCCTTTGTGTAATATATTTTTTCTGCATAAAAGGTCTTGCATGTGAAATATACAAGCATTTGAATTCCATGCTCTGAAAAGATTGATGTGAAGAACTCATGCATTTGAGGCTCATTAGGTAGATTAAGGTAGATTGGTTTACTCTAGGAATTATTAAATAAAACATAAAAAGAACTAATGTTAATATAAAGGTTCAGCACAGCAGAAAAATCATTACTTTTTCTGATCACAATCCATTAGTTCTATTGAATTAAAAAAGAAATACCAAAAGTCAGACTATACAGGGCTACTACTATAATATAATTACTATACTGCTCTCTTCTTTTGGGAAGCTAAACAATGAATTCTTTAACTCAGTTCTAGCATCTTCTTTTGCTAAGACTTGAAACAGAGGAACAAGATGCATTAGGATACAGTTGTGGACAAACTTCTTGTTAGTAAAACTGGCCTAAATACTATCCCATGTGGGAATGTCAATTGGAAAATAATCTTCTCGCAAATTGCATCTAAAACATTTCAGTAAGAAGAAAAATATTTCCACATTAAAAGTCACATTTTCTGAGACTTTTAAAAACAGATTCATTTTGATTTTTAAACAACTTTATTCTGAAAAACAGCTATCTGGATTTTTTTTATTTTTGTTTTTGTTTTTTAGGGGTTTTTTTCTGGCTGAGCCTGCCTTGAATCCAAAGCAACTGTCAGTGCAGCAAAAGGTGGCATATATTAGTCCTCTCCAGAAATTCCTGTTAATACATTTGAAAGTGTTGTTTCAGGTACAAATAACATGACTTTCTTAATATATACACAGCAGATTTTCTCTGAGGATAACTTCTCTTGATTTTCTCATAACAGTTAACTGATAAGAAGAGCTGCTCAGGTAAAAGAACTTTCATAGCCTCAGAACTGCTATCTATAATCTTTGCACTTTGATCTCTCAGAATATGAACTAATGTGGTATCTAAAATGTAGCTTATTATTAATAGTTAAAGAGCTTTAAATAGAGCAGCTTTGAGAATCATATACAATACCACTAGCTTGCATTTATATAAGGCTTTCATATTCAGGGACAATGCTACATGGTCCCTGAATCTGATATATATGTACGTGTACCTATAGATTCCATTTGCATTCAAATACATCATTAAGATTAGAAATATGTATCTATTCATAAATATAAATGCATAATCTATCAGAAGTTTTTGAGACTTCAATATATAAGGGTAGGTGACAGGTCAAAGTATAATCACGGATATCAATGCAATGGTATGAATTAATTGTGGAGCACATCATCCAGTGCTCTCTGCAGAAAAGTTATATCAGAAGATGACTTACGTGCAGAGAACAAACAAAACAATCTTAATTTATTTTTATAAGTTCTGGAAATATGGGGGAAAGCAAGATATCTTTTCCCAAGGAATCTTGAATAAAATGCTGTTTACGCTGTTTCACCTAATACAGGATAAACATTTCAGTCAAGTTAGATTTTCACAGACTTACTTCTGTTGAAAACTCAGCCAAGATCTTAAAAATTACTACCAAGTTATTTTTAGATGAGACACCCAGGCCAGAGTCTTTCTACCAGACAACAACAACAAAAAAAAGAAAATCTATTAAAGACAAAACCAAAAAGCTTTGCTCAAAGACTTCTTATTTAGCAAGCAGCACTAGTTCACCTTCAGTGAAATCGATTATGTTTGCTATGCAATATTTGAAGGGTATATTGTGTTTTAATTTACCTCTTCCGCTTGTACTTCTCCAGCTGTGTAGACTGAACTTGACCAAAACATCTAAGAAAAGTACAGAAAACAATTTACTATTTAAAAAAAATAAATCTCTCTAAAATAACATAGGTTAACCTTTTCTGCAACACCAGCCTATGACTTCCAAACCGAGAGGGCAAAATCCCTCCATCACTGAAGCAAAAGAGAGCTTTAATATCAACTTCAAGATTGTTGGATTTCATCTGTCACACTAAGGAAAATGCAAGTACTTTATTACTTATTTAAATAACTAATTTTTTATCAAGTTGTCCATTCTTTTAGACACTGCAACTAAGCAAAAGATTATTTTCCCACAATTACTGTAAAAGCCTTCCACAATCCAACATTTGCCATACTGCATCCTATTTCCAAGTGTAATGACCCTCAAAATCCAAGATTGATTTTGATTTTAATCTGATCAATACTAATCTCCAGGATATATTGAAGTTCACACTGACCTAAACAAAAAGGTCAATACATGTATATTAGTCAATCTCCAAAACATTTATTAAATTAATTTCAGAGACCACAAAAGGTGTATTGTTACAACTGTTTCTATCTCGGATTTCTATCCATCATCCTTAGTAAGATTTACATTCAACTGATAATTCACATGATCACATTGTCACTGTAGTGGATTTCTCAAAATATCTTGATGTGTACTCTATTATTTTAAGATTAATCTCTTAGTGTTTATCTAATTGGAGGAACACCATCATATTATATAGTTAGTGGACCATTGGAATCCAATCTTACACATATTGAAGCCAATGGGGCAATAGATTTCCCCTTCAGTATGAAAACTAAACTCTTAAAGAATGGGGGGAGTCTAAAATATTGCATTTATAATTTAAGGCCCCCTGAAAGCAAAAGAGGATAATCCTTTTCAATCAAAGTACTTTGACCAGCACATTTGTAAAAGAAGAATCACGGCACCCAGAAGCACATTTGTATAAAGCTCGTTGTTTAAAAATACAGATTTCTGATTAGCTTTTTTGTTATATTGGCTAATTTCAAATTAGGACTATAAAAAACTATACATGCATTCAGGCAGGTGATAACATTATGACAAAATTGTTACTGACTGATCCGGAGTAGGCTACTCATCACTTTTTTTCTTTTTCCTCAAACAAAAAAACAAAATCAAGCATCAGCTTAGAAAAAAACATAAAGAAAAGAGAAAGATCAATAAATATAGTATATAATTAATATTTTTAAAAATTAAAGTTAGTGATTTCATTTAATGCCTTTTTATTCTTGTTACAAAATGCAATTTTGCCTCCAAAAGTCATTCCAGATTTCAATAGAACATTTGCATTTCCAAGAGATAACACAATTTAATTTCTGCATAGTAAAGACCCCTTATTGTAAACTATTTGAGGTAATAACCATGTTTTTTTCTCTTCCTCAGGCAATTTATACCAAATTAAATAATTTTACAACCTAGCAGAAATTTTAAGCTAAAGTAATACTAAACACCCTATGAAATTTCTGTCAACAAGTCTTAATAAAAAACAAGTATCTCTAAGTTCCCCCTGGACACTTCAATGCAATGCTAACAGACCTTATATACTTGGAATTTTCACCCAGCTGGCTGCATTTGCTTAAGAATTTATCTTTAAACTTTCCACTGCCTTAGCTCTGGGGATGTAGATACTAAAAGACACAAGAGTAGCCAGAATAAAGTGATTAGTAATCAAACAGGAGAAGCTGTTTAAAAAAACTAACAATAAAACCAAAAGAGTGGACAGTAATCAAGAGTGAGGACTTAAAAAGCCAGGGAGGAGGCAAATAATTTCATGTGCATAATGAAATATTTCAGAAAAATCATCCAAGTTTGTCAACATGGTTTAAGCACAGCTCTCACAGCTCTTTTCATTCCGGCCAGGGTGAATGTGTCCACACTCCAAACTCCACTGTCTGATGACTTTTGAATTTCCACTTCCATACTACTACCACCACCACTGACCTTCTTGGGCCAGGGAAGAGAGGGGGGCTAGTATCACTTATCTTTCTCCATTTGGAATCTATGACATTTAAAATTACCCATGTAAATTATTTTCCACTAAATAAAATCATGTTAGAAGCAAACTCCTCTCTACCCAAACAAAGAAGTAGTTCCAAAGTATATGGAGTATATCCAAAGTATATCTCCACAAGAGATAGAGCAGCATTTCCCAAACTGTCATCCTCACCTGAAGCAGGAAGAGTACAGCACATACTCTATGGTCGCTAATGGATTAATCCAAAAGACGTCTCTAAGGAACAATGGAGAGCTAAATAGAAGCCTGTGCTATTATCTGAAACGTGAGGAGTTCCACCAGAGATGCTGGCATGCCACACAAAAGCAAAGTGGCACTCTCTTATGCACAACACAAAGAGAGAGAGAGGAAAAAAAGAGCAAGATTCCCCAGACTAAAGCTTTTCTAAACTTGCCTTTCCTTTTGTTTTACAATTTTCTGTCATTATTAGCTGAGTTTCAGCCCCACAAACTAATGTATACATTTTCCTTGTTGCCCTTTTGTACGTTAGGATGAAAAAAGAATGTCTAAAAATGCCTACATTGTCCATTTTTCATATTTCTTTATGAATGGGCTCTGATTTGAAATCATTTTGAATATTACATGTTTTCAGAAGGAATTTATTTATATTTGTGTGTTGGGCCACACAAAGGGGGAGCCAGCCCTAAGCACAGGCAAAGGAAGGAGAGAGCAGGAAAGATTTATGTCCCACTTCAGGCAGCCCAGAGGGATCCTGAAGGAAAGGCAAAAGAAACAAGAATAGAGAGACTGGCCTGCACACAATGCGGCTTTAGCCTGCTAAGGAGCAGACAAGCAGCTTAAACGTGATGTAGAAGAGGAGAAGTCACCCAAGAGGGGTTAAACATTGGCAAGCACCAAAAAGGAACAAAGCATTTCTGAAGCTTCATTTTAAACAGACTGAAGGAGAGCTGGATTGGCATGCTGCATGGCATGACATTCAAAGCTTTGACAGAAGCTAAATGCAACCATTCCCTGAGCACATACAATCACTTCTGGGAAACAGACAAACTCCATCCCAAAACTTGTGCAGTACTTCCCCAACACTCTCTGCTAACTACTGGGTGTTTCAGAATCCATGTGCTCCAACAGAAAGGTGTTCTCCAAATTTCTGCAAGAAAATTTTATCATGGGTAGTACTCAGTTGTTCTCATGACAGCAAGGACCTGTGAAGCCTCTGCTTCCCTTTGTTGATCCCCTCCTGGGTTAGGAGATGGAGTCCATAACCTATACAGTTTCCATTTCACTTAATCAAACAAATCAGCATCTCCCTTATCTCCATATTACCAGACCATCAAGTTAGCCAATGCTCGGGGGGTGGGGAGGGGGGGGAAAAGGGGCCTGGGGCAGTTTGGGTGGACACCTGGCATTCAGCTAAGGTCAAGCCACAACAGTTCTTTTCACCATTTGACCCTATTTCAGTCATTTTTTCTTGAAGAAATACATTACTGTGAGTTTACACTATTATTTTTATCAGATCTTTCAGAACCTTCTCTACTTGGGCATCATAAGGCTAGATTTTGTTTGTCACATTGTGGTTGGATTGGCCACCCCAGTGAAGGTCTCCTTTATTTCTCACCCAAGTTTCAATCACTGAACAAATTCTATACAGGTTATATATTCATATAAGAATATGAGAACTCATGAATTAATTATAACATCGTTCAAATACCTCAATATCAGCACCTTGAACATCTTTGCCGAATACACAACAGAAGAGAAAAGGACAACTGTGGAAAGAGACTTGTTTTTCACACATAAATTTCGAGAGAACTCCTATACATCCACCTACCATTTGAAAGTTAAAGTGAATACTCAAATATTACAATAATAATTTTCAACTTGCAATATGCAAATTGCTTTCAAGTGGTCTAATAAACACAACTAAGAAAAATGGCAAGATTTAAATGGCAAATTGATTCCAGTATAAAAATTGTTCATGGTCTGCAAACTGAAATAAATTTGAGAGCCACTTCTTATATTATTTGTATAATATACAATATATAATGTATATACAATTGTATAATACCACACACCTTGTATGTGGTATTTTGAGCTGATGATAAATGAAACTAACGACTCAAAGAAGATATTGAATATATTAAGCACATGAATAGTTCTACTTCTAGAAGGAAGAGTAACTTTTACATCAGCACAATCCAGAATAGCGGACTGAAACCTGTGATGTGTGTGCATATCACCATTCTAGCTCATCTTTTCCTGCATCTCCTTCACCACATGTTTAATCCTGATTTCAGCCTTTCTCCTGTACAAGTCACAAGCATGAAGAAAGTAAACAAAGAAGCCAGAATTGTTTTTATATTATTTAAGAAAAAAATCCTAGGATATCTTTTATATTATCTACACTTTGTTGTTTTTCTCTAACAAAATAGAGCTGAAGAAGGTAGACTATGCAGGAGAAACTAATCAATTTAATATAGTTTTTCAGCTGTTAAGACAAAAGTTAAAATGCCTTCTCTTCCTGAATACATTTGGGATACATTGATTAACTATTGATTAAGTGTGATAATGCAGTGACTTACAACTTTGAAATTTAAAGAGGTCAGGGAGAGATAAGTGAAAAGGTACTTCACCCTATACACACTGACTGACTAATTACCAAAGTAATTACTAAGAACAGTAAGCATGGGATTTTACTACTTCAGTTGAATTCATTAATTCAATAAAATTTTTAATATCAGGTACAAACTAATCATTAAAGTTAACCCGTTCCCTGTGACCACATTAATGTTTCAATAGGATCCAAATAAAAACTTTGTTGCTCTCATGTGGATTTGAAGGAGGGCCTAACTGCAGCAATCCTAGTTCCCTTCTCCTGCTCTTAAGGCCAGCTGTGACAAATCCACTGCATACAACTGCTGTAATATATGGCACACTGACATGATATATAGCCTTTAGAATCACTGTGTCAGAATATTATCCCTTTGTCAGCTACCTACTACTCCCCCTTGTCATAAAATACACAATGTGGGAACATAAACGCAGATCCAAGTGCCTAACCACATCTGGAATTTTTGGTATGTTGTACTGCCCAGTAAAATTAATTATAAAACATCAGGAATAATGTGAAAGTTGTTAAAGATGCTCTAAATTCCTTAGTTTACAAAGATAAGTAATTGACAATTTAAAGCTTCAATTTGTTCCAAAGACATAAAGAAGTGATGAAATACAGCCAGTGCCATCTCACCAGAAAACTTGCATTACTCCAGAGAAGTGTCATAAACACAGTGAAACATCTGATAACTTCAAGTAAGAAAAAGAATCATCTCTACAGTCCTGCTGATTCTCAGTTCAGATAAGTCTCACAAAATTAACCAGTCACCTAAATCTGGATTTTTAAAAAAGTCTTCAATTAATATCTATTATCACACCCATGTCCTTCAGAGAAACCAAGTCACTTCAAAATAAAGCCAATAGTACAGTCAAAACAGGAATACATCATAGACAACTTGTACCTAAAAAATCACCTGCTCCCAAAGCACAGCATAGTGTTCTCAAGTGACTTGGATAACATTTGTCCCCCACTGTCTTCCAGATGCCCTTCAAGAGATCTCCTAGAGAAAAAATGGCTTTTTCAATAGAGTCTTTGGAAAAGAGGAGTAAAGTTAGGAAAGGACATAATAGATCCTGTGACCTATACATAGGTAGCAAATAATTTTACTATGGTATCCTACAAACATTAAAACTTAAAGGATGACCTGATCAGCTTTTAGAAAGTGGACATTTATAATGAAAAGCCTGTTAAAGCAACTTCATTCAGTGCACCTTCATTGAACTTAGTGCCAATCTATAAATTGCTAAATGCAACTGCATCAGAAATTTCACTCAGAGCTAAGCATCCCAACCTCAGTGTCAGACATTAAATAGTGCATACAACATAGAAAACCACATCCACAATCCAGAACTGGGTGGTTTCTTTTCAGTTTCCATAATACCACAGATTTATTTCACATAGGTTGAGTTATTGAAAGGAAACACCATCAACTTGAATTTAACTTTATGCCAACAGCATTTACTGTGAGACTTATTTTCTTCTATAATTATACCTTTTTCTTTCTTGTTGTTAAGAGAGCTCCATAAGCCCTCTCACTCTGTGGGACATAAGACTGTCCCTATGCCCTCTGGTCTCTTTCCACATGCTCCTTCGCTACCCTTGCAGCATCGGCTTCACCGGTCCCGTTACAAAACGCCTTCCAACCACGTCAATAACAGCGCTGAGCGCTCCCAGGCACGCAGCCGTACTTCTGCTTGCGTATAAAGGGTGAAACTACAACCCAGCTCTTGTAACACGCATAAATTAACCTGACAAACGAGATTTTTTTCTTTTCTAAGGTCTTTCAGAGACTGCAATTATTTCCTTTCACAGACAGCTTCAGTCCCGGGCCGAAGGCTCGCTCACGAAGCGCAGGGCAAACCCTCTGACGGCTTCTTTGCATTTTATAGCCATGACTTCACGTCATGCCTTTTTGCTTTGCCGTCCCTGGCCCCCCCCCCCCCCCCCCCAAAAAAAAAAAAAAAAAAAAAAAAAAAAAGAAAAGGCAAGCCCAAAGTTTATCCACAGCCAAGCAGCCGCTCTAAAGATAGTAAACTCTGCGTGAAACCTACAAGAATCCCCAGCAGCTTCCCAAGCCGCCCGTCCGGCCCCTTCGCAACTCCACGGCGGGAACAGCCCGCCCCGGCTGCCAGGACACCCCAACCCGCGGTCACAGCCGCGACGGGGCAGCCCGGGCTGGGTCCCGGTGTCACCGCGCCGGGGAGGTGGGTG